>NQII01004180.1:32224-214516 GCA_002778355.1 Clitarchus hookeri
GGGGGGGGGGTTGCTGTGACGGGGGATGATTGATGACCAACATACACAGAAGAAGAAGAAGAAAATTTAGAAAACTTTAAACACCACTTAGCCAAATGGCCATCCGAGGCGGTGTCATTATAAAGTTCTAATTAAATAAATTTCACACACAAAAAAAAATTAAGGGGCTTGAGAATAAAGTTAAGGAAGAGTAAATGGCTAAATACTTATTATGTCATATGGTTAAAAAACAGTGCCTCTGTTTCCATCCTACACCACAACCCTGGCCGCCCGAAGGGTACAGAGAGCTTGGTACGCGAATTTTTTCTTGTACTTGATGTTGTGGCGTGTCGTTGTTCGTGTGTTTTTTGTGTTCTGTGTATATCGTTAGTGTTATTGTCTGTGTATGTGTTATCCGATCAAAGTGCGTGAGTGAGCCCTTTCTTCACCCTGTCCACCCCCGCACTCCAATCAGAGTGTTGTTTTTTGAAGTTACGGTCCAGGGGAAGACGCCCCNNNNTTCCACACTACACCGACCTCCCGGCAGCCTTCGTACTAGCTTTTTAGCCGGTCCACTCAGCCACCATCGGCCGAAGCGACAGCGAGGGACGGAGCCGACAGTCCGCCCGCCCCCGAACCATCACCAGTATAATGTACGTTGTGATTATAATCGATAAAATTTCGCGATTGGTTATTTCGTTAGTTTTTAAATTCAAATTTATGTTTTCGGCACCTTTTTTTAACTTTTGGAATATTATTCATTTTTGAATTTTGAAATTTATTTAAATTTATGTATTTTTCAGACTACTGACAAGTGAACTACTACTTGTTACAAATCGGGAATTTGGATATGATATATTTACAAAATTTTTGAAGATCTACTGGGCTTGGAAATCTATGAGGTCCCGCACTCTTGATCTTTTGAGTGCGAGAAGGCGGTAGTTCATCTGGGCGCCCATGCATTTTGTTGATATTTTTCTATTTATTCTCAGTCCCCTCTCTTTTCAGAGAGGGGCGCCTCTCTTTTCAGAGAGGGGCGAGCTCTAGTTCGATCTACGCTAGTGATTTAATGTTATAATTCTGTCATGTTACGCTCGCCGATGCCACCCCTCCCCCCAGCCAACCGGCACACCCGCAGCCGTCCGGTCCCCGGAAATCCCGCAGGGGCACACCAGCCGGCGGGACACCGCCAAGCCGCTTCCGCCATCGCCGTCGCCTGGCTCCTGGCTCGACGCAGCAACGGCGGACACAACCTGACAGACTACTCCCGGATTTATCCCTACGCCCGTTTTCCAGTCCAGCCAGATAGCCATCCAGTACCAGCATACACAACAAGAAACTTCACTGAAGAAAAATAAATGTGTTTATTGAAACAATTACTATAAAACAAATATAAAAAGGAAGAATACAAATTACGCCTGACTTTTAAGAATAGATTTTTGTAATTTTTAATAAGAAAAATTATTTTAAGAAATAAGACTATAACAATATTATTACAATATATTATTCTGAAACAACCATGACAACGAAAACTTACATTCTTTAAAATCAAAATTTTCTCCCAGACACTTTATATTACATATACGTCTTTTAAACCCTTGTCCCAGCACATGTACCGATAGCTGTGAGGTCTAAGGCATCTGCATGCTGGCCGAAAGTTTGGTAGTTCGATCATGCCCCCCCCCCCACATGCTATTTTAAGATCTGCGAATATTAAATTAAAAAACCACCACTCCTAGTGGCCAACTCTAGAACCAACATGGTGGCCGAGCGAGAGCAACATTAGTGCCCCTAGCAGGCGAAAGTTGAACGAAGGTTTTTTTCAAGTGGAAACAAGTTGGCGGGGTCGAACGAAGATGAGTAATATGGTGGCACACTCTAAAAGCAAGAATCCACATTATAGGGATCGGTGGTGCACTCTAGCATACGACGAGAGAACTACATCATGAGGAGCGCATCCTACAGATGCGAAGGTGAGTAATTGGGAAATAAGATAACAGCCTGAAAATAAATGGCAGCCAGAAACATGATTGGCAATGTAAACAAGATAGCAGCCGATAACAAAATGGTGGCCATAAACAAGATGACGAATTCAAGATAGCGATTTTGACATTATCTAAGATAGTAAAATCCAAGATGGTGGTGGTGCCTCAGCCACCAGCCCTTGGCCACGGACCTACCAAAGCCATCTACTAACGTAATGGAACACATGTATGTTCCAAGCCCCATACAGTAATTGTACTAGACACGGCGCATGTGAAACAGGGATTGTTGGTGTTACAGACATATAAAACGTGTGTTCAATTCGGGTTTAATTTTTTATTTGTATCTTGATTACAGTTAATTCCCGAGCAATCGTGTATGTTTCACAGTTCAAACCAATGCAACAAAAGCATAGAAAGCTTGCGTACATCGGCATGTTGCAATGTACAGAGCACATTTATCCCTTTGTTTTTTCAACTCAATGTGTGCAGTAAGGTAAGTTTTGGTACTCTCTGCTGGTCATTTCCAAGCGAATGACACAACCTACCCCACCACACCTACATAAAATAAAGTCATACATACATTTACTCCGTCCCAGGCAGCTAGCCATTATGGAGTTTGTAATATATTTATCTTTTGATTAATATCCATATAATGTCTGGGAGTCATGATAGTATACTTTGCGAGAAGGGGCCCCGTTTATACCAAATCCCAGCAGTTATATCATTGTGATATTATATATCGATATGATATTATGAAATTGGATATTTATTTGCTACACTCGCCTTTCAAAGATAGTGGCTTATGCTGCTCGGTGCAATTTTCATCACACTGCCAGCACGAATCCAAACCCATGTCACCTGGTGTCAGAGAAAACCTCTTACTGTGCCATTCCAGGTCAGCCCTTTCTTTCTAAGACACTTGTGGTGATCCCAAGCAGCAGAAGGACCGCATCAGTAAAGGAGTTAAGAACCAGTGCAAGCCGACCCCAGGGACTTGGCCTCATCCACCACTCTCGTCCATTGCCACATTTGAATTCCTTCACATTGGAATCCCATGTTTGGGCCCCAACAGTCTGACTGTTAAGGAGTCGACCAGCCCATCACCAAGCCAGACTGTCATGATCACCCATGATTAATAATCAGCATTGGGAGGCAGATGCCCCTTTTAGTAAAACATGGCATAGGATACGCTCACGAGTTTTCCAAAATTGTTAGCCGAAGCTATCCAATGGTACCACGAGGACGTGTGGGTTCCCTTGGGGTAGCAGAGGCTATAGACATGCGCGCAACTAGCCCTTTCCATAAAGGTAGCATTACTGTCGGCACCATAATGGCTCAATTGAAGTCTCCTTGTTGCAAGGTGTATTACTGGTTCCCACCCCGAGATGGAGGTCCTATTCTGTAGTCTCCGACTCTCCCACTGGCTTTATCTCTTTCTTGGAGCCACCTTATGCCCATGCCACAGGCCAGTCCCCAGAAAGTTTCCCAGATTAGCACATGACGAGGGAGAAAGATCATTCCCTTTCCAGGTCACGATCACCCAAAGGGTATTTAATCTCATGGACTGGAACATTACACCCATTCAAGGCGGTTCCTCAGCCCATGAGCTAAACTCTTCCAGGTGTAGAAGACTGCAGCCCAAACCACATGCCCTTCCAGTACCTTCTGCCAGAGAGGTGTTACATTTGCCTAACATAAGGCATCCCTAGACCTCACCGGGTGCATGGATTATTTCAGGGGTCTGCACATTACACCCTTGTCCCCTTCCAGAGAGAAGGTCTCTGAGGCTGGTTCCCTGGCATCCAGCACTCAGGACATACCTCAGAGTCATAGCTACTCCCGCGCCGCCACAGCTACAGGTTTTATGGCCAGAGGGCCAGCACACCCTCGATCCTCCCGGACTGCAACTGTAGTCTGATGAGTAAGACAGTGCACAGAACATCTCTTCTGTTCTTGACACCTTCTGATCCTGTTGTCCTTACATGGCTTTCTGCCAGTTTTCTCTTGTAAAAACTGTCCTCCTCGCTAATCAGTTATCCCCGACTTCAATTGAAAACCTTTACCCAAGTATTACTTCATGTGTCATCAAAATTTTCAATTAGCCACTGGTCAATTCTTTAGTTCTCCACTCCACATGCTTCGCATAGCGAAGATGCGACTAGACCAAGGCTATGTAGCTTGGCTTTGAAGTTACCATGCCTGTATATAAATGTGTGCCATAATGGTTCATGGTTATCTATTTCCTCTTTAGTGTTTCAGCACCACTGGGCAACAACTCTTCAGTTATTCTTCCTTTAGTAGAATAATCTCATCTCTCTTGCCACATTCTTAAGGTTTCATGTTTGATTTCCTTCCTTTCTTTGGTTGTGAGTCTTCCATGTCTCGATCTTTGGGGCAATTGTCCTTTCTCCTATATTAATAGGTCACAGCTACATAACATAATGTAACATAGTAATACTGCATTCGACCCTCTTAGCCAACAAGCCCTCCAGGCCTTCTCATTCTCAATATCTGTTTACTTAGCTTTTGTTTGCTATCGTTATGAGTTGGATTGGGGAGCTATCTCCCAGGCCTTAACTTTTACTACATTTGCCGTTACCTGTTTACTTTTAACTGTGTCATGCATCTTGGTTCCTTTGCAGATTAGTATTATTTGTTTTTTACCATTATCATATTCCAATATGCCATATCTTTAGTTCCTGGGTGCGAATTTTGAACTACTAGCAGCATAAGTCCAACCACACCTGACCTCATGGGTGTCAGGGAATGTCGGAGATATGACTCGGCTTACATTCTCTGTGGCAACACAAAAGTCACCGACAGGGACCCCCCACTGAGAAAACCTATTTTGGGGTCTGAGGGTCATACCATGATACTCCTTCCTTTTCATTGTATAGATCGATTTTCCCGACTGGTTGGACTGAAAAACTTACCAGCCCCAGTCTCGTCTATTACCATGCCTAAGAATTTCTTCACATTGACATTGATGCCTTGGGCCCCCAGTCTGACTATAAAGGAGTCGACCTTCGAGGTTAACGGTGGTACCACAAGTATGAAATGGGTTTCTTTGGCCTAAGAGATGCTATATGATTATCACCACTAGCCCTTTCCAGTTTCACACATCAACATACTCTCCATTACTAGAAATGGAAATAGCTCCGACACTTCTCAGATCAGTTGCCTCTAATTTCCCCAGCAGACCACAGAGAAGGGAGAGCAGACAGAGGGAGAGTGTTTTCCTTTCGGTCAGCATAACTCCCACCAGACATCAAGCATCCCGACAAAATCCACCAGAAGCCGGGCCGAGCAAGGAATATGCTTTCTATAGTCAATGATATTCCAACCAGGCCACCAATAATGACAGACGGCAACCAGNGGGCCGAGCAAGGAATATGCTTTCTATAGTCAATGATATTCCAACCAGGCCACCAATAATGACAGACGGCAACCAGTAGTGAGGGCGAGGAGTATACATGCTTCCTGTAGTCAGCAACACCTCCACCAGGCATAGCCTAACAGCCATTACATGCTGGTTCCACACCCATGCTCCAGCCAACCGCCATGTCCCACTACTGCCTTACACCTATTACAGGCTGGTTGCCCGGCTCTACACCCAGTATGACCCGCCAGGGAGCCCATGTCCATTACAGACTGGTCCTGCAGCTGTAGCGCCACATCTGGGGCCCGCCGAGGCTGAGAGGTGCGTGACTCCTCCCGCCAGCTACTTACAGTTAGGGCTTCTCAGCTATTTGTACTTTTGTATCTTATGTAGTGCTCTTAGCTACAAAGGTCTTTCCGCGCCACGACCACCACATCGATGGGGGAGAGGGATCATGCCCTCTCATCGCAGGTGTCCCAGCTTAGCACGTGAGTTGACCAGAGCCAATACCCCAATCTGATTCTCAAGTACAGCAAAGAACACCATAAAACAAGGTTCTGAGACTCTCGCACTCAGGTATCAATCCCACCAGCTACATGTGATCTGATATCATTCAGCCATTTATGTTGCAGTCTGGCCCTCCCGTGCCTGAGCCCCTAGGGTTTAACGAGAGACAACTCCTAAAGTAGTTATTATAAGTGTGCACCTCTGGTCTTATATAATTCCCATGCTTATTGAATTTACCACAACAGGCAATATTGTCACATCAGGCTGTCATTGATGGGGTGCACACTTTCCAGGTATTATCGCTAAAGAACATGTAATTATTTAAGCTTGAACAGAGCTTATTAATTTGTTGCATTTGAATGCCCTCAATAGAAGGAGATTACGGTCCTTCCAATTGCAATGGGTGGATGTTCTCCACCCGAGAGTGGTTCCACCTCACCTGTCAACAGCATTGCACAGAGTTCAACCAGCACATGTCACATTTATGGGGCCGAGGACTATCCACCTCTTCGGAACAGCTTCGTGCACGAGTCCTCTTACTAGGCGGACCAGACCGTTGACTCTTCGTTAGTGAGCATCAACTCTTTGAAACCAACACCTGAGGTTATCCGGCACGCTTACGTTCCATGGCAGCAGCTACCGACTCTAAAAACACACAGGGCCAGCCCTCCAGGCATATACCCACCTCCAGATCTCCTTCCAAGCAGAATGTTCAACCAATGCCACCCGGAGTCCGACCCGTGATCAGCACGGCCGAAGCCGGGGCTTCACACTGATNAAGCAGAATGTTCAACCAATGCCACCCGGAGTCCGACCCGTGATCAGCACGGCCGAAGCCGGGGCTTCACACTGATCCCCTGAGTACCCACAATTTTCAGACATGCACACTGAGTTTTCACCCGGGGAAGCCCAACTCCTCCAGGACGCCAGNCCCCTGAGTACCCACAATTTTCAGACATGCACACTGAGTTTTCACCCGGGGAAGCCCAACTCCTCCAGGACGCCAGTTAGTCCCTTCACTGGAGCTCCGCCACCCCGAAATCCGCCCTGACTTGCCAGGCCGAAGCTTCAGCTGGGAATGTGCAATTCGGTTCGCAGATCTTCACCCCAAGGCGAGGAATATATACAACCTCTGTAAGGCTGCACATAACCTCACCGTGACTGATCATCTGTGCACCGACAAGACCGTCACACACCCATAATCGTCCTCACTCCATCAGCCACGGTGTGGCCACCGTGTTACCAGCCCAGACCACGAGGAGTTTGAGATGGACTTAGGTAGTGCTAGGCTATATATTCGCATCGCTGCCCCATTAAGGGACTGAGTTGATGCCCCACAAAGCAGAAGGGGTAATACCAATGATGAGAGGACCCCACTGGAGCTCGTCGGCGGGGGGCACCTCAGGCCGCTGGTGCAAAGGGGACCCCACTCCGTGCCCAGTCGGGGGAGATACTCACCCCACCGGCTCACTCTTACACATAAGCCGGTCACCACTTCTAGGGCCTAAGCCAAGGGATGGCCAGACAAGGATAGCCATTCCACTTTCGTCAGGACTACCCTACCAGGTATTCAGAGACCAGGCTCCCCCCCCCCTTTTCAACGGAAAAGTCCGATTTTCAGGGAACCCAGCCCCCTCGCCTTACACCCATAATAGGTTGGTTACCAGACCACAGCCCAGCTCCAACCGTCATGTGACGGTGAAACCAATTTCAAAAACAATATTTTGAAACGAAATTAAATTTCACAGTATAATAAATTTAAATTTTTAGCTAGCTTTCCTCTAATTAATGTGCTCAGAATAGTTCCCTGCAGCCTTAGTATGTGCAATGATACATAAAATTTTGGTACTATTTATATTCTTTTCACTTTTGAAAGGCTATTATACTAATTGCGAGAAAGTTATTCGCTTGGTTTATCACATGTTCTCATAGACATTATTCTAGCCGATTTCAATAAGTTGTTCCATATGGTGTAGTGGTGTAGTAACGAGTTCGCCTCGCCCAGTTCATCTCTCGGGGAACATCCAGATAAGAAGTTACAAAAACAAAAACCGTAAAATTACGGAAAAGTGCTGATGAAATATTATCAAGACGAAATTTGTAAACATAAGTTCTGTTCTTGATGCGGGTACTAACAAGCTTATAAGGATTTTATTTTCTTAAATCTCACAATTTGATTCCATATATTTATATAGGCAACCTTTTAATGCCAGGAGTTTAACGATATCCCATCGGGTGACTTAACTACAGAGAAATTCTCGCAATCACACCGCTTATTTCACCCTATTAAGGGTTGAATTTAAAAAAAAACCTAAAATCGATTTTTCATGTATTAGTCAGTCAGTCAGTCGGAACACTTCAATTTATACACAGAAATCAACCAGTGTAGGATATTTGTGGCCTGGAATTACTGGTTTGAGAAAAGTAATACCTCTCTCTTACATCTTAAAAATGCGGCCTATATAATTCAGAAAGGAATTTCCAAAGTCTGTGAACTTTCACTTCATAAAATAATATTGCATTTTTATATTATAATATTTACCTTTAAAAATATTTTATAATAACTTTGGTATTGATGTATCTAATTAAGACTTGAATAAAGGGCTGTCCTTTTCAAAATGCCATGCATTGCCCTGTTACGAAAAAATAGGTGTTTAGCAAACTTATTGCTACCAAAATCGCATGAAAGAAGAACATAGTAATTTATAAAAGTACGTTGTTTTCATATTTGGTAGTACTGCACGTTCGCCATCTGTTCGAGCAGCGCCAATGTTGCTCTTTCTGGCGCCTATGACCTGTCCATATTGTAAAATATTCTTAATGTTGCATACTGATACAAGGGACAAATGATCTGAGGCAAATATATCTCACATTCAGTTTTAATCTTTGTGCACAGTTCATTTACACCTCTTAATAAAAATATGTACATAGTAAAATAGTGTAACATTTTTTCCGGCCAAATATGTACCTAGTTAGGTTGAAGTCTTTTAAAATGTTATTAAAAATAGATTTGGATTTGGAATGAATGCCTAAATATTTATATTAGTTTACATAATTACGTTCAGGTACATTTATGTTGCTTTTTTGACTTTAATTTCAATCTGCATAATTAAAATCTTGCATCTTCCCTTAGGCATAAAACCAGTTTTTATTTTTACAAATTTAATTAAGATTTTTTAAGAAACTACTTTGGCGACTTAAAACACGATAATAGTAGAGCAATATATGTTCTTGGACATGATTCATGAGTGGGATTCAGGATTCACCCATCTTGGATGATGTCACATTTTGCTCTGTCATTCCGGTCGGTCGGCAGCCATTTTACAGACAAAATCAATTGTTTTACCCCAAATCACTTTCGAAATCAATTATTTTACCCAAAAATTACCTTTTCCTTTCAAAGTTTTTCTTTTTTCCCCCCAAACCTAAAATTCCAAACATTTGTGAAAAAAAGTGCTTAAACCTTGAAAGTGGATTACTAATACCTCGTTGTGGCTAAGGTATCCCGAAAAAAAGCCACAATGAGAAATATGAGGATGAGATAAAAAATAGTTTTAAAAATAACTTTTTAAAAATTTAAATGTATATTTATAATTAAAACATTTCAAAGGCGTAAGTATAGATTGTTATATATCACCGGACACGTCTTTTCAAGGCGTACACGACCATGATGTCATATCAGTTATGTAACCCAATGTCAGGACAACAATATTGGAATTAAGAGGTATGCTCCTACTCCCCCACAAGCCATTATTAAAATGTCGAGAAATAATCGCAAAAAAAATCCAAAAATCAAGGAAAATATAACGTTAACGCCACTCACCCAAACACCCTAAGCAACCACCCACCTCCTTACCATAATACACCCAGTAACAAAAATTCGAGAATGATTGAAAAAAAAATCGAAAAATGGATTTTAAATTTTGAAGAATATATCAGGTTAACCTCACACTCATCCCACGACGCTAATCATCAACCCCTACCAGTAACTACTCACCTTCCAATCATAAAAAATGGAGAACAATCACAAAATAAAGAAAAATAGTTTCTAAATATCGAGAAAAATCTTTAATTAATAACCCCGACATCCATGTTGGTTGTTGACGACCTTGACCTTAATCCCAATAAACTTGATAACTAAAAACCGAAGAAAAATGGTAAAATATCGAAATAAAATAATATTAGCCTAAGAACATATTATATCACCGACTCCAGAACCAATGTTAGATGCTGGTGGTCTTGACCTTCACCCATTAATCTTCAACTCAAAAAATCAGTAGAAATCTCGTAAAATATTTAAAATGGTTAAAAATACAGAGGAAAATTTTTTATAACTATTACAACAAACCAAGCTGGATGTGTGTTACATTGAGGATTCGATTCTCGTAAAGATGGCAGAGCACAGACACTCCTTTGTACAACAATCAACAGGCAACTGAATCCCCACCTCTATATTTCATTGACTATATAGCCGCATGGATGAATAGGGATTCAAACCCATTACCTCTCGATTGGGATTCAGGTGCTCTAATCACTGAACTACTTAAGCAACATTGAGAAGGGATGCTTAAATGAAGTATGGTATCATCAAAAGAAGAGGCTGCAATCCCTCGTACAATTATATTAGTGTATTAGACATTGTGCTATATTATTATTATATTTATTTTCAGTCACTGCACTTATGGCTCATGACAACATTTATTTGAGAGCTTTTTCAGTTTGGGTCAGTAGGGCCCATTAGGGGTCATTGCGGGTCATTAAGTGGTTATTTAGGGGCTATGATGTAGATTGGCAAAGCAGATGAAATTGGTGTTAGGTTATGGGTTGGTTTGAATTCCATAGTGGCTTGGTACACTTGAGGTAAACTGGAGAGCCAAAAAAAGTGGTATAGGCGTGCGTATGCAAATAGCAGAGGTATGGAACCAATCAGAGTAACGCTATACGGTCGGCAGCGCCTATATAAGAAAATAAGCGTCTGGAAAAGTTGCTAGATCGGTTACTGCTGCTACAATGACAGGTTATCAAGATTTAAGTGAGTTTGAACGTGGTGTTATAGACGGCGCACGAGAGATGGGAGACAGCATATCCGATGTAGCAATACAATTTGGATTTTCGCGTACGACCATTTCACGAGTATACTGTGAATATCCGGAATCCGGTAAAACATCAAATCTTCGACATCGCTGCTGCTGGAAAAATATAGTGAACGAACGGGACAAACGACGACTGACGAGAATCATTTAATGTGACAGACGCAGATTTCAATGCTGCGGAATCAAAGGTGCGCGTGGGAACTATTCAACGGACCATCATTGATATTGGCTTTCGGAGCAGAAGGCCCACTCGTGTACCGTTGTTGACTGCACGACACAAAGCTTTACACCTCGCCTGGGCCCACCAACACCGCAATTGGACTGTCAATGACTGAAAACACATTGCCTGGTCTCACGAGTCTCGTTTACAATTGTATCTGGCGGATGGACGTGTACGGGTATGGAGACATCCTCATGAATCCATGGACCCTACATGTCAAAAGGGGACTGTTCAAGCTGGTGGATTCTCTGTCATGGTATGGAGCGTGTGCAGTTGGCGTGAAATGGGACCCCTGATACGTCCAGATACGACTCTGACATGTGATAGATACGTAAGCATTCTGTCCGATCACCTGCACCCATTCATGTCCATTGTGCATTCCGACGGACGTGGACAATTCCAGCATGTCAATGTGACACCCCACACGTCGATAGTTCCTACCGACTGGCTCCAGGAACACTCTTCTGACTTTAGACACTTCCATTGGCCACCTAAATCACAAGGCATGAACATTATTGAGCATATCTGGGATGCCTTGCAACGTGCTATTCAGAAGATATCTCCACCGCCTCGCACTCCTATGGATTTGTGGACTAATCTGAAGTATTCATGATGTGAATTGCCTCCTGCATACCTTCAGACATTAGTCGAGTCCATGCCACGTCGTCTTCCGTCACTTCTGCATGCTCGCGGGGACCCTACACGATATTAGGCTGGTGTACCAGTTTTTTTGACTCTTCAGTGTGTGATGGATGGTATTATTTGTATGTTGTGTGGTATAGCTAATTAGTTATGTCTGAGTTTTTCTTGGGTCATAGTAGATGTAATGGCGGGTATATTCGGTGGTCTGGTTTGAGTCGGTTATGTTACATTGACAGATGGTGGAGATTATTGTGATATGGACTAGCTTCGAATGTATGGTCGCTTGGGTAGACGTGATGGTGCCTGACTTTCTCTTTGGCTATATTCGATTTTAAATATAATTCTGCTTGACCAGACCGTTAATTTATAAGTGTAAGGTGAATTTTACTCGAAGTGCTGATTGGCCCCCCGTCTGAACGAAGTGTGTTTCTGACGTCTGGAAATGTAAAATTTTCATATGTGTCTGAAATAATGCTGGGTATATAGGACATATGTGACCTAAGCATAAGTATGATTTTTATCTGGACTACCGAGGGGCAGGTTATGTTAGGTTATTTCTGATTTTGTTTTTGTTTTTGGTAGAGTTGGTTATGTTAGGGGTTTTGTTTTGCGGGCCTGGGAAGGGAAGGGATGGGGGACCTTTGTAGTTGACGTTATGTTAGTTTGATGGATGGCAGGGATGTTTGTGCTTCGGCTGGTCTGAACTCTATAGTTTCTATAAACTTGAGTTATGGTGGGTGGAACATTGAATGACAAGGTGCCTGCTTGCCACTATATAAGGAGCCGGGTTCCAGGTGAGAATTTTAATTTGACAGTGGCAGTCGTGAATGACACTTCGTTTCATTTCGTGTAAGCATCTGGAATATATTATGGTGCCAAAGGTTGCTCGTCCATCATCGCCTGAGGTCAGATGGGGTGTCAGTAGCAGCAGCACCACCACCATCTTCTTAAGGCATGTCACCGACAGCGCCATCGACTTCTTCGGATGGGTCACCTCTGCCAGAGAAAACTTATCCCTGCAGCTACTGTGACAAGGTATTTTCGCCGAAAAACATCGCATAACAGCATGTTATTTATGATTGTATGATTAATCCCAAACACATTAAATATCTATGCTTACACAGAGTGTCGTTGTTTTATCGCAACGATATTTACTGCAAACACGTAAGGTCATGCAATGTTAAGCTACAGGCCTCATCGAAGTCACGGTGTTGGTTTTACAACAGAGAGATCTTGCAGCTTCTATCGGTGGTATGCTGTATGGTAATTTCGATCCTATAATACCTATACCAAAATCGGCTGTGACCAGTATGAACGACGAGTCTGTGAACTCATCACCAGGAGCAACATCTCTCTTACCAAGTAAGAGTTAATGGGTTCAAATCCCCATTCCTCCGTGAGAAAAAGTTCATTTTTTAAACGTTTTCAGCTGTCAATGAGAAAGTGTGATATTTACATAATTGAAATTTAATAAATCGATTATGCATAAAAAAATTATTTTCGATACATTAATATAGATTTTTAAAGGTTTCGGCGTTTTTTAAACGCTAAATGAAATAATTTTAATTATTTATGAATTCATCGATTCCTAATGTGTGATCTGTTTTAAGATTGATTTGACATGGTCGGACACCTTCCTGACCCGCGATAGTAGTTGGGAAAATCTTCTGTACAGCGGGAAGGGAGAAGAGTGAAGGGGGTCCGTCGACCTTTTTCGAGACGATTAGTGTTGGTTTTGGTGAAGGACGCTTAGGGGGGAGGGAGGCTATAGTCGGGTGGTTGGTTGTTGGCTTGCGGGGTTGTTTATGGCAGTCGAGCTATGTTAATTAAATGGTGAGGGAAGTGGAGCGATGAGACATGTGATGGCTGTGGCATGGATTGGGATGGGATGTATGAGTTTTAAATGAAGTAATTATACGCTTTGTGGGTAGGAAGATTGAAATGAAATAGAGAGGTGAGGATTCAGTCGCCTGTTCATTGTCGTACTAGGGAGTGGCTATGCTCTGCCATCTTTACGAGAATAGAATCCGCAATGTAACACACATCCAACTTTGTTAGTTATAATACGCATACAAACTTTTCCTCAATAATTTTTACAATTTCAAAGATTTTTCATGATTTTTCTTAATTTTTAAGTTGAAGGTCAATGGGTCAAGGTCAAGGCCACCAGCATCTAACATTGGTTTTGTAGTCGGTGATGTAATATATTCGTAAGCGTTTATTTTTATTTTCGATTTTTATAATTTTTTTTTTAGATTTTTAATTTTCAAGGTTATTGGGGTCAATGTCAAGGTCATCAACAACCAACATGGCGGTCAGGGGTAGTCAATAAAATATTTTCCTCGATTTTTAGAATCTATTTTTCTTTATTTTGAGATTTTTCTCGACTTNCAAGGTCAATGGGTCAAGGTCAAGGCCACCAGCATCTAACATTGGTTTTGTAGTCGGTGATGTAATATATTCGTAAGCGTTTATTTTTATTTTCGATTTTTATAATTTTTTTTTAGATTTTTAATTTTCAAGGTTATTGGGGTCAATGTCAAGGTCATCAACAACCAACATGGTGGTCAGGGGTAGTCAATAAAATATTTTCCTCGATTTTTAGAATCTATTTTTCTTTATTTTGAGATTTTTCTCGACTTTTTATGATTGGGGGTGAGTAGACAAGGGCAGGTGTTGATAGTTAGCGTCGTGGGATGAGTGTTAGGTTAAATTATATATTACTCTATGTTTAGAATCAATTTTTCGATTTTTTTGCAATCATTCTCGAATTTTTGTGACGTGGTGGATTGTGGTGACGGGGTGGGTGGTGGATTGTGGTCACGTGGTAGTTGGTTGCTTAAGGTGGGGGAGGGGTGAGTGTAATGTTAACGTTATATTTTGCTCGATTTTTTTGCTATTATTTCTTGATTTTATAACGTTGGCTGGGGTGGGGTAAGGGCATACCTCCTAAATCCAATATGGTTGTCCTGAAATTGGGTTACATAATCGATGTGTCATCATAATCATATGCGCCTTGAAAATACGAGTCCGGTGATACACAACCCTCAATACTTATACCTTTAAACGTTTTAGTTAAAAAATTGTATTTAAATTTGAAAAAAATAATTTATAAAATTTTTATTAGCTCTTCAGATTCCTCACTGTGGCTGCTGTTCGGGATACCTTAGCTACAACGAGGAATCAGTCGGATACATTGAGGAGGAAGCACTTTTGTCACAAATTTTTAGAAATTTAGGAGGGTTTGGGAAAAAAAAACGAATTTTGAGATGTTTCGATCAAATGATTGATTTCTAAAGTGATTCTAGGGGTAAAACAAGTGTTTTGTCGGTTAAATGGCCACCAACTAACCGGAATGACAGATCAGGAGGTGAGGTCATCTAAGATGGTTGACCAATCTTTAAACCTACTAATTAATCATATCCCAGAGCATAGATTCCTGTACTAATCACCATCTAATTTTCAACTGTAATTGTAATTTTATGTGCTTTACTTTTAAGATAGTTGTATTTTCAAATTACTTATTTAATTTTAGAATATAATTCGTGGGCCACAACTTTTAGTTTATTTCTTCATTTTCTTCATTAAATATTAATTTAAAAGTCCTAACACTTCTTTCAGCCACCGCAGATCTTGAGAATATCTAGAAAAACAGAGATAAACAAATTGCACCCTTGTATAATTATCAAAGTCAAACAATTTATCTTTTGCGAACAGTTTTCGTTACTGTTTGATATAAAGTATATATTCAAATTGAAAATTACAAGTATAATAAAAACATGGTGTCGATAGTGTTATTTTAATTATATTACCTTTGTATTAATAAGTCAGAAGCTTATTATAATACACTGCAGTTTAACTTACAATGTAATAGGATTCCGCACAATACATGTGTACTACTTTTCAACTTGTATTACATTCATTAATATCAATATTTTTTTTTGTAACTGGAAATTAATTGAATTTAGCTGCCAAACATATTTTCGGTTATGTTTAGAAAGTGATCGTAAACTTTTTATTGTTTCTCAGCTGGATTGCTTCCAGTTACCCAATGGAAACTCGCAAAATGATATATAATCTATAACCATAATACAATCTGAACAATATAGCTGCTTACTTTGGACACGATAAATACGTTTTAGTTACTAAAATAAAAAAAATTGGTGCGTTTACTTATGTACGCGCGTTAGAAATTATACTTCTTTGGCGTTACTAAAATAAAATTTTTACGCATAACTTCAAATATTTGAAAACACTTTCGACATTGCATACAGAACCGAGAATAATACCAATTTATATTAAGTTTTTTGTATAGAGTTAATAAGAACTGTGGGTTCAGTTGCAACTGTTTAAAGATACTTTATTTAGCATGTAACGTAAGGACAATATCTATTATTGGAGAAATTCACAACGCAGTTATGTCATTCAACCTTGCAAATATAATGATGTAGCTTAACTCCTAGGAAGTTATTTTCCACGGATTTTGACAGTAATATTTAGTTGATTATTGTTAATATATCCGCTTTTATGTTTTACGAATAATTATACATTTTTTGTTTACGCATTATTATATATATATATATTTATATATATATATATATGTTTTTTTTTGTAAAATCAGAATGTCGAACACGTGTTAATAAAATAAGTAATTAAAAGTAACTAAGACTGAAAATATTAATTTTTTCCTTCCGGTAAAACAGTGGCTTTTATGTAAGTGAGTGTTTGTTAAGTAATACACACTAAATAATAAACTAAAAATTTATGTTATGCTAACAACTTGTTTTGATAATCAATGTTTACATTACAAATTGCGTGTGTGTATATATATATATATATATATATAAATTAAGGTCCAAGAAATAAAATAAATTGTAAAAGGTTCTCAGATGTTCTCCATTAATATTTATTTATATATATATATGCTAAAGGTTCTCAGATGTTCTCAATTAATGTTTATATATATAAACAATAATTGAGAACATCTGAGAACCTTTTACAATTTATTGTATTTCTTGGACCTTAATTTATAGATATTAACCAGTAAGTAATTTTCTTGGCAAAATTTGTTTAACATTCTGAACTCTTTTGGATGTGTTGCAATGTTTGTAGAAGCACAGCCAAATAATAAACTAAACACCATTTCATAAGATGACATTCTTATAACTTCAAAGCATCTTTCTTATTAATAAATCCAGAAACCATATACAAATAAAACCATTTTTTTTCATTAATTGTTATTTATTTTTAAATTTTGAAATTCCCTTACTTTGATTGTTATTTAGGCACATGATAGATTTTTCTTTTGAAACAATGCCACACAATAATTTAAGTTGTGATCCAACATTTTCACAAAGAAAATAGTTTTTCACGTGGGTTGATGTTCTCTTACCCTCTCTTTATGTTTTCCGTTTCTATGGAAGACTGGGCAAGTTCGTTGTTTTCATAACTTTCTTCAGCCGTGTTGTATGCGAAAGAAAATTTTGGAGCCTGAAAAAAACAGCATGCATGGAAAATTTTTATTAACTAAATATTTTATAATTTTTTTTATCAATCTTACAGAGTTTTAGTTAAAAAAAATTATATGTGTTTCAATTTACAAATACCAACATGCATACACTATACGGAATATATTTTTGTAATGAACAGGGCATGTCGGCCACTTTATTCAGAACACGCATATGCCCTTGTTAATTTATATTCTCATAAACATTTAATTCCATTTAAGACTTTATTAAATTTTCTGATAATCAAGTAGCCAAAGATTAAAACCTGAATATTTTATAGATTTAAATTTTCTTTCATGAACTTTTATTTTTGATGGTATCACCACTTATTTACTTCTTAAATATACCTTGTTTAATGTATAAATTCCATCAAATAATTACATTGAAGGAGGCTTTCATTGCGGAACACTCTCTGCCACCTGTGTTAGAGATCTGCTGGTTTGGCTAGCCAAAAAACAGAACGTCTTAAGATTTTGCGTCGGTGAGGTAGTACCGAAATGAACATGAAAAGTGATTGTTCAAAGAGGATCTACACACACAAATGTGATTTCTCTAAGATACCCACGTATGGTTTCAGTCGTCAAAGCCGACATTACACGATACCTGCTGCCATATCTGGCCTTGTACAAGCTTCTGGAACACGGGATTCGAGAAAAGGCATGGATTTGGGCGTGATTTCGAAACTCCGTCGGACACAATTTTTTTTTTCCATATAATATTACATGCGGATAATAACTTAGTACGTATGAAAAAAAACGATTTATTGAAAACGGTTAACAACATTCATCAAAATAAAAAAATCACTTTCGTACGGTTAGAAACTGCGATGTGGTTGTCCAAGTAGGAAAGCCAGTATGGAACCTGCACGAAAAGAAGGACGCATTCTTTTACCAAACCGAGTACTAAAACTGGCCGTACCAGGCCAGAAATGTCATGACAGGTGCCATACTGGCTGGTATAACCGCCACTATGATGAACCTTGCAGAAGATTTAACGGAATCTGGTATCGTGTAATATGGACTTTAGTAAAGAATAAGAGATTTCAAGAACTTTACTGGTCATTGAGCCAAAGGTACGTCACTAATCAATAAAAGCTTCTAAGGTGGTTATTTTCCATAACAATTGCTGTTTGAGCATCGTGCTTTCATTATTTTCTTACAGACTGATGGTGTGAAATTTTAGTAACTTCAATATTTCATATTATCTGTTTTTAAAATTGTAATATTTTTAAATTTGACCGTTATTTTACGATTACAAACGAAATTCCATGATTGGAAAATATCTAAAAACTTAAGATAGCGCCTTGGTTCAAATTTTCCATTAGAAAAAAATGCGTAGTTCCTTTTAGGATTACATATTGTATTTTAAATAGTTTGATTTTATTGATATTTAAAAAAAAAAATTTTATTTATTTATTTTCTGGCATGAAAGCAATTTTTACACAAATATCGCACTATGGCCTTTCATTCTGCCATTAACAAAGATATTTACACAAAAAAAAAAGACTTGTGTGGAATTGATATTGGCTAATATCTGTCTCACCACTTCTATGTCTTCTTCAATTTTGAGTTTTTTTTTGTTGATAGGTTAGCCTTAATATATCAATAATCAGAATGATGTAAAAATTGCAATCCTCTCTTTTGCAATAATTTCCTTCATTCCTAACATTCATCCAAAGAACGGCATCAGTTAACGATAACTCTGAAGTTTAGCACGTAAATGATTATGAAATGTGGTAAACCAAAAGGGAATGTTTCTATCAAAACATTTTCAAGTAATGCCTGGTGTTGTTAAAATGATAGCTTACTCGTGCTTCTGAACATGCATGGCCAATGTAGGCACTGTAAAGTTACACTATTGTCCTCAGATACTGACACTGTCTTGTCTTTCGTATGACTTGGAATTCGACATTTTATGGGTATTCTGTATTTTCAGACAACGAACATTTTGCACATTCTCCTCCACTTCCGGAAGAACAGATAGGCTTTTTAGATCACTTTCCTGTCTGTATATATATATCCCTCTTTCTGTCTGTGTGTGCATGTCCCTTTAAAACTCTTGAAAGCGTCAACAGAATTTCACCAAACTCTTCACTTAGTAAGGCAATCCTACTTTCATATCATTGGACAACGCCGGGCGCATATTTTCAGAATGGAGGCCCTTTTAACAATTGGATTACTATTTCATCTATCGGGAATCATTTAAGCGATTTAAACAAGAATTTGTAAATTGACAATGCATAATGAAAAAATTGAATTTAGAGATGGGTACGTGATTGGTCAGCCGTTTCGGAAGATAATTGTGCCTCGGACCTCGGCCAAATAAAAGATAGGCTAGCCTGTTTTTTATGCACACCGAATGTGTTAAGACAGAAGGTAAGACGGCGAGCGGCTCTGACCTTCCTGTGCACGCTGTTGTAGTCCTCGTCGTACTTCCTCGGGCCCGCCGACATGTGGTCCGGCCTCTGCTTGGTCCCGTGCAGTCTCAGCACGAGCTCGCCCACGCTGCCTCGGTAACTAGGCAGCCCGTCCTGCACACAAACAAACATGCCTACACCAAGAAGTCGATCAGCGTGGAGACGTTTGATTGGTTATTAAGGCCACTGTTCACCGGCTTGCAGCTGCGAAATAATAGGAAATCAAGTGCTAAGGAAATTTCGCCTCAGCGAGTTAATTCATTGATAAGCGTATCAAACAAAGTGCATTCTTCACTAATTTTTAAGAGAAGTTCCCCACAGGAAAAGTGTTTTCTAAGGCTTCTTTACAGAATTTTTACATATTATATTTGACAAAAAAAAAAACACACACTGACAGACCATTGTGAAAGCATTAAATTTTGAGAGGTATATTGTTGGTAGGCCATTTTGGAAAATAGCACCAATCAAAGAAATAATTGTTTTACATTATTTCTCGAAAACTATTCAACCTATTCGCACCCAATTTGGCATGTACGTAATACTATGGTAGGCCATGTAATGTATGTAATTGAACTTGATTAGTTACCTATTTTCAAAATGAAGGCGATATGAATGTTTAAGTTTATTTAGTATATATGCCACACCATTGAAACAATTTAGACCAAATTTCGTATACTTTAAGTACGTATTACAAGAATCAAACATACCAATAAATTACTTTTTTGTAGATCATTTTTTAAGATAGCTCCCTACGAATAAATACATTTATAGTGTCGTAACTCGGTAAATAATAAAACAATTCCTATTAAATTTGGCAAACAAGTAGTACTGATGCAGATGATGATAGGTGACATGTTTTAAGCATCTAAAACAGTTATTTTCAAAATGGCAGTTATATAGTCATGTTTAGCTTAGAATACTATATCGTCCAAACCACGTAATCAATTTCAACTAAACTTCGTATGCTGACAGTATATATTACAAATATATACTGTATGTATACAGAGCATCTTTTTCAAAGCTTTTGTAAGATAGCTCCGTGCGAATGAATAAAGTTATTTTGTCGTATCTCGAGAAACAATCTACAGATTACTTGAAAATTTTGTAAACATATATTACTGCAGCAGGAGGTGTAAACTTGTATGTTTTATCTAGAGCAGGCACATATTTTTAAAATAGTGGCTATATAAATATTTTAGGTCAGTATATTTTATTTACGAAACAAATTACAACTTAACTTTGTGTGCTGGCATAAAATGTGTCTATGAAGATCCCCTTTTCTCTGCCATTTTGTAAGATAGCCCTACCAATAAATAAAAATGATTTTATCTCATATCTCGGGATACAATCGACGCATTCTTACAAAATTTGGCGAATATGATGTACTCTAGTAAGCCATAAAATAAACGTATTTTTTAAATTAGGACATACTTATTTTCCAAATGGATGCTATAAAATCATTTTAGTTTTGTGGGCGTCATCTACGAAACTATGATATCTATTTTAACTTAATTTTGTATATTGGGAGTATACTATTATCGAAATAGCTACTACATTACTTATGTGTCCTACATTTATGAAGATCGTAACATTAAATTTATGGAGGTTTTATGCCATGTTTCAAGTACAAATCAACCGATTCTCACCAGATGTTACACTGGAATATTTCAAATATTGAGCGCACCTTAAGTGTTACAGATGGTAAGTAAACTTTCATGATTTAAATGGGCCAGTAAACGAAGTTCAAAATGGCAGCTTCATAAATAATTTAGGTAAGTTTGACATATAAATTAAACAATATAAACAAATTGAACCAAAATTTGTATGTAGACAGTATACATTAAAACCATTATTTATATATATATATATACTCTTTTTCTGGCAATAACCGATTTCCATCAAATTCTTTAAACAAGTAGTCCTACGGCAGGCCATGAAAACTTGCATGTTTTATGTTGCTCAGTCACTTATATTCAAAATGAAGGCCATGCAAATATTTAAGGTTAGGTAATCCTATCATTTGAAACATTAGACTGATTAAAACCGAATTCGATGCTCTAAATCACCTCCGTAATGCATTTGATTTCACGCCAGCTGATAGTACGATGTTTTCTGGGTTCAAATCCCGGGCAAGGCATGTGTGTATTTGTAATTGTCGCACTACTCTTGCCCAAATTTCTGGTTTCTTTTTTAAGCAATTTCTTTACGAATAGAAGTCAAGTCCTTGCTACGAACGTAGCTATTAAGAAATAATTAAAAAATTAAATGCACCCATGTTGAATAAAGTAGGCTCATAGTTATATCAGTAACATTTTTTTTTACTCTTTAACTTAGGAAATTATACTAGTAGATTTATTTCCCAATCAACAAACNCCATGTTGAATAAAGTAGGCTCATAGTTATATCAGTAACATTTTTTTTTACTCTTTAACTTAGGAAATTATACTAGTAGATTTATTTCCCAATCAACAAACCTTTGTCTTAATTACTTTATCTTTATGACACAAATCTAAAAATATACCAGCAGAAATTACTTGTATCCTGTAATAGATTATTTGTAGCTACAAGTGTTGAATAGTAGTTTTATTTAACAACCTAAGATATCTTCCTACAAATTACAAGTGAATTCCCAAGTGTAACATGACTTTATGAAATAGGCCTCTGGTGCTTATTCTAGAAACGCCACTCAAACCGTCGTATATAATCAATTCATATATCTTTCCAACTTTCCTGAAGCCCTGCCGGACTTCTAATTTCAAGCTATTCTCCCGCCTGATGTAAACATCGCTTAACAAGTCTAGAAAATTACACCTATTGGATAACTCACCGCATTTGTGAATACTCAGTTTTATAACGTTTTGTATGAATAATATCTTACTAGGCATTACCAACACAGAGCAGTTAAGAACTCGCTGTTAAGGGCCGCCCAACCCTCTCCACTCTCCACTCTACCAATAAATCTGTTTTCTCTCTTATTATTCTTATTCATAGTATAATGAATTGTTACCATTTTAAGACCAAATATAAATAAAAGTTACTTTTAACTAAAAATAAGATACTTTAATGTTAACAGCAGCAGAGGATTTTGTGGTAAATTACATGTGTATTTAGGCTCCAACTAATCACGTCATACGTGAGGCGATTTTTAAAAAGTTTTATTCAAAAAGTGTTAAAATACTGAGAAAAGTCCAAACGAAGAACTCCCGTGTTGTCAGTTTCGAAAAACCAACATCCGTGTATTGTATGTTCGTAGACAAATTCACTATTCAAACACATCTCGACGGTCAGCTGTTTCTCTCGTGTAACTTAATTTTCGCGGGTTCTGGTCAATCAAAAATTGTCTTTTGTTGCTGTTCGTTAGAGTACTGAATTTGTTGGGTTGCTATATAAAGTTATATTTTGGTATGCGGGGAGAGTTATAATTACCTTATTTCATTTAACCCAATTAAAAATTCAAATCTATCTCAAGTGCTGCACATTTGTAGTAGTATGCCTATTTGTAATGATACTCAAGACAAAGCTAATAACTGTATAGTGATTTGAACTAGGCGTATAATACTTAAATTCTTATAGGCATATACAATAAACGTTTCTGTTTGCGAAGTAGAAACACAAATCCTACACTTTCGTTCAGTCAATTTGATTAGTCCGTCTACGGATTTCATAGATCGTCCGCTCTCGAGCACACGAACAACGTTCGTATACTTATTTCGTACGTGAAGGCACAGTTGGTGTTTAAGCGCACTAAAACGGCAGTTCACGCGTTGCGTCGGGAATTATGTATAGCCCGTGTGCAGTATCTTTACACTTTATGAATCGAACATTTGAAAAATCACCCCATGTACGTGTTCTGGTTGTTTCCTAAATATGTCATGAATCAAAAGAGTTTCGTACTTTTGTAAAGAATAATGTATCTTATTTTTGGTTAATTAAAATTTTTACTTACACATCCTCCATAAATTTAAATGTTTCATTTATATTGAATACGAATAAAATCGGAATAGGAAACCGGTGTGTTAGGAACACGTATTAATAGTTGTCATACAAAATATTAATCAATTGGGAGCACAAATGCGGCGAGTTGTCCGATTGGTGTAATAAGTTAGGGTTTGTTTGCATTAGATGGATAAATGGCTTGAAAGAATATCTTCACCAGGGCTTCAGGAAAGTCGGAAGTACACAGGGGCTGTATACAGTGCCGTACTTCCACCTAGGCAAACAAGGCACCTGCCTAGGGCAAAAGCCAGGGGGAGGGGGGGTGTGGCCAAGGGACAAACTGTTTTTTTATTTTATACATCAAAAAAATAAAATAGGAAAGTACAAATATACAACAGTAATTAAATTAATAGAGGACACAGGAAAAGACAGCGCTATTTGTTATTACAGTAGCCAAAATTGAATAATTTTATTGACCCGTGTAAAAAATATTTGATCTATCCTTGATCTAGCAATTTAGTCTAAGAGAAGTTTAGCCCAGTAGACGAATATGGTCTTAAAGATTTTTGTTTTTATTAATTTATAATTTAGTCTACCTAAATAAAATAGGTTATTTCGTTAAATTACCAAAAAGGGGGCCCGGACTCTGTAATTGTCTAGCGGCCCTGGGCCTCTAAGTCCAGCACTGGCTGCATAGGAACGAGAGTTCCAGCACAGGGCCACTGGGCGCCTATNTTTATAATTTAGTCTACCTAAATAAAATAGGTTTTTTCGTTAAATTACCAAAAAGGGGGCCCGGACTCTGTAATTGCCTAGCGGCCCTGGGCCTCTAAGTCCAGCACTGGCTGCATAGGAACGAGAGCTCCAGCACAGGGCCACTGGGCGCCTATTTTGCGCACGAGGGAAGCACGGCCATTACGACGTACGGCTCTCGGGACCCATGACCGTGACTCTTGACCTCTGCAGACGATTCGCACGAGTGCCTAGTATTTGGGAAGGGGGAGGGGAGTTTGTGCCCTCCAGGTGCCTGCGTTCTGCTCCTGTCGCTACCCACCATAATTACAACGTCCCTGCACTGGTTCCTCCTCAAGCGGAGCTGCGAGCGCTGTGGCTGAGCGCACACACTACTCGCCTCCCACCAAGGCGAACGGGGTTCAATCCCCGCCCGGGGATTGAGACTCCAGGAAAAGAATAGAAGGGGAGAGATTTTGGCGGCTATTTATAACTATGTCTTAAGAGTTTATGATGGTGAAACGAGGTGATTATAAGGCAGCGTCGTAAAGCAAGGGCGGGGGAAACGGGAGTTCCCCGAGAGAAACCCGCCAACCATGGGCATCGTCCGGCACGACTCCCACTTGCAAAAATTCCGGGAGTGGCCCCAGAAAATAAAAGAAGAATATTGTCATAACAGAACCAACAAAAACTGCTTAAGGGAATTCCCTAGCAAACTATTTTCAATAAATCAGTGATTGCGCGTTATCTCAGTAAATAAGTGTTCTGCGAATACGACATTTGTCCTTGACAGTCGCAAATTATTACATATAGACAGTGGCCGTGGTGGTGTAGTGGTGTAGTGGTCAGACTACTCACCTCCTACCTCGTCGAACCAGGTTTGATTCCAGGCGAATTCCTGCGATTTTTCTTTGTAATTCAATGCCTTATGTACTTAAATGTGCAATTGCATATGATTATCGGTATATTCAAGTGTTTTAATAAAACGTGTATATCAAGCTACTTCCCTAACTCATTCATTTAAACTATAGTACCTAGAAGCGTTTTGAAATAGGAAATTCCGCCAACTTTAAATTTTGCTAACTGCACAAAATATTTGGGTACAAGTTTACATGTAGATAATGATACGAGTGTCAGATGTAGGCTGTTTGTGGAGTTGCGTAAACTTATATCTTACCTGAAGCACACGTTTCCTCATAAATAAAATTTTTTTATGGCATCGACATTTGTTTCAAAATTACTCATCGTATAATCGCGCACAAAATACTGTCAAAATTACAGTCAACACACGGCAAATTCACTGCAAATGTTTATACCGGACGGGTCACAACCGGCGTGTGAGAACGGTCCCATTAGCAACAATGCACCAACTGACGTAGGCTATAACACCCACCGGGTGACATGACACAGTGGAAATTGGTTCGGTTCCCACCCAACGCCTGTCTGGTTATTTTCCGTGCGGTTTCCCTCCTACTCTCTAGGAAAGGTGCATATATCTCAATATATTACTGCACGTCCGGTATTACCCGTTCATTCCACACGGGTGAAGAAAGTGAGGTGTGAAAGAGGGGTATGAGTTAGTGATACAACCTATTTTTGGGCAGCCACAATCATGAGCTTTTGCGAGGCCGTGATACAGAGTCAGTCCCGCCATTTTGGCTTTAAACATTTTTTGCCGTAAGTCACATTTAAGAACATTCAACAAAATATCTCGCATTATACAGCGTAAATTATAAAATCAGAAGCATTATCAAATTATTACACTTCCACGGCTTAAATTAATTTTACACTACTGTCTGCCAGTAAGAAATAAGTAATTTTTTCTTGCCGGCTTTCACAATAATGATACTAGCAACAATAGTCAAGCTATACATTTTTTATAACGTAAGCAAAGATTATCATAAAATATTATATGAAATGTGGAAAACATAATCGTCACACATTGAATTCCAGTCCTAGTTCAGCTCTCAAAATACACATGAACTGCCTTGATAAATAATTAATGTGCTAGCAGGCATAAGTGATCTTTTCACAAAGAAATACCAGAAATGATTGTGGTCCAATTGAGAGGTCCTTCCAATAAAGGCGACTTTCGCCTAATTTCTACAAACTTTCAAAAATGCTAATGGTCGAGTATTTTCTTTCTTGGCTGTATGCATAAGGGCGAATGATAGAAAACACTTAAATAATATACTCTTTTTAATGGGTCAGTCCTAGTTTTACTGTGAATTTTTGGTGCAGTTTTGTATACCATAAAACACCTGAGGAACGGTTGAAAAAAGTTTTAAAATTATAACGATATATATAATATTTAATCTATACAACTTTTTCAAACGTCGTCGTCACCGTAGTCTGTGATTTACATTTTATATATAAAAATTAAAAAAGGTAAATTGCTAAAAGAAAATGTAATTACGTCATTTGAATGGAGTATCTTTAAAAGCACAAATATGTGTAGATTTACAAGACATTTATTTTGTGATATTTAAGATAAAGTTTAGAAATCCGGATAAATTTCCGAATATATACAAGCGTTTATAACACACCTTTCTTAGTTATTAAGGACACTAAATAATTCCAGTGTGTAGTGCATATTTTTGTAACATTAATATCACTATAAGTCTACAACCTTTTTCTTAATATTAGAATATATTTTTATATTGCATTATTTCATACCAGTATGGGGAAAGAAAATGGATATATCAATAGACGATGGTATATATTTACTGCATTGCGAAGTCCCAATTATTGATATTTATTGTATATGAAAAGTTAATTTTTGTTAATTTTCCAACTGTGTACAACTTATTTCATTTCATCTTATTTTGGTTAACTAATAGTAATCAAAATTTGGTTGGAAATTTCAAAATTAAATATGAGTGTAGCTTGTCAATGCGGAGAATATACTGTATAACAGGAGTAGCTTGTATTATCATATTTTTTTTAGTGTTTGACGAGAAGAGGTATCTGCCACAATATTGCGTGTTTATGTTCTCATTGTTTACACAACATTTGGAAACATTTAAGAAACATAAATTGTTTATAATGGAATATATAGATGTATCTTTAAAGAACTAAGTATTCTCACTTTATTGCACAGTGTGCTTGATTCTATTTTCCAGAATTATTCATATTTCACACCCAAAGTAAGCCTTCACTAAATGAATAATCACACTCCCGTATAGTTTTTATGAATGTGATTACTCTTAAACCGGTTGTTCACGAGTACATTATAATAAACACTAGAGTGGGGTGGATAAGTACAAATTGAGCATATTTCATACTTCAATAGTCTAATGTCCATAGTTAACTTGCTAATGGCAGAGGCAATGTGCAGGGGCGGGTATGCAACCTTGTGTACGAGACATTGTAACCAGTTTTTGTGGAGGTCAGCGTGCCTGACAACACCGCTCAGTACCGCACGGTTGCAGTCTCGGAGGTGCTACGTATCTACAGTTCCTGCAGGACGTGTTCCTGGAATACTGGGAGGAGGTTCCTTTAGATGCTCGTGAGGTGATGTGGTTTCAGCAGGACGGGGTCCCGCCTCATTTAGCTATTGCTGTTCGCCGGCACCTCGACATGCACTTCCCGAGCCAGTGGATAGGCTCCATAGCATGGCCACCGCCCTCACCTGACATCACACCACCTAACTTTTGGTTGTGGGGCCACATCGAATAGATGATGTATACCACACACCTTGACACGAGGGATGAGCTCATTATGCCGGAAATCTTTGCACATGTGCGTCGCAACATGCTTCAGCACTGCACCACCTGCTTGGCGAACGGTGTCGGACAGTTTGAACATACACTTTGAACAGAGACATCGAACATACACTCTGTACCCATGCCTTCTGCCCAAATGTGTAAAAAAAGTGTTATTTCATTGCACTTCCTGTAGCCTAGTTATTGTGATTGCTTACCCACCTCACCACAATGCCACTGCCATTAGCGGATTTACTATGGATAGACTATTGGTTCCGTGATTAAATATGCCCCAATCTTGTGTATATTATCATTTGTTTGTGCACATCCGGTATACAGTTTGCTGGTCTGACTGACATACTGTACAAAAACGTTGTAACTTATTTTTCTAATATATTAATAATATAAGAACAAAAAAAAATTTAGAATTTTAATAAAATATCAACAGTACACATTAAAATAAAACATTAACACTACATATTGAAATAGTGACATAAAAAAGAAAACGATAAATACATTTTTTATGGTAGGTAGTGACTAAATTGCTGCAGTGTAGTGTAATATTAATAAGATTCTTTTAACTTGGCCACTTATTAAGTGTGAATTGAATAATTGTAGGAAACCCGGTCACATTTCACCAGCTAGCTAAGGAAAATTTTATTTCCTTATCAGGCTAGTGTTTCAACATAATATAAGAATGTCACAATTTTTTTAATGTTATGTTTTGATTATAGCTTGTACAAAATTAAATTTTGTCATAGTTTTGGCAAGTGAATTTTTGCCACATGTTTATGAGAATTTTTATGTACAAATTTACTGCGGATATAAATCACGTCCATAAATTTTATTCGACTGTCTTCTGGGAGTATGACCTAAGACGGTTTTCTCTACAAAAATAATTATTTGGTTTGCGCATCATTTATTATGCATACATTTTTGAGTGAAAGGCGTTAGTTTAGCTTAAAGGTTTGACCAACATAATCTAGTAAATTATATATTCGCCGTCCTCCTAACATGTGTGTCAATATATGTTTCAAGAGCAGACGTGGGATTTTCATGGGCCCGATTTTAATACGTACACTAAAATAATCTTTGGTATCGCATGTCCACAAACCGTATTCAGTTAAAAAAAAAAATCAGGGAGAATCGCATTGAGGAAATTGGAAATTCTCTGTCATTTGCCTGGAGGAAACATGTGGGCGGCAAAGTTTTTTATACGGTCTTGTCACACAACAACGTACTATTGGGCGGCATTTATTTCGAATGTAATCTATTATGCAGCCATGCGATTATCTATAGACTGTTGACGGTTAAGTGAGCACTTTTTAAAACACTCTCATTTGGAATAAGAGTCAATAATTGTATGCACGTTATTTAAGCCTTGGAGCCAACCTTCGGTGGCGCAGTCAGTGGGTGCGCCACCGATCTGAGGTGCGGGAGCCTCTGGGTTCGAATCCCAGGTAAGACATGGGTTAGGTTATAAGTTTGTTTGTAAAGTGTCTCCTGATAAGCGTTCAGGCATAACAGCGAGGGAAGTTAATACGCCCTTTACAATACAATACATCATTGCATTCTTAGAAGTTAACGTTCGAGTCCCGTGAAATATATACAGTATGTTTATTACTTATATCACAATATTTATTTTAAAAGGCGGTTAAAGTACAAACAATGGCTGATAGGCAAAACGTAACTTGAGCTCCATGCTTACTACTGCACTTCCTGGGTAGGGATTGGTGATTGGTTAAACACCATTCTCGCTGCACTGCTCTGATAGTCGTTGTTTTCCACTGCCCATTCCAGTGGGTCGGGTAGGGGCCGCGGTTGTGCAATGGCTAGAGCAATCGCTTTCCAACAAAACGGTTCAATTCTCGTCGAGGTGGCTGTCGGATTTTCGCACGCATGAGTCGTACTGGATGATCCCGCTGGTCGGCGGGCTTTCTCGTGGATCTACAATTTCTCCCGTTCTTGCATTCGGGCGCTGCTCCATACTCACTTATCTTCAACCTCGTCAGCTCTCAAGCCCCCAATGTTAAGAACCGCCCAAAAATATCTACTCCAGTGGCTCGGGATAAAAACCACGACATACATAAATTCAACTCATGTATGTTATCTCAAGTTCGTTGGCTGCGCAGAATGATTTGTTAGAGGAGCATTATCTGAGCAGATCTTCTACCGCTGCCAGGTCCAAGCATGTCAGTTTCTGGACCGAAAGTCACCGCATTTTTAACAAGATGTGGGGACCCGTGCGATCGATGCCCTCCTGTCCAACTTCTGAAAGGGCATCCCCATTCTGCCGACCTCTGGGTGAGATTGTCGAGAAGATCGTATTTGGGAAAAGATGGTCATGGTGTTGGGAGGGGGGAGGAAGGTGGCTGGTTCATGGCCGTGAGGTGAGATAAGCAAGTCACTGTTTCGCCAAACTTGATACTTAATTTCAAGTAACATCCGTTCCCAGTGTCCCCGTCTATGTATATTCATTTCCATCTCTTAGTACCTGAATTAACTTTTATCTTCATTCCTTTTTGAAATTAGTTTTCTACTTTATAACAAAAACATTAAACCGAAATATATAAAAAAAATTCCCAAGAATTCCCAAAATATTTATATTTTTATAAATGTATAAAAATATAAAAATTTATTGTAAAAAAAAAAACAAAAATTAAATTTTTATGTTTGGGCTTAGAGGGGACGAGGAACTGTAACCAACCCGTCACCATGTTATGACGTTACCCAACCGCCATTTTGGACTCATGTGACCTTGATCTTTATCCAAAACCCTTTGACCTTTGACCTTGAAACCAAAAGTTATTAAAAAATTGCAAACATTTCCCTAGCATTTATAAAAAATAAAAAATAAATTTTAAGAAATTATTTGTTAATAACTTTAAAAAACTTACATTTTTGGAGGTCCCCCACATCACCATGTCCAGCAAACGAATGATCCCCTCTTATTAATTACATTGTTTTAACATTCCGCTCCCCTTTCCAATGTTTCTCATTGGTTAATTAGTCGGCAGGCCTACACTCTCCTCACCTTTGCTTATTCAGTTAAATGCACTCCACGCACCATATCGTTTTTTTCCTTTGCCAGTTGTTTACATTTTCATTAGCTAGGTGGCACTGATGACTCCGACCAACATGTCAGATCTGGATGAACATCACCTTGACCTCACATCTATGATATTGACCCTGTGCCTATGACCTTAGATAACCTTGAACCCAATAGTTAATTCTAAAATCAATATTTTACTAATAACTAAATATATCTCGCACATGAGGTTGAAAACCCCGCGGTTTTTCAGGTCAATTAAATTTATGAGTCTTATCAACAAGTTCTTTGGGAAATAGGTAGCCAGTATTCTTTGCGTTTTCTTCCTTCTTCTTGTTGCTTGTTGCAGCAAATGTGTTGGAGGGGTGTGTCAGTGCATCAAGAAAATCGCCATAACCATCTTCAGCATATCACTGTCGTCATGTTCATTTTCATCAATGCTCTCTTCATGGTCATCTTCACGCCCTGTTTGTATTCTATATTGAATTTTCTTTTCTGTGTAGCAGGAGTTGTATGCTCTTCATTATTTAGAGCTGACAGTCGTTTGTTTTGAAGTTAGTTGACTTCACGCGAAAGTCTTGCAAGTGTACATTCCACAAAAACAGACTCTACAACACTAATTCCGTCATTAGCATTAAATGTCTCATCATAATCGCCTGTATAATCAGTACCCATCAATGCAGCAAGAGGTATTTCCGGCAACACTTTCTGACTCCGAGTAGACGAATCCTTCACGATCTCAGTATGTTCATTCATGCAAGGCGATACATTGAATGAACATACCGAGATCTGCAAGGATTCGTCTACTCGGAGTCAGCAAGTGTTGCTGGAAATACCTCTTGCTGCATCGATGGGTGCCGATTATACCGGCGATTATAATGAGACATTTAATGCTAATGACGGAATAAGTGCAGTAGAGTCTGTTTTTGTGGAATGTACACTTGCAAGACTTTCGCGTGAAGTCAATGAACTTCAAAACAAACTATTGTCGGATCTAAATATTAAAGAGCATACAACTCCTGGTACACAGAAAGCAAATTTAATATAGAACACAAACAGGACGTGAAGATGACCATGAAGAGAAAATTGATGAAAATGAACATGAAGACAGTTATGTGCTGAATATGATGATGGCGATTTTCTTGAAAAACTGACACACCCCTCCAACACATTTGCTGCAACAAGCAACATGAAGAAGGCAGACGACGCCGAGAATACTGGCTACCTATTTCCCAAAGAACCGAAAGAACTTGTTGATAAGACTCATATGTTTAATTGACCTTAAAAACCGTGGGGATTTCACCCACATTTACGAGATATATTTAATTATTAGTAAAATGAATGAATGGGGGATATATCGCATGATGATATAAACAGTTTTCTTCAAAATTGTAATTACAAAATAGCAATAAATTATTATTATAATTTTTATAAAATAATTGATTATCCTTTACTTTTGTGTGTCGTATTTTTTCCCCTCGCAAATTTTAAATGGCGCTATGAGTACTCGACTATAAATGGAAATATCTGCATATAGAATGATAATACAGACTTAAGTATACAAATTAATGGATAGTTAACAGCATATAAATATTGGTTCTGTCATCATGAACAAACTTGTAGACAGTTGGTAAACGAATATAATTTCTATAGGTAGGGAAAAAGGGGGGGGGGGCAAACCGAAGGATTGATTAAAGGCTTAATCGAAAGATTGGGATTGATCGAAGCATTCGAATTGATCGAAGGATTGGTATTGATCGAAGGAATGGCATGGGTCGCTGTGGATTGTGGAGGAGGATTGCGGAGTGGATTATGGATCATTTGGAGCAGGTGGAGGGATTGTGGAGCATATGGAGCGATTGTGGAACGTTTGTGAAGCGGATTGCGTAGCGTATTGTGGAGCATGTGGAGAGATTGTGGAGCATGTGGAGCGATTGTGAAGCATGTGGAGCGATTTTGGAGAAAATTGTGAAGGATTGGTGTGGATTGGTGTGTGATTTGGTGTGGATCGGTGTGTGGATCGGTGTGGATTGGTGTGTGGGTTGATGTGGATTGATGTGTGAGTTGGCGTGTTGATTAGTGTGTATTGGTGTGGATTAGGGTGTAGATTGGTCTGTGGATTGATGAGTCGTTTGGTGTGGATTGATGTGGAATGGTTTGTATATTAGTTTGTGGATATGTGTGGATTTGTATGTGGATCTGAGTGTGGTGTTGTGGGTTTGTGTGGCTTGGTGTGGATTGTCGATTGCAGTTTTGATTGCGGTATTTATTGGGGTGCTAATTGCGGTGCTGATTGATGGAAAAATTGTGAGATTGGCCGAAAGTTTGTTTTAAAAAACCAAGTCTTTAATTAATTATTTTATTTATTTAGTATTTTATGAAACTTTTGGTTTTTATAAAAGTTTGTAAAGTTTCCTTTTGGGTTCAAGGTTAGCCATAGTCATGGACACGGGGTCAAGGTCACAGATGTGAGTTCAAGGTGAAGGTCATCCAGACCCAACATGTTGGTCGGAGTCATCAGTGCCACCTAGGTGATGAAAATATAAACAAATTACAAACAGAAAAACAATATGGTGGGTGGAGTACATTTGACAGAATTATCATTGAGTGGGGGGAGGGGGTGGAAGCCTGCCGACTAATAAATAACACAATGATAAACATTGGAAAGGGGAGGTGAATGTTATTACAATGTGATTGATTGAAGGGTGGTCAGTCGTCTGCTGAACATGGTGCTGTGGGAGACCTCGAAAAATGCTAAAAAAAATTATTTAATATATTTTTTATAATTTTTTAATAAATTCTTAATAAGTTTTTGGAGATTTTTGAATAATTTTTGTGTTCAAGGTAAAAGGTTACTGGGTTAAGGCCAAAGGTCAAGGTCACCTGAATCTAAGATGGCGGTGGTAGTCGGTATTGTATTATGCTCGCTGATTTTTATGAAATTATTCCATTTTATAATTTCTTCTCGAGTTTTTGTTTTCAATGTCATCAAAGGTCATGGTTATAGGGTTAAGGTCAAGGTAATCTGTGTTTAACATAGCGGTTGGGTTACAACATAACATGTTGGCTGGTCGGTTCTAGTCCCTCGTCCTCTCTAAGCCCAATAATTTAAAATGTTAATATTATAATTTTTTAAATACATTTTTAATAATTTTGTACAAATATTTTTGTAATGTTTTAGAATTTTAGGGATTTTAAAATTAATTTTTGGATTTTGGGTTTAAGGTCAAAGGTCACTGGCATAAAGGTGAAAGGTTAAGTTCACCTTGAACCAAAAGGGCGGCTAAATGGCTGACAGAACCAATTTAACTGATGGTCGGCTCCGGCTCCGATCCCGGACCCTGTGTGTCAATTTAGCATACACTATTACTCTAAAACCAAAATTGCCGCCACTTCTCTGACATAGAGAAGCGCGCCACCCTAATCCTTCAGATGGATCCAAAAGTACCTTTGCAACTCATTTTTGCAACAGAGGGATCGGTACATTTTTGAGGAGTGAATGGGATATTTTGAGGGAAACAGAAAATTTTGAGTGGAATTAAAAAGATTTTGAGGAAAAAAAAGGGAAATATATAGGGACAAAGGAAAAATATCAACGAAAAGGAAAATTTTAAGATGGCGGTGTCTGGTTTCGGCTCCCCTGCCCTACTGCCTTGTAACCAAATTCTCATTTTTCTACTACTCATATTAAGATATTGAAAATAAAATTTACCCTAAATATGTGTATACGCAACACTAAGGAACAAAATAATAAATGTTATGTAAAAATATTAACGAATTGATGAAATAGATCTATGCAATATTCCATTGTGTGTGTACCATCCTGATAGGCCATCATTGCTTATTAAAAACTTCGAAGTAATTTGTAACACGTAAATGAAGGAATTCAAAACAATGCCATTAGCCGATATATTCACGTTTTATATTTGAATCATCCTGTATACGACTTTTTACTTAAGGATAGGAACTTTACTCATTTATTTGTTCGACTTCTTAGCTGTTGTCATCTCTTTTCTCTTGCCTCTTAGTAGCTGACCTGCAACCAAAGACTTCAGTTGATGTAGACCTACCCTACATTAACCCAACCACTGCCAGTGCAACAGTCAAAGTCACAATGTCAACCGTGATGAACGTGTTTATGTCTTAGTTTTTAAAAGACAAGAACTTCCTTATGAATAAAATAGTTTACCAATTTGAATTCACTTAGATTGTATTANGTCTTAGTTTTTAAAAGACAAGAACTTCCTTATGAATAAAATAGTTTACCAATTTGAATTCACTTAGATTGTATTAAAAATTGGTTACGGGAAGGAAGAGCAGCAAAAGTTTAGGACCACGCAACATATAAATAGAAACTTAATCTGAACATGATGTAGGACATAAAATCAATAGTGGACATGAGAAAACGCTTTGGAATCATTCGATACTTCTTGGGAAATACTTGAAAATTAGGTAGCATATTAACATTTGTTAGCGATTTATATATATTGTATTCACATGTGTATTATGTGCCTGACTTCAAAAACAAAGTTATTGTGTTTGATAAATATGTCTTAGAAATGCCCAAATGGGACTTTCTCGTTGTGTCTACTTGTACATGNACAAAGTTATTGTGTTTGATAAATATGTCTTAGAAATGCCCAAATGGGACTTTCTCGTTGTGTCTACTTGTACATGCTCATTTAAACAATTTGCCACTTTATGTTTTTTGCCAATACCTACACCTGCCCCCTTTTTTATTTATTCCAACGGCACGAAACTTCCATTGCAACTGTATGTCTCATCATGGATGGCAATATTCGATGAATTTATAATTTTCCGGTAACAAACCTGTGATGTTATATTTTTTTTAGTGGAATGAGAACTAATTAACGCNTCGATGAATTTATAATTTTCCGGTAACAAACCTGTGATGTTATATTTTTTTTAGTGGAATGAGAACTAATTAACGCTGGAAACCCTATATCACAAGTAGAAATGGTAATAAATATATAAAGTTTTCAATTTTGGGAAATTTGTACCTAATTTTCCTAACAATATAAATTTAATTAACTAAAAAAAAAAGCTTTTTTTTTGCAAATTTATTATGGTCTTCGTTTGTTTTTCTCTTTCATGTGCATTAACAAAGGCTATAACAAAATATTACTCTGAAATAGTAGTAAAATAATTATGTCTACATAACGTCTTACACAAAAATATGTATGATAATTCCACATAAATGTAGTCATTTCAAAAATCAAAATCTTGCATATTATTTGACCGAATTCAGTGATTTAACTATGATGATATGTGCTGTGTCAGTAAAACTGATAGAAAGTTATATAACATAAATTGCACCAAATTTTTGAAGCAGGATAGTATTTTAAAATTTACTAAAGGTCTAAAACTTTGGACGGGAAATGTTTACAAATCTCTCAATGCACATGTTTTCATAAACTGTGTTCTAACCTCAAATCATATCCACGTCGTTTATGAAGGTTGCATTGACAGGGAAGGATACCAATGTCTGGACACGGAGAGTGGTTATTGCACAACATGGGTGCACACTCTACCAATCTTCCCTCTATGCTTGCATCGTGATGCGTGATGCTGCACTGTTATATCACACTGCGTCGAGTGGCGACGTCCTCATTAACAACCCCTTCTCCCTCCGCCCTCCCAACAAACCACACAACGTGCCTACCAACAGAGTGGCCTCCGCCATACTGTATTCCGCTGCCACTAACAGGGGCATAAATAGTTTGCATCCACCAGCAGACACAGCGGTGAAAGTGGTTATGTGCGTAAGGAGGAGGGGAATTCGCTAGACAAAAGAGCCACTCCCAAACCAGATGGCCGCCACATAGCTTGGCTTATGGCTCGTGGTAACCGGTAGTGATTACCCCTCCCACCCCCCACCACACCGGGAACCCGCACAAGTCGGGCATCGCAGTCTAAGCTCACAGCGGCGCTACAACCGAGGGCTCGGCGCACGAGCTTACTTCACGAGTAACCATCTCAATGGGCTGTTCACGGTGAGCACTTTTGAGGCCCTAGTTACTTTTTCCTTTCAGTCATATTTTATCCTTAAAACACCTTTTATAATAAATATTGCCATGTAAGTAATAAACACAGTACGTATATTCTACCGCGCTGGGAAATTAACGTCTAAGGGTACAATAAAATATGTTTACTGACTATTATTCGAAATGAGAGGGTTTCCAAAAGTGCTTTATTTACCATGAATAGCCTATAGCAGCAAAGTTTTGGACGACTCGCGGTCGCGTAAAAGCGCTCTATAGAATTATTTTTCCACTACTTGTTTGTAGAGCCACCTGCTTTCCGCTAAAAGAGTGAGTGGAGAGATCTGCGCGGCTTTCAACTTCGAGGTCTTGAGAGCCGATGAAAGTGAAGTCAGGTGAGTATGGAACGGCGCCGGAATAGAAGTGTTGAGGAAACGAAAGATCGCCGAGAAAACCCGCTGACTAGCGGTATCGTCCGGCACGATACCCACATGCGAGAGTCTGGCAGCAACCCCACCGGAAATCGTACCTGGTTCACCTAGGTGGGAGGCGAGTGGTCTAACCACTACAACACTGCGGCTCCCTGCGCGGAAACATTAAAAAGCATTGTCTATGGAAAAAATTTGTTATTTTATAATGCACCGCATATTGTTCAACTTGTAAACATTATCTGTGACTACTTGTTACTTTGAAAAAAAAAATATCACATTTTGTGATATGAAATATCTAAGTCCAATTTTTACTGTTTTTGAAATGTATAAATAAAATAAGCCAAATTATTTCCANATATCACATCGTTTTTGTGATATGAAATATCTAAGTCCAATTTTTACTGTTTTTGAAATGTATAAATAAAATAAGCCAAATTATTTCCACAACATTTAAGAAAGACAAACGAAAGGTCTTAAGTTAAATCAAGGCAAGCTTAACAAAAGTTATTTTACAAAAATGCAAGAGCAGCCACAATAAAGACACTCCTTATATTTAGGAATTTTTTTGAAATCATAAAATCATTTCCTTGTACGATTTTAAAAACGTCTTGGTGTAACTCTTGGCATATTCTTTCAGTACAAATCATCTAATTTTTGTATGCAATTTAATGTTTACTACTTTTATATATCTAATACATTTTGACACGCATTTATGTAAAATTATGTTCTCAAAAAAAGTTTTTGCTAGGAAAATATAATAACATACAATGTTTAAAAGTTGAATAAGAATGTGATACGAATAAAAAATAACACGTTATTTTGTAGTCAATGCCCTTAAGCACAAGATAAACTTAAATATCTTTCCTTTGAAATTGCAGCTTTACTTTGGTTGAGGTTTGTTCTACTCTGGTAAGGAACAAACTGAGATTCCTTATGGGAGAGTTTGGTAAAGGGAAAATTTCAGCCACAAGTTGTACTGGTTTTCCAAAGAGGTAGCTATTAAACTGGCGCGAAATGCAGAAATTTTATTTATTTGTGTTTGAAAAGATTGTGTTTTGCTCCAATTGTTTTATATTCTTGCCCCACCCAATATTTGAACGATTCGTTACTATTATTCACGCCACCCTCCAATGGTGTCTACAAGAGAAAACAGTACAAATGCAACTGAGTAGATCTCACTTCCACCTGTACCGCAGGTTTGTTATAAAACTCTTTATATTTCATGTACATTTTTGTCAATTTTTTCGATAAACATATACGACCCATTAATAGTAATACTATANAAACTCTTTATATTTCATGTACATTTTTGTCAATTTTTTCGATAAACATATACGACCCATTAATAGTAATACTATAGTAAACATTTTTAGATAAGTTCCTTATGTCTCTTCTAACAAATATTATAACCTCAAATAACCGTTACGTATATAACGTTGAGATAATGCTTTAAATAACTGTGAAACACATAGTCCATTTGGACTATCAAGGCCAGATTTTGATAGTTCTACGAGAGTAGTACCAGTGCAATTAAGCTAATGTATCCCTTCGCCTCAGNACTATCAAGGCCAGATTTTGATAGTTCTACGAGAGTAGTACCAGTGCAATTAAGCTAATGTATCCCTTCGCCTCAGCTGTTCTAACACGCGAAAGCCACGCTATGTTTTTACAGCTGTTGACATTACTAGGGCCCTATTATGTAACTTTAGCACTGCGATCACCTTTATGATAATGACAGCTGTTCTCTAACTCATCTCATTATGGCTGTCTTTGTGATGTCACATGTGTTCGGCAATGCTGCGCTCTCTGTTTTGAAATCAACAATCAGCTTGCGGAATTATATCTTCTTCGGTTGTTACAGTGTGTCATGCAACACATATAATGTTATTATAATATATTTGCAAATATAAATTGTATTAATTATATAATATATATGTATACGAATAACGTCCTTATATTAATTTTAATTTTCTCTACAATATTAGATTTTAGATTTCCCTAGTTAATTTTGAGTATCACTAGATAGCAAAACTAAACGCGTGGTCCATCATCAGTATTGTGGTTACTTTATAATGTATCACTAAAAAAAAATAAAAATTATTTTGTAAATATATTCCTATACTCTATATTTGTGCGGATATATGGTATACTCTTAATATTTATTCTCTTTANAATTATTTTGTAAATATATTCCTATACTCTATATTTGTGCGGATATATGGTATACTCTTAATATTTATTCTCTTTAGAGCAATTTAAAGCAAATTTTTTCTTCGGAGCGTGTTCGTTTACGTTAACCTCAATACACAAAGCCATTTTGTTTAGACTGCCGTACATAAACATACCTTGCTGGTCTGTCTTTACTATTGNTTAACCTCAATACACAAAGCCATTTTGTTTAGACTGCCGTACATAAACATACCTTGCTGGTCTGTCTTTACTATTGCTCATACTAACCCACACATACACACTCTGAAATAATAACATTTCTTTAGATCTACTTTTTCCACTGAAAGTCTTATAAAGTTCATAGTTAACGTATACTTACTCGAGAAAACTTTGTGGGCACGAAGTTCTCGCAAAAGAGCATTCACCAGTTATTTACTCTCCTTCTATTGTCAGGAAGCTTAATTACGCACGCTTAAGCCAATCAGAGCAAAACATACAGCTATAAGTCTGTGATCTGTCATTACACAGCCGCCACAGTTTTAACTAAAATACTAGCCACCACTACTCGCCTCCCAGCAAGGCAAACTGGGTACGAGTTCCGGGGAGGCCCCAACCGGATATTCTATTTGAGATTCGTGCCGTACGCTTTCGCTGGTTGGCGGGTTTTCTCGGGGATCTCCCGTTTCCCCCGCCCTTTCATTCCGGCGCTGCTCCATATTCACCTTGCTTTACCCTCATTGGCTCTGCATTCCACAGAATGACCCACCATACACTTAACTAACCAAGATTCCAGCCATTTTGGCCAATTACGTTTGCTTCGTAGTTGTAATGTCGTCAGCTTGGCTAAAAGAGGTAGTAAGAACTTGAAATATCGCTGGTTACGCCTCAGCCAATGCTTGCCAAATCATGTGTATATCCTGACGCATTCTGCGTCCCTATATTTTATTCGTCAGAACACACGCTCTGGCGAAGCTCGCAGGCGGACGAGCACAATAAGGATTAAGGGTTTTGTGAACATGCCAAAAGAATACCGCCAGGAAGGCGCAACCGCGCCTCGCACATGCAAAGGCAGGCTACCAAATGTTCCTGCATGTGCAATGGTTCCTGCACGTGCAGACGACATCCGGAGACAACGGAAGGCACCAGGGCGAAGACACAGCTGCGTTTTGCAGCTGCTCAAGGGACACCGAGAGCCCACACCGAGAGCGAACAAAACCACGAGAAGGAGGGAGGAACGGATCAGTCAGTCGAGGATCGAGCAGTCAGGCAGTCAGTTGGAGGACCTAGAGCGAGACGTCCGGTTCGGAACCAGACGACATCAGGAGTCAGACGCGAGCAGTCAGTTGAGAGACGTCAACGAGTCAGTCAGACGGAGTCAGTCGAGGATCGAGAATGCATCACGATGTCGACCTCAGTCGGAGGCCATCAAGCGGGAAGAATCTGAGAAAACGGCAGTCGGCCGATGGAAACTGAGGAGGGCGGAGCGAATTCGCGAGCAGACGACAACGGCAGCCGGCCGTCGTCAGAGGCAGAGTACTGCATGGACCAGAGAAGGAGGAACTTCGAGGCCAAGCGCTGAGACGCCCACCAAGTGCGAGAGAAGTTCCAAGTCGCCAGCCGAGGGAAGACAGCGCTGCAGTGTCAGATAAGTAGTTCTACACCAAGCGTGAAGAATATCCCCCCCCCCCACGATGCAAAATCGCCATGCCAAGTATCATGTAATCTAGGTACAGAAAAGGTAGGGCGTTGTCTCGTGAGTTCATGTACCAGTTAACCTGTTCAAGCAACAATAAAACTCGAGTATGTGAACTCACAACTAAAGTGTAATTTATTAGTAAATTGGACCTAGAGACAATAGTGTCGACGTATTCCTCCGCCCTATCACTGAGGGCTAGCATAAAGTGCTGGCGCATCACGCCGAGGAACAGATTCAATACCTATTTGCAAACTTCAGCACTGGCAGGTATCAAGCCAACATAGGTTATTGGAAATTACAGTATAAAGTTTTCTGACATAGTATGATATACTAAATTCAAAATGTGAATATGCGAAACTTTTTTTACAACAATGTACAGAAGATGAAAATGTTTAAAAGAAAATTCTATCACGTGTTTTACATAGGTATCAATACAGTGCATTGTGTTGCAATATTGTAAGTATGTTGGACATATGTTTCGTAAATAAAAAATTTCAATTCTGCGTTTTGTTAAATTGTGGTGAAACTATGTCGTTTGCAGAGAAATTAACCTTGAGTTATTTCATTGACTTCATTCGAAGTTACAGCTCGAGATTTGTTATAATTAAACATTAATATATAAACAATCCTAATTAAACAAGTCTAACAGAATAATTCAAGTTGTAGAAGCTGTTTCCCCCCCCCCCCNCCCCCTTCGTTTCTCTGTGCTGGTTGAGTTTCTTTTATATGAACCAAATAACACAATAGTAGTCTTTTTTGTACCTATGGAATTTCACTCGTATGGAAAACCCAATTAGGAACAAAATAATTTTGTACCACTACAACGTCGAACAAGCTTAAGTATTAAGTTATGCCAAGTCATCTTCTAAGCATTCATTGCTGTGATTTCGAAACAGGCAGCCGAGGGGTCCGAGAGTAAGAAGGCTATAGGAAGGAAAAGTTCTTTTAACAATGAGAATATGCAGAGCAGGTCAAATCGTGCCACCTGCGGAAAGCCGCAAAGTAGTAGGCAATAGATAATTCTGGTCGTCATACTAGAGCTCTTCTTTTAAATATATAGCAGCACCTCTTGCCCTCCGCACACAGTTATTATCATACCATGCTGCTGTAATTCATAAGTTTTGATAATAAAGCACTTTTTACTAGAGTTCTGCAATTAATGAATTCATTTCTTCATTGCCACAATAATATTTGCCCCCTTCTGCTGCTGCTGCAAAAAAAAAAAGTCTGCAGACCATCTGGTTTAGATCATAAGAAAACAGGTTGTCTGCATCATCAAATTTCTTGTTAATTTAGGTTCAAAGTAAAAATCTGCTTGGAAGTTTTTTCTTCTTGCTCTTAGCCATAACAAATAGGACCACATTCAGTATCATAATCCTCATCAATGTAAGTATTGTAATTAGATCCGCTGTTTTGGTAATGCGTATGCTGTATTTCGAGAAATTTATTGTATTCCCATATGTATTATTCAACACAATTTTATATTTACTTTCAAAATATCAATTTATTTTGTCCTGTAGTCTCATGTGTTATGCAATCACCCACGCGTATAAATACGGCAGGTAAATTTTTAATTTCCCTGTGTCCCAGAAACCATGTACTACCATGTTAGAAAACACCACTGCATACCATATTGCACTTCTGTGATGAGTAGAATGTGTGGTACTGCTGGACCAGAGTGTGGGATTAGAGTCAATAGTGTAGTAATTTCTTCTTTTGAACCAAATTAAAGTGTATGTAGCAATTATCTCCACTACTATGTTTACCGTTTTGCTTTGCCGATGCCTCCACTTCATCATCAGTAAAAGTAAAAATTTTCCAATTTCCATTGTTTTGTAACTTTCTGCGTGCTGTACCCCCTACTTACGTCTTCATAGCTACAAAGTAATTTTCATTCCGTTTATGATCGTCATTACTAGTTGCAGTTGTAATATCTTCATTTTTAACTTCACAGGTAAGGTATTTTTTTTTGCTGGTTGATTGTTTCGCAAAACCGCATATATGATATGAAGGTCAAATGGAACATCAATCATAATTGCACCAGCTATAGACAAAGGGAATGAAAACTAATTAGAAAACAGGAATGTGTTGACAGTATTCGGAGATGGAGGAGATGGAGCTTGAGATAAAGAGAGAATGGCTTCTATTAAACGTTGTTTCTTAGTAGTCATCACAGTATATGTTTGGAAATGTCTATGAACGTTATCTCTTCTGGTCTGCTTCTGAAACGTTTAACACATGATTAATGTGTGAAAATCCCGCATACCACATTCGCTTACCTCTTGCACACTCACACAGTACACGATCTCTCCGAGAAAACTTTCGTTGACATACATCGCACAGTAAAATATGATAATTAATGGATCGATGTATTTAATACTGGAAAACCAAGTTATAGCTTTCTTCTTATAGCCGATAAAGAGCGAGTTACACAAAACCAATGATGACTTAAGTTTGAGACGAAATTGTTACTGACTGCTCTAAGTTGGATATTTTCTTATATTCATAAATATTGTGCAGGGTGGTTTAAAGCAGTAGCACTCCAGCTATATATATGGTACTTTATCGCTGGGATTACAATATCGCTACAAGGGCAATGTGACAACAAAAATTCTCGCTCATGTAAACACCAGTTTTACCGCTTCGCAAATAAAAACTAAAAAAATTATATAAAGCCGTTAAAGTTTTAAAATTTTTCTAATATTAGGATTATACAGCGATTTTTTTCCATGCCTACTGACACTAAACACTTAAAAATATATCAGTAGGAGGCGTAAAATGCTCTCCTTTGCTTATTGATATGGACGATAATGGCACAGTAAGGAACTTTAACACTAAGAATATTGCGGTTAGATCTGCTTTTACAAACCTGACGCGCGGGCAATTTTTTTTGTGTGGTATTTTTCTTGTGGGGAGATTTGAGCGGCTCTTAACATTGAGGTCTTAAGAGCTCATGAGAGTGAAGTGAGGTGAGTATAGAGCGGCGACAGAATGCATGGGCGGGGAAAACGGGTGATCCGCGAGAAAACCCACCCACCAAAGGCATCGCCCGGCACGTTTCCCTTATACGAAAAGCCTGGAGCAACCGCGTCGGGAATCGAACCCGGTTCGCCTAAGGGGAGGTGAGTAGTCTGGCCACTATACCACCGCGGTCCTTTTTGTTGTGTTTATGTTAAAGATATTTCAATGTTGGTTAGCTGTAAAACTATTTTATTCGCGTCACGCCTATCGCATCGCGCTTGTGGTGCTGCTGTGATCCCAGCATAAAGCAGCATTGTTTTACAGCTCTTCTGTAAGTTGGCTGACTAAATTCTGTTTCACATCTGACGGAAATGAGCAAATATCTTTTGTCGCACGTGACAAATTCGTAGCGACTTACACCTCCAGACTGCAGTGGGAAGTACATTCTTTCAGTACTAATGCATTTTCATTTGGTAAGGCCGGCGCATTTGCGAGCTCAGGAAACGGGGCTGTACAATCATTGACATGGTTGTTATGCAACTCACGATAAATTTTTGTCCTCTTTGCGGTACACGCCACGTTGTATTTTGTTCGGAATGTTTGGTATTAAAGCCACCAAGAGTCAAATAAGTCCTAGATAGGCTTATTATGTTCTACTTTCAACATTATGTATTTCTCTCGTGCAGTCATGAACTGCAACGTTTAGTGAATATCTTACAACAGTAGCAACATGAATATCTTAAAGCTGGAGACGAATTTTTTCAATGTTCATGTCTAGGTCCACAGCTGACGATTATGTTTAAACATCAGTACCCAATATAACCGGTACTTGGCCCTCACAAGTTTGCGGTGCGGCAAGTACAATTCGTTTCTTAGCTATCATTGGAGGGAGAACTTTACAGGTTTTGAAACACCTTTTTCGCCTACTTTCCGAAGGAAAGAAGGGCTACAATTTCCTGTCTGTGTGTTTGTGAGTATGTATGTGTGTGAGGCTGTGTGTGAGTCTGCGAGTGTGTTCCCCTTCCCCCCACCCCATTTTTTGATCACTTCAACCGGATTTCACCCAATTTTGGTACACATATAAGATATAGTAAGGACGCCTGACTTTTATATTTTTCGACCACTTCGGGTACTGACTTTCAAAATGGCGGCCATCAAATTTTTTTGTATTATATGTCTTATTTTGGGAAACATTCAACCAATTAAAACCAAATTTTGTGTGCTGGCAGACCATTGTTTAAGCAAACAATTTTGAGGTGTATATTGTTCTTAGTGAACNGATATAGTAAGGACGCCTGACTTTTATATTTTTCGACCACTTCGGGTACTGACTTTCAAAATGGCGGCCATCAAATTTTTTTGTATTATATGTCTTATTTTGGGAAACATTCAACCGATTAAAACCAAATTTTGTGTGCTGGCAGACCATTGTTTAAGCAAACAATTTTGAGGTGTATATTGTTCTTAGTGAACTATTTTGGAAAACAGTACCAATTAAAAAATTTAATATTTTAGATAATATCTCGATAACTATTAAACCCATACTCCCACAATTCGGAAAGAAAGTAATACTAAGGTAGGCCATGTAAACGTAATTGATTCAACTAGATAAGTTACTTATTTTCAAAATGGCAACCATACAAACGTTTTAAGTTTATTTAGTATGCATGCCATACCATTTAAACAATATTAACTTAATTTTGTCTACTGGAGGTATCTTTTACAAGCATCATATGTAACAACAAATAACCACTTTTGTCTTCCATTTTGGAAGTTACCACCGTACGAATAAATAAAGTTATTATGTTAAAATCCGGTAAATAATTAACCGATTCCTACCAAAATTGGGAAACAAGTAGTTCTGATTCAGGTGATGTTAAGTGGTATGTTTTAAGCATGTCAAACACTTATTTTGAAAATGGTGGCAACATTGCCAATATAGCTTAGAATGCTATATCGTCAAAACTATATAATCAGTTCTATCATAATTTTGTATGCTGGCGGTAAACATTAGAACTTTTAACTGTATGTACATGGAGCATCTTTTTTCCGTATTTTGTAAGATAGCACATTGCGAATAAAATTTCATTTTCGTGTCATATCACGGGAAAGAATTGACCAATTCCTGTCAAATTTAGCAAACAAGTAGAACTGAGGCAGATTATATCAAAGGGCATGTTTTGATAAAACCTGACTCTTATTCCAAAATATCGGTTTATAGATATTTTCAGCTTAGAATGTTCTATCGTCAACACCATGTAATCTATTTCAACTAAACTTTGTATTCTGGCAGTATATATTATAACTATCAACTGTTTGTACATAGAGAATCTTTTGTCCCCCATTTTGTGAGATAACACCATGCGAGTAAATAAAGTTTTTTTGTCGTATTACGGGAAACAATAAACAGAAACCTTCCAAATTTGGAAAACAAATCGTACTGCAACATATTGTTAAAACTGGAATGTTTTATGTAAGGCATGCACAGATTTTCAAAATGGCAGTAACTATTAAAACCATCAAATTTGTCTGCGGAGACCATAATTTCTCTGCCATGTTGTAAGATAGCTCTACCAACAAAAAATGATGATTTTATCTAGTATCTCGGGATACAATCAACATATTCTTACAACATTTAGTGAAGATGTACTCTGGCAGGCCATAATAATAAACGTATTTTTTTATGTAGGACACACTTATTTTCAGTGTGGGCGATATCTAAGAAACTATGTAAACTTTTTTAACTTATTATTCTATATAAGCAGTATATTATAATCGAAATTGTTACAAGATTACTTTTTGTCCTCCATTTCTGAAGATCGCCCCATAAAAAGTATGTAGGTTTTATGCCATGTCTCGAGAAGCAATCAACCGATTCCGCTAAGTGTTGTACTAGAACATTTTAAATAAATTTTTACAAAATTGTGCACACGGTAATTACTAGAGCACGCCATGTAAACATTCATAATTTAAATAAGCCAGACAACGTTGTTCAAAATGGCAGTTTCATAAATCATTTAAGTAAGATTGATATATATTAAAGAATTTAACCAAATTAAACTAAAATTTGTATGTAGACAGTATACATTAAAAGCAGTAGTATGTTATTTTTGCAATTTAGTACAATAGCATCATATAAGAAAATACATTTTTTGTGCCATATCTTAGAGTCCAAACAACCGATTTTCATCAGTTTATTCACGCAAGTAGCGCTACGGTAGGCCACGTAAATTACGTGTTTTATCTGGCTTAGTCACTTATTTTCCATATATAAACTCTCTAAATCTCTAAAGCTAGTAAACCCTATCATTCGAAACATAAGACTGATTAAATCTGAAGTTGATGCTCCGAATCTGACCTCCGTAATGCAGTTTATTGCACACTAGCTTATTGTATGAGGTTTTCTGTGTTGAAGTCCCGGGTAAGGCATGTGTGTTTTCGTAATTTTATCACTATTACTGCAAAACTTTATGGTTTTATTTCTAAAGTTATTGCTTTTAATGACAACTCAAGTCCTTCCTACCATCTCAGCTATTAGGAATTATTAAAAAATTTAATTGCACCTTTGTTGAGGAAAGTAGGCTCATTTGTCATATTAGTAACTTCTTATTTAAGTTGTCACGTCATCAAAATTGAGATTTCCACTTTTCATAAGATAAGGTAGTTTTCTTCACATTTAGAGCGAAACTTTCCTCGTTTCGTTGTGCATGGCTGCTGTTAGAAAATTTATGCCTACTATAATAGCACATATAGCTTTCCAGAAAATGTTCTATCTTTGCTAGGGAGGATGTTCTCTCTTCGTAATTTGTAAAACAACTGTGATGATCAGTCTAACTGTAGCTCAGTATACTGTCTTAATATTTTGACAAGAAGAATCCTTTTATAAAATTGCATCAGTCACACCACAAAAGCTAAAATTACTCTAAGTATCATTTACTTTTAAAATAAAACATCATGTACTTGCATAACTTAATGTTCCGCACTGCTCGAACTCGTGTCCTCACATCGAAAAAAAAAATCTGCCACTGTTCAAATGAGGCTGATCACACGTACTTTTACTTCACTCATGACGACGCACAACGCTATTTTGACTAAAGATCTTACAACAATGACGACATAGTTTGCTTCGAGTCTGCTGTTGATTTTCCACGGTGTTCAACGAAAGACCGAAGCTGACTATGGCGACAGTGTACCAATACTCGATGTCGCAGGTACCTGCCCATCGCAAACATGTGGCGTTAGTAAAATACTTTATTGTTTCCCAGATAGAGGTGCAACACTTTTACACATTTTCAGATGTCTGTTTAAACTGAGAATATACAAAACCAACCTACGACTCGTATCATATCAAATTGATTTACTGTGTTAAATCCCCGGCCGTGTCACTCCCGGATGTTCTCACATGGGAATCGTGCCGGACGATGCCGCTGGTCAGCGGGTTTTTCTCGGAGATCTCCCGTTTACCCCACCCTTTCATTCCGGCGTTGCTATATGCTCACCTCAATCACCCTTATCGGCTCCCTGGACCTCACTGTTTAGAGCCGCTTAAATCTCTTAACTGCTCTCACTCACTCTTACGAGTAATGTGCTGTGGCAGGCGTGTTACTGGAAACCACAACAAACCAGCATTGTTCCAAGAGAGAAAATTTATAGGCAATGAGAGCTACAACACTCTCAACACGCACTGATCTTAGTAAGTTCTACCTTGGCATGCACAGGTCTTGTCATACAATTTATTTGAGCGTGGTGTTTTTCTTCACCTCACCGTAGTCCATCGCATACAAGGTACGCGTGAGTGGTAGAATAGGAAGTCGTCTAGCTGACATTATGAGGAGATTGAGTAAATCAGCTTTCCCATCACGTGAGTGTGATGAGATTGCGGATGATATGGTGGTTCCAACTATTGTACATTCTTCGTCACGTCCACTTCAACACTCTGCACCATAAAATTATAGTCATTCGCGTAAGACCACACACTATTTTATAGTACAGTAATGCAGTATTCGTGTTATGTCATAGTAGTTACTCTTATATCGAATCCAAATTGTATTAATAAATCATTATTAATATTACTGTGCACAGTGTTACGAATGTGGCGTATATCAATGCTATAAGGACACTGAAATATTATAATATGTTGTTGTTTATGTCATGGTGAAAGCGCAATGAAGCCAGAACAGATAAATAATAATCACGAGTCCTCCAGCAGGGATAAATTGCAGTGGGGATTTCTATTAAATGAAATATTTTGAACATACTCCATTGTTACACTATGTCTTCACAGAAAACCAGATTGGTTTTCTGTGACGGCATAGTGTAGCAATGGAGTATGTTCTAAATTTTTCACCTAATCATTCACCCCCATTACAAGAACCTTTCAAACAACTCATCAATGAGGATTTCCACAAGAGGAATCTGCTTGTCACAATGAAGGTTTGTTACACACGTCTTTGATTAATCGTCATCTTTGTGATGTGTAATGTGGATGGTAATCAGAGCTCTTACACAGCCTTCTACACAGATTAACGACTGAGCTCCGATGATGACAATGCTGATGTGGATCTCACGTTTTCCTCAAGTACATCACGTGAAGATTAAAATGATAGCAGCAACTCTGGATCAGGTAGGCTTTATTATTCGCTTTTTTACCAGAGGCCTGAATAGCGGAACATAGAAGTTTATCGATATAAATGGTTATTGATTGCTTTTTTTACTTATATTATTTGGTTAATTAAGGACCATCAGTTACTTTACCACTCAATTGCGACTTTTACCCTTTCATTGTTTTCTAAAGCTTCAATATAATGAGGAATGATGGAAGATAAACGTGCTAGGAAAGCACTTTGTACAAGTGGCATCAACCTATTAGTAACATAAGCGAGGTGGACGTAATAATTCTCAAGGATTCAAGCGTATCAGTTTGGAATGTTTCTTATTATCAGCTCCAGATATACCTAACAAACTGTACCACTCTCCGAAAATGGAAGAGAAGTAGTCAAAACTACGCAGATATACGAGTGAAAACAATAACTATTTGCAACGTCCCAAATTAGATTTATTTGTCGCTGATAAGTGTAGATCCGAATAGTGGCCTTGATCTGACACAGCTATGGGTTACAAGTGCCAGAGCATACACATTAGGGAGTAAACCTTAAGTTAAAAAACAATCAATCCTATGTTCCACAATTATCTCTTGTTTCAGCTTTTGAAGAAAACGAAGAGCGGGATCAAGATGCAGACACAGTCAGAAGGATTTCGACACAACCTGGTGCTGAGGAATTTCTATCAGATCTAGATAATACAGTACTTACAAGACTTTGTACTAAAACCTCTGAATCCGATGTCGCGGGAGAACAAAACTACGTGCACGTAAACCTGATAACTGGAAAAGAAATACAAACGAGGTCGAGCGGTTTAAGGAACAAGAGTATGAAACTCTCAAGGGTAAAATCATTGAGGCCAAGCCAATGAGAAAGCATGCTGTTGAGATAATCCGGAGCACAAACATTGCGAAAATTTTTCGTACGAGATCAAAAAGCACTTAAATGCTTTTCATAGTTAGAACTCCCTTTACGCCCAACGTAATTTTTGGGTAGTCATAAAGCTCGATATGAACCAAAACGGAAAGTAGTCTCGGGAAAATAAAGAAAAAGGCGGTGTGGCAGCAGAGGAGTGGGGAGGACATTTCGGGTTGTAGAGAATTTTTTACTAGAAACCTGGGCATTATTGTGTGTCTGATAGCTGCTTTTAAAAAACACTGACTCAATGTAGTACCATATTGCCAGAATATAGAGTGAAAAGACAATCACCATCCAAAAGCGATATTCACGGGTCTGTGACGCGGCGCATAAATTTTCTCATTTCCTACTTTTGAACCGCACGACTATAGAAAATCTACCTCTTAGCACTATCTGGATCCTCAACTGAACATCAGAATTATGTGTGCATACCATGAAAAATGCACAGAAGAGGGAATAAACGCTACCGGTTATGAATATTAGAGAAGAATATTTAGGACTGTCAATATAACATTTAATAAACCGCAGAAATACACCTGTAAAATTTGCTCCACCTTTGATGGCATGCCAGATGCCAAAAAACTGCAAGCAAAAAAGCACACACACAACATCTTGCAAGAAAGGAAGCAGCAAGAGCAATAAGGGCTAAGTACATGGAAGCGGCATCAGATGAAACGATGATTTTCGTTTTTAATTTTGATTTACAGTCTCTTCTGATCACCCTTAAAGGCAGTCAGGCCTTTTGATTATATACGGAAACTTTCGATTTATAACCTCACTATTTATAATCTGGGAACCGCATACATTCAGTGCTACACTTCGGATGAGACTGGAGGAAAAAGAGGAAGAGTTCAAATCCCAACGTGTATTTACAAGTACGTAATGGCTCATCCAGAAATTGTTCACGTATGAACTATGTCTGATAGCTGAGGAAGTGAACAAAAATCTGTCATTTCATAGTGATGTGCCTTCACGCAGTTATGGTTCACCCATCCTTGGAAGTCCCTGATCACTAATTTTTCAAGCCGGGTCATTCTCAGCTGGAAGTAGACTAGGTTCACTCGAAAATCGAGGCAAAAGCAAAAAACTTATCAGCCTACAGGGACAAAAGTAATGAAAATGGCCCGTATTTATCCGCAGCCTTTCAATGAACCGCCTTAATTAATGATAATTCGTTATTTTAATGCAGAAATTTTTAATTTCCTCATGAGCAGACTCAATTTGGAACGGCAATGCACGACCGAACAAAGACGTCCACCTATAAAAATTGTGTTTTGTTTCATTTGCTAAATTTGACTACCTGGTTGATCAATTCGTGCCACTTATAAGAAAGATTAAAGTTGGGCAACGAAACAGCGTGCCTTTTCAATGTTACCAGGACTGGCTTGGTGTATATGAGACGAAAAGGAGATTTGCTACCACTTTGTCGTCAACATTTGGTACCCAGGGTTTACACTAGTTATACGAACAACTTGCAACAGGTACCTCATCAGAAAACAATACTGGACCACCTTATGACGAGGAATACTGTAATAGTTGTTCGTAGAGAGGTGTACAGTTTGATGTAGTTCCATTTATGTACATAATATATTTACTATAATGTACGTCGAAATTTGAAAACTTTATAATTTTGATTCAATGCCCGTATTTTTTTTGTAAATAGGCAATTTGTAAATTTGACCAATACTTTTGAAATATATTCACACATAATTCAAACTACTACAATATTTCATAGCAATTTAAACACCTAGTTTCAAAGATATATATATATATATATGTAGAAAGTACGTTTAGGTACTTGCAATTTTAATAGTTTTTACTATCACTCTACATATTAATTTTGGTTTATAATTTCAAAATTAAATATTTAACTGTCTACAGTGCTTTTTACTTTTGACTTCATTGATGATTAATATATATATTGAGTTTTAATAGGTTTCACTGATGTGATCCCATATGCACAACACTAACAACACACACAGTTTTTAATATTCGATAGTTTAATTCCAACTATTGTGAAAACGAAGTCTGCTACTGCAAAGGCCAAGTATCGAACGTACATTCTGTTAATTGACAATATTCATCTCTCCAAATGTAGTAAAAATTTTCTTACACGAAATTCAAAGACACATTATTGAATACGTTGGCCGTAAAATGGACAACTGGTTTACAGTAATAACGTGTTAACAACAAGAACATGTGTCGTAGTAGTTAATGCTTTCGAGCTTTTATAGCAGCAAAAACAGAAATATAAATGCCCCCAAACTTCCGTGCTCTGTGAGCCCGTGGTAAGTGTTGGGGGGGGGGGGGGGAATTGCACCCNATGTGGACGTTCACAAGTTATAATCATTTTCTAATTCCACTGAACATTACGATATTCATGACGTTACTTGTTAATTACTAACCCCCAGATAATTTCGGACTCACAAACACATCCACTGAGAAGTAATGCTCAAACGGGGTAATAATGTAACTTTTTACTTTACTTTGCAAGTGTTTTTTTAAATACAATACTGGTGCTTTTGTATCATTGTCGTATCTGTCAACACCTTAAATCACGACACAGATACCGCAAATTCAAGGTGCGTGAGCTTTATTCTAGTCAGCAAGCTAACGAGTGCACACTATGTTGTTTTTGTTAACCCAGTTAGCTATGCAAGGACTGTTAAGGTGTAACTTTACCTAAACACTCGTTTCGAACAGAAGTAGTTCATTATACATGTAAACTGGCATTAGTAGGTAACTACACGAAATGGTAATGATATACCAAAACGGATTAAACAAACATATTTATTTTAAAATATTGAAGATGGTGATAATTTTGTATAATATGTAATATAATTAGCATTAAAATCGGTACTGTATTGTATTTTTTCATTCTGATACTGTACTGTACTATATATAATATAACATATGTCACGGCATAATACAGTACCCAAAACACAAACGTTTATTAGTTTTGCGTACCTATTAACGCATTTTCTTAGGTGTAAACGAATTTCATTTTTGTTTCTAAATAAGTGATACTGTTTTGTTACTTAAATGTACTACTTAGCTTTTCTTCAACAAAATGTCAACGGTTGGAAAGTAATAGAGAGCTTCAAGGAAAATTTAATGCATAAAAAATTAATATTTGCACTCGAAGACGTACTATAGATCAGCGAGTCTACTTATCAATCAAAAGACCGTACGTTCCTCGCCTCGCTTTGTTTTCTGTTTTTCACTTAAATGTTATCTGTAAATTAGTTCACCATCTTAAAATGTTACTCTGTTTATCTTTTGCGAGATATTCGCGGTGCATTAAACATCACCGCTAATTTTTAAACAATTAACTAAACATACAGCATAAACACGAATTTAAAACTGTTCCATTCTTCATACTTGATATAATAAAAAATTTAAAACTGTATTTTGCAAAATGACATACAGTTTGTGTACAATTTAGAGTTTTTTATTGGTTAAGTTAAATAAAACGCAATATTTTTGGCTGTCAACTTGAGTGTTGTGTGGCTACGCAGGATCATCAGAAGTACAGAAAATGCTTCCAAATCATTTTTCATAAATATTATATAGTCATTTTAATGAATTTCATTGAGTATTTTCGTAATTATAATCTTCTTTTTTCACTACCTATACTTTGAACTAATACATGGAAAATTTGAAAACTTACTTGATATTTCTTACCAGAAAAGATATCTTTAAAATTCACCCGTGAAATGAAACAAACATGTGCAAAGAAAATATGATGTCATAATTTGACATTTTAAAATATATACAAATACATGAATGATGTTATTAAATGTACAATTCTTAAAAACACAGAACATAATTATTCAGTAAACTTACCTCGTCAACAATCTCTAACTGCCATACACCCCTAGGGTCTTCGCCCCACGTAAGTACTGACATAAAAGTCCACTGCTGGAAGCCATGATCAGATTTGTCTAGTTTCCTAGGGCTCAGGAGCTGTACTTTAGTCACTGTTAGAAAAAAAATGATCTTAAATTTAAAGACACGACACCAAATAAGTGCTTACTATTATACTACTCTTATTATTTCGTACACATCTTAAGAGAGAGAGATAGAGTACACAAAATATTGAAATATTTCTTCTTATTTACGATAGTAAATTTAAAATAAGGGCATATTCTTTACTAACGACGTAAAAATAATATTGAAAATCTTCTTATTTTCATAATATTTAAGATGTTTTCTATAGTACAAATATCTAAACAAAAATCTTTCTCTTTTCAAAAATTTACTAAATTTACCGGATATTTTATGAAGACCTATTTAATCGTAGCAGGTATTATCGAAGTGAACTGGATATCTCCAGAAACGTTCATTTCAGTGTTAGCATAAGCACATTATGTACGAAAAAACTGCGAATTCTTGGTTGATTAGACAATAAAGTTATAATATTATCTTTTTTACATTTTAAGTTTTAAATTAAAAAGTTACATAAAGTAGGAAATGAATGTCTTTGGAGATCACTTAACGTGGACAAAATATGCTAGTAAGTAGGAAATTATCGCCCCAAGAAAATTGTCATACTGAAGGCGAAATTCATTTTGCGTTGTTTCATTCTCTGTGTGTTATAACACTATTGATTCATATACCGTAGAATTTCCAAAATGTTTCATAAATGCAATATAAGCTTATAAATATGTAGGCCTATAATCTTGTATCATGCCCCGTCAGTTCTAATTCCCTGTGCGTTCAAAAGTATAGTATATTGTTCTGTAATTTTGTTATATTTACTTGATACATAATATAATCTCTGATTTAAGTGACAACGCTCATTGTGTGTTGTAGAATAGAAGGATCTTTAATATATAATTCGTATTTCCACAGAAATGAATTAATGTTAGTATATAAGAAATAACAAGATTTCCATGACATAATTCAATTCAGTTACCAAAATATATTATTTTTTTTAGTATGCTTAAAAATGCAGGCATTTAAAAGTAAAAGGTCTGAAAGACAAATAAGAATTTATAAAGTACTGCGTTTTGTTGTGAAGTGGGCTTAATACGCATGGTCCTGTTTAAATATTTTATTTATTCTTTACTGAATATTGTACAGTACTGTCTAAATTCAAATTAATATTTTAATATATTTAAATTTCAGCGCAAAATAACAGAAATACCGGTATAAAGGGAGGAAAAGTAATGCAAAAATCATTCGTAGAAATACATAAAAATTAAAATTTTGAAAAATAGTGCCCGGAAATATAGAGTTTTCTTTAAATAAAGTATTCGAGTTTCACATTTAGTTTTGAGATCTATGAAATTATTGAAATAGATATGGATATTTAGAGCATCGAACGAATTGGGCATATTGTCGCATCCACGTTTTTTTTAGGTGCAAACGGGCTTGCTGTTAACTCTTATAACATGTGAACAAATAAATCTTCAATATTAAAGATATCTTAGACTGTATGCAAAATAAACTGGAGAAAAGGACTTTGAGAGGCAAAGAAATATACAGCTCACTCATATTTATTAAAGCTTAAATCCTAGTCTTGGAAAAAATAAGGGTTTTCCGTGACGGACCAGAGTCTTTTAATACACGTTTCGCTAAATATGAAGAAAATGCAAAATCTTTATGTATGCCTAGCATTGTCCCTTGCATCATCAAAAAGCAAATTTAGCAATTCAAAGTACCTGAAAATACTACTAAATATTAATATGTCCATGTTAAAGCCTGTACTGACATATTGTGCCAAACGCCGTGCCCGAATTCAGGTATCTACTAGTGTACTTGCACCCTTGTATACTTCGCAGAATCTTGGCCCCATACTTGGAGAATCCAGACAGGTAACCTTGTTCACTTCTACCACAGCTATTATTCAGCCGATACCTATTATTAACATGTATTTCAGTGAAGAACATGTTAACTGCCGAAATTTTGTAGGGTAAAGAGTTAATGAAAACAAGCACAGCTACAAGCGACGAAGTAATAGAGAACACTAGAAATTAGACAAATTTGTAATATCAAACTGTCATTCACATTAGCTGTTATTCAACAACGTCAGGCCATATTTGTAGGAAGACTAGAGACCGTTATGAGTTGTAGTAAACAATGTTCTGTCACTGCACACCTGGATGAATGACCAAGACAGGCGGAAGAGAGAATAACATAAATAATGGGTCTATCACTTGAAGTCAAACGTTTGAAATGAGTGTAGTAATGATAAGATCGAAGTACCGTACCTCTCAGTGGAGCATTCTACCAGACTTTACGATATATAAACCTTATTATAAAGTAGTTCGCGCACAATCAAAATTTGTTAGAAAAGTTCGCTTTGTATTGCATTTGAAAGCAAAATGCATATATTTTGTAGCAATGTATTATATTTTGCTAGAATTTCTTTACTTAAAATATTAAATAATTACTTAATAATATTTTAATTTTGGTCAACATTTTAATGTATTTTTGCATGCTTTAGAAAGCACATAAAAAGCTCATTATCAAGTAAGATCATAATAACAACTCTGGTCGTATGTAATAAAATATAGTAATATCGTTTACAAATATATGTAACTATTTATTTTATGCATTTCATTCCAGACACAAAAGTTATCTTTTTCATAACTAAAATATTACGTGAAATGAATTTGTAAAAGTATTTGTAAATGTAATATCTTATTTTAATTATATATACTTCGGTTGACGAAATTTTTTTTGAAAGTAATGAGTTTTACAATAATTTTATAGAGTCGGATGCAATGCTCCACCGGAAGCTACCCGCCTTCATCCAGCACCGCAAGAAATCTGAATTAACTGGTAAAGAAGAGAGAGCCTGATTTCCAGCAAAAAACTAAAATATACGAGCGCTGAGTAAGAGGGAAAATAAGGACAAAGAACAGTGTGAAAAGGGAGCGGATGTTGTTGCTGCAAACAGAAGATGTTTCTTGAATGGCACATGAAAGGGTGGATGTAAAACTGTCGCCANCTAAAATATACGAGCGCTGAGTAAGAGGGAAAATAAGGACAAAGTACAGTGTGAAAAGGGGAGCGGATGTTGTTGCTGCAAACAGAAGATGTTTCTTGAATGGCACATGAAAGGGTGGATGTAAAACTGTCGCCACCATGCTGCGTTGAGCGATAACGTGTGTCGCACGGCCGCATTACGTGCGCGGAATACGAAGGCCGCGGCAGCGGACGACTAACGCGATGCGCGAGTGAGATAATAAGTGCAAAGCGCGGAACAATTGAATAGGACGTCAGGAAATGAAGGAAAGCGTGGGTTGGAGTCGGTGTTATAGTTGTGCAGGCCACTCTGCGAATGCCATGTTGATGTAGACTGTTCACGGTTAATTGAGCACTTTTGACACCAACCTTTGAAAAATTTCAGTGCCATCACGACCGAAGAGTAAATTGGCATCTTCGGTACGTCCACTAGATTAAAGCCTGGAGGTACCATCGCGGAAAATTCGTGTAGTCTTTGGCTGGGTTTGCCATTGAGGTACGATCCGGTATCCAAATTACAGTTTATTTTTATAATGTTAACAGTGAAAATGTTTACTGGCAGGATGAATTCATACATTTTCTTAGCTTCGTACTTGGTATTCGCGAATCGTAGCATTGCAGCAACCCATGAAGTCTATCTGAGCGGTACAATACATTTCTCTGAGTAGCATATTAGCGTTATCTCGTAGAACCAATGTCACTTCCAGCCCACAGCGTGCTCATGGTTCTTCCCTATACCCACAATCTCATACGAATCTATGGGTAGATGCACTTCTCCTCTCTAGCTGTCATCCTTGACGTAACGAAACATACAATTACGATCATCTAAGTTCGGTACAGAGAAATAGTTTGAAAATCTATGAGCACATCGGACCACGCACCGCCCAGGTTCAGTGAAGGAAAGCGCACGTAGCACAATTCCGAGCTATTGCCCGACACGATCAGGGTTACGGACGTGACTGATGCTTACGTGNAGGAAAGCGCACGTAGCACAATTCCGAGCTATTGCCCGACACGATCAGGGTTACGGACGTGACTGATGCTTACGTGTAGTGCTTCCCCGTTAAGTAAAGTTTTGTTTGTACATCTACTTTGAAAATAAGTGCAGACATAAGTGACAGCAGTTTCATTCTCTTAGCAGTTATTCTGCTTCGTATTTATTATGTATTATCGTGCCTATACAATACATTTTTATTTCTGGCGATACACTTAAATAACTATAGCTGTCAAAGTATTCTGCGGTATCACACTTTTTCAACATGGTTCAATGTGTCCTTGGCCGATGACTGGTATCTAGGTTTACTATACCACACTCAACTCGTCTTGGACTGTGCCATTGTGCATGAACACGCCTTGGAAATTAGCTATTTTTAATTTACGGCAAACTTTTGTATGTCTATGTTTGTGAGTGGGCGACTGCGCAGTGACCTCATGACCACCTCTTTTGCCTGTTCCTCCATTTCCTCTCTCCCACACCATCACCTATACACTTCTAACGAATTATCAACACTAATAGGTTCAACCTCAACATTAAATTTGTCAAACTCAAAAGTATTTAAATACATTACACATTTCAATAAAGCAGTTTTCTGCCACAATTTGCATAATTATTTAAATCATCGCTTATAAAAAATTAATCAACAATTAAAAATCTATTTAGTTTGTGATAATAAATACTTTGAATTTACACCATACTGGAGTTTTTCTACAAAACGACCACGCTTCTTATTCGAAATCCGAAAGCCCTGGTGAATAGGGCCCAGACCTATTCTGCGACGATGGTAATGCAATCACCGTCTTAAAGTCTGATAACGCCTCAGATGACGACGACAAAACAACGACAACTTGGCGTTGAAATATGGATTTATAGGAAGGTAATTAGNTGATAACGCCTCAGATGACGACGACAAAACAACGACAACTTGGCGTTGAAATATGGATTTATAGGAAGGTAATTAGTACAATTGAAAATAAGTATGTTCTTGGACACGTAGGGCTTGTGTATAATACATGAATGGCAATAAAATTTGTTTGAACAAAATCAGTTCATTGGTTCTCATTTTGTTGTAGCATAACCTCAACACCAGCGACAGTATAACACACTAGTCTTACTTTGTGCTGTCGCATTTACACTTCCCATTTGAAAGTGTAAATGGGAAGTGTAAATTTCGCTGCGCGAAATTTTTATAATTACATAAACATTGAGATAATGCTTATCTTATCTCCTGTTTACATTGCAGGACTTATCTTGCATGTTATCTATGGAATTATCTTATCAGTTGCATGCTTTCATGCAAGAGTGGTATATCTCTCATTCATTGTTTAACTTGCACTGAGAACAGACATAATACACAGAAAACAACATATGATCCCTGCACAAAACCTTTATAAAAGTGTAGCAACCCGATAGAGCTTCCTTAGGGATAACTTCCAACGTTCCACGAAGAAAATACAGTATCAGAAGATCTTATTATCCATGTAAAGTTCATCGTAATATTTTAAGTGTCAACTATGATGTTGATAAGGATGATGATTCATGGTGTCGCAAAGTCGTCAATGTAGAAGATAATTATGTTATTTTTATTTATAAGTACGGACTCTGTTTGCAAGGTTTAACTGCTAAAGCAGAAAGAAGACTTTTTGAGTTCTGTTTTTTCCATAAGCATCGCTATGCTGGTATGCCCTCGTTTACGAGTTTGGCTGAAATGGACGTGGAAATACATGAAGGTGTTGTAAATCAGACTGACATAATTGTTATTCATACATTGCATATTCTGTTTTCCTGTAAGAAGATTAAGTTCAAGCTTTGTGACCTGCACTCAAAAAGTGGAAATAAGTTCACTGGTCGCGAGGATTCGTGCATTTTACCAGCTTCGTAGATTCTATTCTCGAACTCCAGCATTGACCCGATGGTACCCGGTTCGGTGAAATCGATATCGGCACTGCAAAATATTTCTGCCTTCAGCATGTTTCGGTTACTGAATTGTTCGAAAGTCATATCAGATGGCACGGATTTATTCATGGAATTGACGATGTCCTTCAGTTTGTATGTGCCGGTGAGAATTCTGATTTCCTTCACATATCCTGCCACTATGTACCGGAATACAGAATACATGTTTGCTTCTATGTTGGATATGGTGTTGTAAGTTTGATAATCTGTAAGTCCCCACTCACCTTCCAGTTCCAATGGTGGGTAAAACATTGCCCTCAGCTCGGATGTATTACCACTTAGAATAATGGACACCGACATACTGACTGGGGAATATAGGCGCGACCATTTTTCATGTAAAAAAGGTTAACGAACAATTATACACCTACGATTTATTTATATTTCACTGCACCAGAAAGCGAACACTCAAGTGTCTGCAGTTCCACGTGTCCGGCATCTGCTCCCTCTCGTTGTTGTAAGTCTGTTTGCAATTTTTCATTTACTGCTGCAGTTCGGGCGGAGGACGCAAATCTCCAAAACTGTCATATTATACTGCACGCTTGCCACATTTGTCATAAGTTACCCAGTGCGTGCCAGGCCTGGCTATCGTGTCCAGGTTGATTTCAGCACATTCGTCGCATTTGGTTTTAAGGGGCAGAGCATTTCGCATGAACACTGCGAAAATGAGGTATATCTTCAATTTGCGTGTAAATAGTTCCATATCCACATTCGAGAGTGGTTGTTTCGGTAGAGATTTCATTAGTGCCTCCTCCTGTTGCGACACTTTTGCACACCTCCTCCTTGGTAGAGCCATCGTATACAATGTCCTTGGCCTTTTTTTTACCCATGGCGATATCTTACCCTTTACGGTTGTGGTGGCGGTTTTCCTCCGATTGCTTACATTCGTCCGAGGCTCGTTTCACCGCACTAACGATATTCGTTACGTCCGCAGGGATACCACCCAGAGCACCTTTTGCAGGTATCAAGGCAGAAAGGAATTATCCTATCGTTTTCTCCCCACTCCTCTTGGAACTTCGTCTTGCTTTCTTCGCCAACATGCTTATTTTCAACTTGGCTTTCTTCGCATTGGAAACGCCCCTCATGACGATTTTTTCACCGAATCTGGTGTCTGGTGTGCGATGTATTTCGTCTACCCTATGCGCGAGTATCCTGTCTGCCTGGTGCCTGTCTTGCAGATCCTTGTGCTGGGAATAGGCGATACCATGCCACTTGTTGGCCTCGTCCAGCATTTTGTTACCCATAATGCCTCGTGCCAACCTTTTAGCTAAATTAGTTCCTGGTCTGCAGAATTTGTATCTAGGAATGTGCATCTCGAAAGATAGAGTGTTGATCAGCATATCGACCATCAATCTTCCAGATTAGATCTTTCTTCTACAAGAAAACACATGCTACTGCATTACGAACCGATATATACCAGACCTTAATACTTTTTCGTTTCAGTATAATTCTAGACTTTGAACAGTACAGATATAAAGTGCTATGAAACATCTTCTTTGTCGTTTCTGCGGTAAAGTATTTACACCTTTGAGGAATTTACGAAATGAAATAACGACATACAGAATGAAAATTTCAATTGTGACTTTGAATGCAAAATCTGCCAGAGGCAGTTTTCTCGGAGTGATATTATGAAGAGATATTCTAAAATTTGCAGCAATGATTCCGTGCAATCTCCACATGCTCTGCATTCAGCTCCACATGGTCTGCACACTCCGCAGTCCGCTTCTCTCGCTCAGAAATCCACTTTACTCGCCCCGCAATCCGCTCCACTCGCTCTGAAATCTGTTCCGCATGCTCCGCAATCAGCTCTTCATGACAGTTGTGGTAACTTACATATTATCAAGCAAGATGTTATTCTATCCATATGCATTCATGCTGAAGATGTCGAAACCTCACAAGATGCACTTGATGGCATGTTGTTCCCCAATACCATTGGAGGACTAATTTGCAGACTGTCGCGTTGCTTTAAGATGCGTGTGCTTCTCAGTCTTTTGGAGAAACCGAATGGTCTTAGGTTCGGTAACGTGTACCTGTAATCCAAATCGCTCCAGTAACCAAAATACTAGCATCTGACATGTGTACTGCAGACCGTGGAATGCTNCAAGAGTGGTATATCTCTCATTCATTGTTTAACTTGCACTGAGAACAGACATAATACACAGAAAACAACATATGAGCCCTGCACAAAACCTTTATAAAAGTGTAGCAACCAGATAGAGCTTCCTTAGGGATAACTTCCAACGTTCCACGAAGAAAATACAGTATCAGAAGATCTTATTATCCATGTAAAGTTCATCGTAATATTTTAAGTGTCAACTATGATGTTGATAAGGATGATGATTCATGGTGTCGCAAAGTCGTCAATGTAGAAGATAATTATGTTATTTTTATTTATAAGTACGGACTCTGTTTGCAAGGTTTAACTGCTAAAGCAGAAAGAAGACTTTTTGAGTTCTGTTTTTTCCATAAGCATCGCTATGCTGGTATGCCCTCGTTTACGAGTTTGGCTGAAATGGACGTGGAAATACATGAAGGTGTTGTAAATCAGACTGACATAATTGTTATTCATACATTGCATATTCTGTTTTCCTGTAAGAAGATTAAGTTCAAGCTTTGTGACCTGCACTCAAAAAGTGGAAATAAGTTCACTGGTCGCGAGGATTCGTGCATTTTACCAGCTTCGTAGATTCTATTCTCGAACTCCAGCATTGACCCGATGGTACCCGGTTCGGTGAAATCGATATCGGCACTGCAAAATATTTCTGCCTTCAGCATGTTTGGGTTACTGAATTGTTCGAAAGTCATATCAGATGGCACGGATTTATTGATGGAATTGACGATGTCCTTCAGTTTGTATGTGCCGGTGAGAATTCTGATTTCCTTCACATATCCTGCCACTATGTACCGGAATACAGAATACATGTTTGCTTCTATGTTGGATATGGTGTTGTAAGTTTGATAATCTGTAAGTCCCCACTCACCTTCCAGTTCCAATGGTGGGTAAAACATTGCCCTCAGCTCGGATGTATTACCACTTAGAATAATGGACACCGACATACTGACTGGGGTATATAGGCGCGACCATTTTTTATGTAAAAAAGGTTAACGAACAATTATACACCTACGATTTATTTATATTTCACTGCACCAGAAAGCGAACACTCAAGTGTCTGCAGTTCCACGTGTTCGGCATCTGCTCCCTCTCGTTGTTGTAAGTCAGTTTGCAATTTTTCAATTACTGCTGCAGTTCGGGTGGAGGACACAAATCTCCAAAACTGTCATATTATACTGCACGCTTGCCACATTTGTCATAAGTTACCCAGTGCGTGCCAGGCCTGGCTATCGTGTCCAGGTTGATTTCAGCACATTCGTCGCATTTGGTTTTAAGGGGCATAGCATCTCGCACGAACACACTGCGAAAATGAGGTATATCTTCAATTTGCGTGTAAATAGTTCCATATCCACATTCGAGAGTGGTTGTTTCGGTAGAGATTTCATTAGTGCCTCCTCCTGTTGCGACACTTTTGCACACCTCCTCCTTGGTAGAGCCATCGTATACAATGTCCTTGGCCTTTTTTTTTTACCCATGGCGATATCTTAAACTTTACGGTTGTGGTGGCGGTTTTCCTCCGATTGCTTACATTCGTCCGAGGCTCGTTTCACCGCACAAACGATATTCGTTACGTCCGCAGGGATACCACCCAGAGCACCTATTGCAGGTATCAAGGCAGAAAGGAATTATCCTATCGTTTTCTCCCCACTCCTCTTGGAACTTCGTCTTGCTTTCTTCGCCAACATGCTTATTTTCACCTTGGCTTTCTTCGCATTGGAAACGCCCCACTTGACGATTTTTTCACCGAATCTGGTGTCTGGTGTGCGATGTATTTCGTCTACCCTATGCGCGAGTATCCTGTCTGCCTGGTGCCTGTCTTGCAGATCCTTGTGCTGGGAATAGGCGATACCGTGCCACTTGTTGGCCTCGTCCAGCATTTTGTTACCCATAATGCCTCGTGCCAACCTTTTAGCTAAATTAGTTCCTGGTCTGCAGAATTTGTATCTGGGAATGTGCATCTCAAAAGATAGAGTGTTGATCAGCATATCGACAATCCATCTTCCAGATTAGATCTTTCTTCTACAAGAAAACACATGCTACTGCATTACGAACCGATATATACCAGACCTTAATACTTTTTCGTTTCAGTATAATTCTAGACTTTGAACAGTACAGATATAAAGTGCTATGAAACATCTTCTTTGTCGTTTCTGCGGTAAAGTATTTACACCTTTGAGGAATTTACGAAATGAAATAACGACATACAGAATGAAAATTTCAAGTGTGACTTTGAATGCAAAATCTGCCAGAGGCAGTTTTCTCGGAGTGATATTATGAAGAGATATTCTAAAATTTGCAGCAATGATTCCGTGCAATCTCCACATGCTCTGCATTCAGCTCCACATGGTCTGCACACTCCGCAGTCCGCTTCTCTCGCTCAGAAATCCACTTTACTCGCCCCGCAATCCGCTCCACTCGCTCTGAAATCTGTTCCGCATGCTCCGCAATCAGCTCTTCATGACAGTTGTGGTAACTTACATATTATCAAGCAAGATGTTATTCTATCCATATGCATTCATGCTGAAGATGTCGAAACCTCACAAGATGCACTTGATGGCATGTTGTTCCCCAATACCATTGGAGGACTAATTTGCAGACTGTCACGTTGCTTTAAGATGCGTGTGCTTCTCAGTCTTTTGGAGAAACCGAATGGTCTTAGGTTCGGTAAAGTGTACCTGTAATCCAAATCGCTCCAGTAACCAAAATACTAGCATCTGACATGTGTACTGCAGACCGTGGAATGCTNGTGTACCTGTAATCCAAATCGCTCCAGTAACCAAAATACTAGCATCTGACATGTGTACTGCAGACCGTGGAATGCTTATGCTATTTTTCTTACAACGATAAAAAAGCCATCGTGCCACCGAGCGAGGCATTACAAAACTAGGTGTTTATTTCGACGATATGGCATGTGATAAACAAACTTTTATACAAGAGTAATTTAGCATGGGACGGCAAGCGAATGTGGACTTGTGTACTTGTGCCAAACGTATTCGTGCATGCCAAAACAGTAACTATGCGATGATGTGAATTTCCTCATTTTGTATCGCATGGACGGTATGTACTTGCAGCATGCATACAATGACCACGCCAATACGGACATTACGTTTGCAGAGTTTAAGGAACTGTACTGGAACAAGGAATACTGCACATTGGTGATCAATAAGGATTCGCCAGTACATAAGGTAAGGTACAAGCATGACTTCGATCAGTTTATAGTGAGACACCGACCATCAGTTACAATACAATTACCAAGTTCGGACATGGTCTATGCTCCAATGATGATGGAAATGAGCTAATGTGTTAATGTTAGCTAGCCTGTCGATTCTTGAGCAAAAGATCGAGAGTTTGAAAAATTAAGGGGAGGAATATTTGGTAGCTGTCGACCAGTACATAGGGGGTGCAGAGGCATGGATAATGGACCTGATAAACATGTCGAATGTGCGGAGATGGGTAGAATTGAAAGCTCTTCAAACTATGTTAAAATCCAAACTGACTGGCAAAACGAATGTTGTGAGTCATAGCAAGAAGGTACTGGATGCATGAATCGACCGACTGGAAAGGATCTAAAATTCATTTTCCTTAATTTGAGAGTGAATATGATATACCTGTGTGGTTGTGTGTTTATTCCATTCTATGAATGATGACAGACAGAACCGAACTGACGACTGAGCTGCAGCTGGCCATCAAAACTGTTCGCGCGAAATATCTACTTGCGAAAAGTTACAAACTGGCTCTCGATAATCAAAGGGAAGAGGCTTAGAAGCCGATAACCAGCCATCTCGACGAACTTGGTTGACAACGCCAGGAAGAAGCTATGACTCAGCCGAATATCAAACATGATTTAAAGGTGAAAGGATCGACCCCAACACATCAATGGAAAATAAGTTCAAAACTGCCCGAATCGTAAGGGGCCATCACTAGCGACAAAGATTATTTTCCCCTGATCGATTTGCTGCATGCATGGGAATGGGAAGGGAAACAAGAGCGCGAACCCGAGATAGGCAACTTGGATGGACTCTACATCGCTTCCGTCTCTGATCTCAACAGCGACAAGACATAATGCCTGCGACTCCCCGATGAAAAATGGTTTCTCGGAAACATGGAAGTGATGTTTTTTCCTGCAGATGTTATGCATATCGGCCAGCAAACAATAAAATTGACACATGGTCTTCGCGAACTTTTGTTTTGTTGGCGTCCAAGACACTACACTGAATCGGATTTGCACAATTACTGCCACCTGCTACAGTTCAATCGTGCTCATTACGCGAACAATAACCCATCAATGTGGCGATTTAAGCACACAACCCATGCGAAATTCAGCATAATCGAGTGACTGTTTCGACGATTGGTCGAAGCTATTGGATTGGGTCTGCTGCAGAAGATCTATGCAAAATGCAAGATAGACGACATGTTTTGGGAAGATCCGAACGAACTCGTTGATAGACTACGGTTACTGGTCGTTTCGCAGTCTGTAGGCAACTGTTTACAAACCAACAAAATTACATCCAATTCAAAGAACTCTTCGTAGCTGGCTACGTCGTGCGAAGACGAAATATGCTGGAAGGTCAGCCACAAGGAATTATTCTCGGAGAAATAACGTCACGCAAGGGCTGGACAATAATTTCTAATCCGATCTGATCGAAATGCAAGACCTTGCTCGTGCGAATAAAGTCCATCACTACATTTTGACAGTAATAGAAACATTTTTCAAGTATACATGGGCCAGACTACTCAAGTCGAAGAAAGCATGTGACGTCACCGAGGCCATGGTGGATGTGTTGACGAAGGATGCATACCGAAAAATCTCCACAATGACGATGGTAAATAATATTTTAATGCTTATTTCCATGAACNTAAATAATATTTTAATGCTTATTTCCATGAACTGAGGAAAAGGTATGACTTAAATCATTATTCCATGTACTCTGGAGTCACGACTAGCATCGTCGAGCGAATTCACCGAACTCTAAAAGCCAAATTGTGTACNATTATTCCATGTACTCTGGAGTCACGACTAGCATCGTCGAGCGAATTCACCGAACTCTAAAAGCCAAATTGTGTAGATATTTCACAGCGAATGGTAACTACAAGTAGCTTGAGATAATGTTTGAACCTGTTTGCGAGTATAATTCTACCATCCATTCTACCACTCACATGAAGCCCGCAGATGTCAAGGACGACTCCCTGCTTCCGTCCACTTATGCTATTCCGACGAGGTGGGACCCGCACATGCCTAAAACCAAGATTGGGGACGTGGTACGCATTTCCAAACAGTGTGGCATTTTCTACAAGCTGTATCGTTACAACTGGTAGGCNATTATTCCATGTACTCTGGAGTCACGACTAGCATCGTCGAGCGAATTCACCGAACTCTAAAAGCCAAATTGTGTACATATTTCACAGCGAATGGTAACTACAAGTAGCTTGAGATAATGTTTGAACCTGTTTGCGAGTATAATTCTACCATCCATTCTACCACTCACATGAAGCCCGCAGATGTCAAGGACGACTCCCTGCTTCCATCCACTTATGCTATTCCGACGAGGTGGGACCCGCACATGCCTAAAGCCAAGATTGGGGACGTGGTACGCATTTCCAAACAGTGTGGCATTTTCTACAAGCTGTATCGTTACAACTGGTAGGCNCCAAGATTGGGGACGTGGTACGCATTTCCAAACAGTGTGGCATTTTCTACAAGCTGTATCGTTACAACTGGTAGGCAGAATTGTACACGGTGGTTCGCATACGTCATTGGTACCTGCGCATGTATTACCTTGAGAACCTACGAGGCGAACCCAAGGTTGGAGGCTTTTATGCATAAGAGATCCAGCCTGTGAAGTTACCCAATGTTTATTTGGTGGAAAAGGTGCTGAAACGATATAATAGAGGCGTGTATGTGAGGTGGCTCGGACAATCGAAATGTGACGACTCCTGGGTCGATGAGAAGTACATTCAATAATAGTACTTAAAAATGTTTTACAAATATAATATGTATTCTTATGTAAATGTATTGTTTTTAAATAAATGTATGTTTACCTTACCTGCGTTCATTTTATTATTGCACTTGCCTGTCCTTATACACAATATTGGGTTGGAGATAACTAACTCTGTGCAGGTTCAAACGTGTGAAAATGCTAACACAGCTATCCCCACACGAATGCTGACTTAGGCAATTTGACACCATGCAGATTGTGAAAACGCACTGTAAGCATGTACACATGGATGTGTACATGCACGCGCAGACCTGTGACACTGCTAACACAGATATTACCACCCATGTTGATTTATGCTATCTTACAGCATGTAGAATGTGAAAACGACATGGAAGTACGTACACGTGCACATGTGCATGCAGATACCTGACACCGTGCAGGTGCAACTTGTGAAAATGCTAACATAGGCCTTGCCATAAAGCACAGATTTTTTTTTAACTTTGACAAGGTGAGCTTCCCTGCCTGTCCATGCATGCTCGCAAACACAACTCCAGTAACCTAAATTAATAAAAATGTTATAAAAAATGTGTTTTATATCTGAGGTACAACTATTCATAATATTTTAAAAAGAAAAGAATATACTTAAATATAATTATGACTATACAAGAAATTCTTATTTTATGTCTATGACTATTTGAAAAAAAATAAATCTTATTGCTGAACTATATAAGTCTCGGAGAGTTNAAATTCTTATTTTATGTCTATGACTATTTGAAAAAAAATAAATCTTATTGCTGAACTATATAAGTCTCGGAGAGTAAAAAAAATATTATATAAAGAATTTATTACTATGCCATAGAATAATCATGAAAAAAATTTATTCATCCCCACACATGNAAAAAAATATTATATAAAGAATTTATTACTATGCCATAGAATAATCATGAAAAAAATGTATTCATCCCCACACATGCATGCTATTATTTATTTTAAACACTTATCCCACCACAAGTCCTGAAAGCTGCATGGTCTAAAGCATCTGCATGCCAACCCTGTTTCGGCAGTTCAATCCTGCCCTCCTCCAGACGATATTTTGGGCTTTGCGAAAATTTTATAAAAAGCAGCACCCATAGTGGNCAACCCTGTTTCGGCAGTTCAATCCTGCCCTCCTCCAGACGATATTTTGGGCTTTGCGAAAATTTTATAAAAAGCAGCACCCATAGTGGCCAACTCTAGAACAAACATGGTTGCCGAGAGATAGTGACACCAGTGCATTCTAGCTGCCATCTCCATAAACAGCCGATGTAAACAAAAGGCAAGTTGAAAGAAGATGGCAGAAACAAGATATCAGGCGAAAACAAAATGGTGGGCGAAAACAAAATAGTGGGCTGAAATAAAATGGCGGCCAGAAACAAGATATTGGTCGGAAACAAGATGATGGATCCAAGGTGGCAGAAGCGCCTCGGAACCTCAGCTCCTAGCCCTTGTCCTGAAATCGGCCTTTCCTATCTACATTTATTGTATTTAATTTGAATTAAAAAAACACATTATACGGTCATTAACTCTACGCTAATACACTACAAGTAAAACGAATGGTTAAAGAGTTTATATGAACTACTTTTTATTGAATGTGTATTTCAAATCGTAGTAGCAGTGTAAATTAAAATTAAATTGAAAACTATTAAACTGAAAATACGAAAAGAGCTCAACTAATTATAGACGCCAGTTACATTCCAGAACATAAGTTACAGTTTAGGTATAAGATTTCTGAACATACTTCACAACACTTGTTTAGTTGTCACAGCCAATAACTGTGTAGGCTTGAATGGCTACAGAAGTATGGACAGATGGGAAGAATGAATATTTTAAATTCTAGAAAACAGCTCTGTCAACTATATTATATATACATGAATTAATTAGGTATACATGTTTGTATAGTATGAACGTGTGTAAAATTACCATTATGACTAGATATTACTTACCTCCATTTTGTATATTGTAAATTGTGATTTACATTGGACGAGGGACGAGTGATTTGAAATCGAAAGTATCTTGCAAATTGCCGAAGCGAAATACGCATACTATGTCTAACTTGTGATCCTAGGGTTTTAATGTATGCTACAGTGCAAACATTCAACTTATATTTAGAAAAATAATTTTAACTGCATGCGGATACAAGATTACAGAAGAAAAATTGAAGATAACCGAAAAAAAAGTTCGTAGGTGCCGGTCACCTAAAAGGCTGAAATATTTTTGAAGTTATACACACCGTAACAAGGNACCGAAAAAAAAGTTCGTAGGTGCCGGTCACCTAAAAGGCTGAAATATTTTTGAAGTTATACACACCGTAACAAGGAAATTACGAGTGGCAATGCTTTAAGGAGAGTATAAAATTTGGGTTTTTCCTCTTCATTTCACACACATGCCACCCATCTTTATCTAAAAAATAAAAAGTTTCTAGCTTGCTACTTATTTTTGGTGAACGCCTAGAAAATAATTAGCATGTCATTGTTTTAGAATTTTTTACGTTAAAGATATTTTTAGAAAATAATATATTATGATTGCTCCATTATTAGAAATTATCTGAGATTCACCAGTAATATTTTGAAAATATTTGATGGACAGTTTTCGAGTGATGATGAGTTAAGTTTGAATGTTTTTCGACCGCACGAAGCGCGCACGCAGCGCTATTGAGTTTCATGCCCCGTGCAGAAGCTGAGGGAGCACGGCGAAGGCGCAGATAAGGGTGAGGTTCCCGTGTTTCTTCGTGGCTCCGGCTAGCGTGAGATACTGACTGAAGGGTCGGCAGCCGTGCTAAGCCTTAGTAGAGCACTGAGGTGGTGCGCGCGAGGCTGAAAACCTGCGAACAATCTTGCAACAAAATTTAGCTCTGACCAAGTAATATTGCATTGTTAAAGAAACTAGCATAAATATGCGTCACTAACACTTGATATTTAATACTAAGATAGAAAAAAATATTTGTCAAACGGAATGAAAATTTGGTCAGTGCTAGAGCACGAGAGGATGGTCTCACGCACCCACTCCCATCATGTTGAAAAGAGGTGTTTCCACCATTATTTCTGCAAAAATGTGTGTTATTTGAAACATCCGTTAATTTTTACTAGAGTTTGTGGAATGCCAGCATTATTAGAAACATAAATGCCTTTTGCGAAAATTGTCTAACTCTTGCCCTTTTCGAGTACAAAATACATGTTTAATTTCTCAGATAAGTGTTACTGCCTGCCAGGTAGGCAACCGGGAATGAAACTATATGTGCCGCACCATATTGCAATGAGTTTCCCGCAACTGTATGTGTGGTCTTATATTAGCGAGTTGCACAAATAACAGTTCGGTGGGATTACATCACTGTTAGGAGTAAAGAAATTAGAAAACAAATTGACGTTCTTGCACTAATAGTTTTATGTCGTACCATCATTATAAGCAATTTTACAACAAGTATTCGAATTGGCAGCAACCAACCTCATTGCAACAATTAATTCTGCGTATGAAAGACTGGCATACCATTTCGAAAACACCCGGTAATCTTGAACCTTGTCACAGGCAGCCATAACCCTGGCTAACAGATCTTCCTCCGACTCAATGGGTTTGTCGTACAACATAGCCTCGATGAACCCCCACAGGAAAATGTATATCGGATTATGGTCAGGAGAACACGCTGGTCACGAAAAAGGCCCATCTCTTCATAACCACCGAGCTGGAAATTCCATGTTGAGGTGCTCACGTTCATCTCTTGTAGAACGTGTTGAAGCCCGTACGTTGCTGGACTACGAGCGGAACATCGTCGACGATATCTGGCAACGTAAATTGCAGGAATCGGCAATACATGTGCCTAGTTAACAATAGAACTACCGGCACCAACTGAGTACCTATAGCTACCGTGAGGAGTCAATTTGACCCCTCGTGTGTTGTAAAATTTTTCGTCATTTAGAAATGTATTGTAAATGATTTTGACAACACGTATGGAAAGGAACATTGTATTATATTCAAACTTTCCCTACAGGAACGACATATTACACAAAACATAGCACTTTTATCATTCAGCCACAATACTGATATCACATAAAAGTATATATACATTTCACACAGACGAGACGTTTACTCCCTAAATATATATATACACCACACACTTGTATACTTTATACTGCAAAATTTGCCATTGTTGTATGCTCTCTGCAGTTGCTGCACTTCTTTCGTGATTTTCCCATTTATTCATCACCTTCACCAAAAACATGTGGCTTAGTGCTCCTTTTAGTGATTTAAACTACTCGCAGTTCTTCGCACAATTCCAGTATGAATTTCCTCCTTAACAACTTCCTTTCATTTACTAATTTATAGAGGATCCATGCATTTAAACATTCCAAATCCAGCACATTGGAGAAAATTAGAACAGGCAAGCGCCTTGATGCTGATTTGACAGAATAATTCCTAGCCATTTGGTCCATAATGTCAACGCCGAATTAAGTGGCATTGTAATACTTTATAGTCTCAGGAGTCTTCTTCCGTTTATCAGTAATGTTCACAGTTAGATGGAGTGAGCTGAGNTGGTCCATAATGTCAACGCCGAATTAAGTGGCATTGTAATACTTTATAGTCTCAGGAGTCTTCTTCCGTTTATCAGCAATGTTCACAGTTAGATGGAGTGAGCTGAGGAGGATCACGTTTTTAATATCTTTTTCTTGATACACTGTCAGTGTGGTGTCTGTGTGTGTGTACACATATGTTGCATGCAACTGATGTTTGTAGTTTTAGCAGTAGGTGGCACCTCCCTCCTGGTGCGATTGACAGTGACTACTAGACTTGTTTTCTTGGCCTTCAGTGCACGAGAAAGTTCTAGAGAAGTGAAATAGTTGTCTGTAGTTATACTTCTGCAACTCTGCAAATATGGTTTCAGGAGGTGTAGAAATACATACGTGCCAAGTAGCTAATCACGGGGTAGAGCATCTTCTTTTCCAAGATAAGGGAAACCGTTGACTAAATATTTAGAGTCAACATCTGATGCTATCCAGAATTTGATGCATAATTTATGTGGCTTATTGGCCATGTTTTGTGTAAACGGTCATATATCTTTCGTTGGGAGCAGCAGCTCATCAACTGTGATGTTTATACCAGGCGTGTAGCATGCAATGCTATTCTGTACGAAGCTATTCCACACGTATCACACTTGTGCAAACTTTTCGGTCTGTAGACATTCACTTCGTGTAAGTCGCTTATAAAGGCGGATAAATCGCGTTATTTCACAAAGCTATTTCGCGCTATGGTTTGTGTAAAGAAACTTGGTCCCCAGATACTTGACCATAATGTAAATAGCTCCAGGTCTTTTGCAGCATAAGCCCCTCGAGCATAAATTATTGAAATTAAAGCTTCAAGTTTTGCGAGCTTGATAGTCCATGTATCATCTTGTAGTTTTCTGCGAGCTTCATGCTCTGTGCATGTATTGATATGTAAAAGAATGTCTGGTGTCAGCGACCGTCTTCACCTACTTAGAGGAGAATTATTCTTGATTTGTCGCCTGGCATGAAGTGAAGAACCATATTTTCTTTTACCACATTTTGATCCTCCGTCTACCAGATAAGTTGTTCCCAAAGTCAATCACCTCTCACTCTGTTCCACGTGTAGCAACATCAATAGGACCAATAGGAGGTCCTGCACGTGCACTAGGCACAGAGAGGTTGCATCGCTACTTCTCCTAGCTCGAGTAACTATTGAATCCCAAGATCTCGCATCACTGTCGCGGTTTCAGGAGCCATCTTTTTTAGCGATGTACTTTTAGTCTGTTTTACATGTTGTATTTTCTTGCACCTACTGCTAACTCTACCACGGCCAGCTCGACCACTACACATTGCCTGAGCACGATTTTCTTGTAGGGCGAGTTCAACTTCTTCCACTTCCATCTGAGAAGCTTGCTGCACAGCAATGGGTTCCCTTCTTTCTAGTGTCCCTGAAGGAATGGTTATCTGTGATGGTTGCTTAACTTGAGAATCTTGGACAACTTCCAGCTTTTCATCAGAATTTGTGTTGTTATCACTGTTCTGAGGTACATATTCATCGCCACTAGACAAATCGTTATCACTATTTTCACTACCTGAGTTTGTTTCACAAATTTCCTGAAACTACTGGAGTTCCTGTTCTGTTAGACCATGGCGACGAGCGATCATACACCCCAACTATCACACAATAGTACGTAGAGTTTGAATTGCCTGTGAAAATAAGCAACTTTTTTCTCCACTGCTAATGTAACAGACAAAAACCAAACCAATTCAATTATATTTCATGACCTGTCCTACAGTGCTGATGAAAAAATACTATCTCTATCGCAAGCAGAGAATTAACTGGAAACCAGCAACTAAGCAACTTTAGATAGAGGGAGATAACTAATGGCTTTGTAATGGCAGACAACCGTATGACTCATCACTTTGTAAGAATACCACTTCTTATCTTTGTAAGTGTGGTGCGTCGCTAGTCAGAGGAAAGTCGGAGCCAGATAACATCGGCACAGGCAACAGGATGTCGCGACATGACCAAGTACTGAGGCAGCAATTGTTTCCCTTCATGGAAATTCCATCCTAGATATCTCCTGGGTATTAGTCATCCATATAAAAATGGTAATCTCGAATATACATATGAGCTAATATTACGTATTAATAGACTAATAACACTATTGTTATCTTTTGAAGACAGATTAATCACTTTGAAGAAGAGGTCATTTTGACCCCCATCGGTCGTTCTAGGTATGATGAATGTATTCGCTACGTTTTTGGACCAAAATATTTCATTATGATAGTTGTATGTGAAACCAGTAAATCCATGCTATTATAATTTGTTAACGACATAATTTTGGTAAAAGTCAAGAAGGGTCTATTAATATGAAGCAGATATGCAGAGTTGGTGTCATGTCAAAGTATCTTAAGGGGTCAAAATGACCCTCTTGGTAGTTCTAATGTTAAACTTTCCGGCATAAAGTACGGTCTATTGAGATGATCACCCACAATGCCCGCTCAAATGTTAACAGAAAATCTGTGTTGGTTGGCTGTGATGGCGATTGCATGAGGACTGGTGTCGTCCCACATGTGAATGTTCCTGCTGTTTAAATAACCGTCTCTCGTGAATGTCAATTCAACAATACAAATGGAAGTAAAATGAGGAACTTATGTGCGCTGTCGCAGAAACCAGTGCAAAATTTCACGTTGAGGAGCGAAATCTGCTTGTCCCAATGCCTGCACCTTTCGCACGTGCGTATGCACGCAGCAGCGGTTCGTGCATACAACGCCATACAGTGCATGCGCAATGGTGCGGGCGCTTGTTGGCGGGTTTGAATCCACAATATTTAGTTCTTCTTCGACATTTGATGTACGGACATTTCTCGAGTGACCAGGGACTTTATTCTCCAACTTGAGCTTGCTTAAAGACAGTCAACGTGATCGTCTTTATCATAAAGAGTGCCATAACGATGATTTTTCGTAAGCGTCTTTATATGGTATTCTGTAAGCCATGTATTTATTGATATATTTGCGCAAAGATGTACGTATGGCAACGCAGCGGACTGTGTTTAAAAATCAACTATCTTCTTGTTGAGTGTAATTACAGAATGCATTGTCACAAATGTTGTGATTATAGTGAACTTTTAACTATAAGTGAGATATATGTCTTTATACATTTTCGAATAATGCTACTAAAATAAATTAACTTATTTTTATTAATACAAGATTTCAGGCGGTACTAGTTCATTTTGAACATTACGAGGTAGCAGCACCGACCCGTCGCCGAATCCATCACTTCGTAATTACGTTAAAGCGAGTATATTAATAGTGAATTAAAAAAAGACACTCCTTAAGTGTATTCCAGACCATGTATTTGAGCGAAAATATAACGTTATATAATATTTCTCATGTTTAGGGCATTTTAAAACATTTTCGTTTTTGTAAGATGCATGTGTCGAATAAACCTCAATACATCGCCCATTTTCTTTCAATTTTCGTTCATAAAGACACCTTGTTAATCGATCTTTATATAAAGACAGTCACGAGGCATTCGAAAGACCACTATGGGGTCATATTTAGTTACAGAATACCATTTAGCCTTGTAAAGACAGTTAGGCGGTAAATGTATTTATATAAAGACAGTAAAAAGTTCGATAATGAGGCCCCAGGCCCACCTTGTGGCTTAAACGTGCCTGTTTCACGCAGTCTCTGAGTGTCAGTTGTGAATGTCTCATGATGAGGTTATTGCCTCGCTGGTTTCTACGTACAGCATATTGTACATTACCTTTAACTTCACCATAAAGCTGAGCCATGCGTGTCATTTATGAGTTAGTATACTTCACCATGCCGACGTGTAGTAGAACGCATGCAACGTGCAGTGAATTGTGGGTTTTATTTTACAGTATTTTCCTTCGTTGAGAAGGAGAAATACAGTACTGATAATTGAGGGTGGGGGTAAACCACGACGCACATAAGTATTCCGCGCCTCTTAAAACTCAATTAGGTGAAAAAAGTTACTATTCCGTTCAGCCACAAACCACATGTGCGTAACGTTCACGCACAACTATGGCGCGGCTCGCAAAATGCAATTTATGGTTGCCTGCCTGGCAGGCAGTAACATTTCTCTGTGAAATTTAACATATAAGTTTTACTCAAAAATGTCGCGAGTTAGATAATTTTTGCAAAATACATATATCTTGCTACTTTTGCCGTAATTTCATTATCTCTAGTCAAATATAGGGAATGTTTCCTTCAACATACATTTTGTGCAAAAATAATTGTGATAACATGATGGGGATGGGTTACATGTACAAGGCATTCACTTATTAAATTATCACGGTTAAAGTAATTAGTAACCATAAATTTATTTCTGTCCCGCAAGCAGTTTCCTAAATATGACAATAAATTATCATTTTTTCTCAAACTCTGGAAGCGTCTACCACTCTTGTTATTTGACCTAGACAATAGGTTGTCGCTCTCAATCTTCCAATTTTCATCTCAGGAATAACCCATCGAGATTCGTATATGCAACGTGTTATTCGCCTGTTTCTATGGCTAACTTGGCAACCATAAAGAAGACGAATGTGTGTTCAATTGCAATATCTTAAGGAGTTATTCTTATGTTTATTATTATGTCTCATAAGCAAAGAATGTTAAGTCTGCACAAATAAAAACATTGTTAGAAACACTAATCAGTCTATCACTTCTTAAATTTTGCGGAGAATNAATGTTAAGTCTGCACAAATAAAAACATTGTTAGAAACACTAATCAGTCTATCACTTCTTAAATTTTGCGGAGAATTTCTTTAAATTCACAGTATTTCTGATTGCCTTTATTTGAAAATCTGATTTAGTTGCCGAGTTAAATACGCATGTGATAAACAGTCAGGTGGAAGCAATTAAACACATTAAAAGAAAAGGATCGAATAATAAAAATATTTACTGAAAATCAAAAACAGTTGACAAACTTACATTTAAAAGAATGGTACACTAAACGTTAACATCTGATAATGAAATAAAAGTGACGACAGTTTCTTAAACAAGGGGAATAAAATCACCAATATACTCCATTGCCAAGCCACGCAAAAATTCAGTACGCACTTTAACTATAATTTTTNAAGGGGAATAAAATCACCAATATACTCCATTGCCAAGCCACGCAAAAATTCAGTACGCACTTTAACTATAATTTTAATAATTAGTGGAAATATTTAAATTTGATGGCAGGTATTTTGCTCAAGTAATTTATTTAAAACATTTTTTATAGTATATTATCAAATTAGTTATTAAGAAAAAATGTTAAGTTTACTTGACTCAGCTTAAAAAATATTTGCCATTTGTTTGGATGTTATATTTAAGTTATACATATTAGGAATATAAAAATAGGAATGGTTTTTAAAAATTTGTAACTATTTTTTTTAATGATACATAAAAAAAATGTACTGCTTTAAAATTTCCTGTAAAATATGAAAACTATCAGTGTCGAACAGATAAGAAGACATGACAGAGCTTCACGTGACACCTTCACAAACAACCTTAATAACTACGTTACCGACTCTATGTTGTGATGAAGATTCTGCAAAGTGTAACCAGTTTGTCTGCGGCATTCGCATGTGGAATTTATAAGTAAAACGTTTTGATATTTTATGAACATTTAATTAGTCGCTATAATTTTAAATACCAATATAAAAGGCAAATCGCACTGCAATTGGTCTTCGTAATTTATAATAGAGTTGTTTAAACCGTACAAATCACAGTGTGACGGTCGCCCGCGTCTCGAGCTGAGGGCGTAGCCTGCACGGGAACCAGCGCCGCGTGCGGCTGAGCGAGTACAGACCATGNTATAAAAGGCAAATCGCACTGCAATTGGTCTTCGTAATTTATAATAGAGTTGTTTAAACCGTGCAAATCACAGTGTGACGGTGGCCCGCGTCTCGATCTGAGGGCGTAGCCTGCACGGGAACCCGCGCCACGTGCGGCTGAGTGAGTACAGACCTCGTGAGTCACCACGTGTCGCAGCCCTTCGTGAAGCTCTTGAGCAGTTTAATACGGAGTCTTGGAGGAAGTACGGAGTGAGTATAAAAGAAAACCCCAACATTGAAAGTATTTAATATCAAAACCAATAAAACCTACAACCTTGATTGACCAATCAAATGAATCGTAGAAATGTGAAGTTTGTTTACCATTCATTCATAAGTGTTCAATGTGACCACCATGAGCGGCCCGAACGACATATACACATTTATGAATGTATGGTAAACAAACTTCACAGTTCCGCGGTTCATTTGATTGATCAACCAAGGTTGTGGGTTGTTTGGTTTTGATATTATAGACCTACAAAGTTGGTGTATTCTTTGATACTCACCTGTATAATTCCGTGTGCGGTGGGATTTAATTTAGAGTGTCCGTCCGAGATAGGAACAGGACTTAAGTGCGTTTTAAGAGTGAGTCACATAGGCCTACAAGGAAGGGATTTCACGCAAATGAGGCTTGAATCTAGGAAGAGAGGTATTGGGCTGCTATGGCAGCGGTTGGAGCCACGACTAACTGCTCGAGAGTACATATTCTTAATCGGTAAGTAAAAATGGAGATGTAAAAACCGGCATAGGCGTCGTAAAACACCTCTTGGCAGGAGAGGTGTTAAAAAATATCATGCATCAACAAAAACGCTACGGGAGATGAATGTTTGGAGCTATACTCTGTAAGTAAGACCATTATTGAAATCACAGAATTTATAGCGACCTTGTAGTGCCTGCCCTCTATTTCACCTGCACCTTCCACATTCCCCACCAATTCTCAACCAACCTCTCCAATTGTAGTTATTTATGACAAGAAATGTATTGAGTATACAGAGTTTGTAAAGGTTGTTCCCCTTAAAGTAAGCACTTTTTAAAATCAAACATTGACAAACCTCACTGGCACGTAGGCTCCCTATTAAGTTGGCAAATAATAAACATAAATGGTTCAATGACCTGGTGTTTTACTGAGAGTGTAGTATGTAAATTTATGACTACTAAAGTCTAACTTTCTTTTCTGTTTGTTCACATCAGAGCACGAATTTGCCTACACTCTAAACCTGAAACAGTGAGAATTGAGCCAAAGCAGTGAAAATTGCGGGACTAATAATCGGTGCCAGATAACGTATTGATATGGTGACTCGATTTCACTGATTTGTTTGTGATTCCTAATGAATGTCAAGAATTTCACTACCGTAAGTCACTTGTTACCAGTCGAGTTGAGTTATGTTGAGATATATGGGCGTCTGTTCCCTGCAGTTAATTTGCTTGATTTGCCAGTTGGCAGAAGCTTATCAACTGACTTACATTGAATGCTATCTCACTGATTCTTGTTTAGAGTGTATCAATAACAATTTTATTTTTCTTAAAATCCCCTGATTCACATACAGATGACATATAAATAAAGAGTAACGGTCCATGGCAGTGTTAATCCTTCATATAGCGGAAGGATACAATATCAGATTGGCAGTAAATCGTAAGCAGGGCTTTCAAAAGTGCTCAATTAACCACGAAGAGCCTATAGTGACACGAAGTACACCGAGGGGGTTGGGACAGAAGGACAGGATGTTGCGCACNCAATTAACCACGAAGAGCCTATAGTGACACGAAGTACACCGAGGGGGTTGGGACAGAAGGACAGGATGTTGCGCACGCACCTGCGGGCGAGGTGAGGTGGATCTGCAGCACGCCGCGCACCGGGTAGCGGATGTCGACGGTGACCTGCACGTGCTCCAGGCTGGCCACCTCCTGCGCCAACCCCTCGCAGCCTGACGTCGGGAACCTCACCGTCAGTGGCACTCCGTGCTGCAGCGTCGCGTTCGTCCTGCACCCACGACGTCTCCACGACTCATTTATAACTTTCTAAATCAACCTTCGAAAAATATCACTACTAGCATCTACATATACTGTATTTCAACGGGTACTTTGACCGTAATGCACCCAGAAAAGTTGGTAACGACGGAAATAAAGTAGTTCCATTTCTTAACTTAGAGTAAACATTTGTGAATACTGAAATAATTTTGTGTTATATGTTTTTAATACATATATGTATTATAATTATAACATTTGTAAATTATGTACTTTTCTTTTAATTCCACAGTTTCTTTGACCGACGCANCATATATGTATTATAATTATAACATTTGTAAATTATGTACTTTTCTTTTAATTCCACAGTTTCTTTGACCGACGCTCGAATAAAGTGATGAGGTTCACGACAAAGTTAATTTAAACATGGCGGGAGGATAAACAATATGCGTGTAGTCCATTTACGGTTACTTCCAACTTTTCTGAACCACTGCTGAAATTCCACTTCCGGAATATTCTTTCGTTTTATAAAAATAAATCTTAGAAAATTACTTCAAACGGTGAACGCACCGCATTCGTGCGCACTTAGTGTAATAATATTTTGCATAACCTTTTCTTACTGGGAATTACTAANACGGTGAACGCACCGCATTCGTGCGCACTTAGTGTAATAATATTTTGCATAACCTTTTCTTACTGGGAATTACTAACACGCCTTTTTTCTCTGTCTTGATTTATATAAGTTATAAATTAAATAATGCAATTTATTGGTTAAAATCTAAGTAAAAGTTTAATTTAACCGAAAGTAAGGTACCTTTACGTTAACGCAAGTATAAAATGCTTGTGATAGCTGCCACATTAAGGAAGCAACCAAACCCATCATACGTGATTTCTTTCAAAAGTTTGATTCAAAAAGTGTGAAGAAACCGCTGGTAGAGTATACAAAAAGACGTAAAGCGGGGTTTTCAAAAAGTGCTCACTTTAACGTGAACAACGACTACGTTAGTTCCGCTTGTTTTCGCACGCCTCGCACAACCCTGTCTAAAGCAGGATTCTCACACTTGCAGATCTCGCCGACCAGACAGAGCAAACCGAGTGCATCATGGAGCTAGCGAACCTCTCTATCGTGATCTATTATCAGGTCTTAACCGAACGGCCTGCCTGATCATCCCTTCAAACACTGAAAGGGAAAACCAGGGCAGTTAGCAAGAAGCAACAGCAGAAACCCCCTCCAGCGGCCAGTAAACGGTGTCGACACTTGCACGACCCGCCCGATGTATGAAATCGTAACGCTGTGAATATAGTCTATTCGCGAGAGGAAATAGGTGTGTTGCTATTGCCTGGTAACAAATAGTTTATATGAAAAATAATATTACACTGACTGCGCACGAATTTGGTGCGCTGTCCCTTTGGTGTAATTTTCTATACTTGGTTGAGTTTTGTTTGCTTGAGGCGGAGGAATATCCTGGAAGTAGAACTTGAGCAGTGCTTTATAAAAGTTGGAAGTAACAGTGAACAGTCTATAATGTCTTTTGTCATCGGACCAAGAAGATGTGTGTGCTGCGCCATCGCTAACTGACGCCCACGGCTGCATCAACAAGGTTGGAACTCTCCAAGTACACTTTTATTGAGAAAAAGGAGGAGTAATAACACTTAATTGAAAAATGATATATCTATCATTCTACTATTTCACTTTAAGCTCCCCTTCGTAGATTCACTAATGAATGTACTTAGGTTTGTCGGGTCTATTTTAAAATTTTTAATAAGCCCCCAACTTATACCGTGGTGCTCGATCAAACTCGGTGTTATAATTATTTCATCCTGTATTGCCGCTTTTAGGTATGATTTAACTTGAGAGTGTAAAACCATTACAACACGTTTTCAGATTTATTACATTATCTGCGTACCCATAATTCCAAGATTCATTTGGTTTGGCCCGTAAACTTGTGGTGGATTTTAATTTCTCGTTTATATATCTGTGTAATTGTATCGATGTATCAAACAATGATATCCTTTCTTCAGTACTATTCACGACGAAAAATTCTACGTCCTCAACGTGTACGTATAAGAAAGTAGTTCTTATCTGTAAATTTAATATAATTACTTAAACTGTGGAATAGCTATAATGCAAAAATGGAGTTATTATATACATTTTTCAGAATTTTTACTACTGATTTAGAAATACGTTGTATTTCGTCTGCACCATTATTCTTTATGACACGATCCTATGATCATTGTGTAAGTTTCATGTAGGAAGTAGCCTGGACGTGTACATATGTATTTTGTGTCGTTAATAATATATATATATTTAAAAATTCTACATATAAATAATAATTAAGTTTTAATTTTTCCTTAAACATTTGAAATATATATATACAAAACTATTTAATTTGCTTAACAATTGCCTACTTCGAAATGAAAACGTTATATGCACATGTCTTTCGTACACTAAATTGATCATAACCGTAAAAAGTCTTCGATGGTAGCCAATTTTCTCACCTTGGCCACCACCTGGTGAATTATGGGTAATACTGGCGTAATCTGCGCGTCAGAAAGTTGACATTGGCCCCAAAGTTTTTAGCTCAGACATCGTGGATATCACCGAAGTGACGAGAACCACCCTGATTGACTGTTCATTAAACTGTTTGTTCGACTTTGTCTACAAACGTGTAAATCAACCTAAAGGCTTAGTTCACGGTGAAAAACGTTTATGTAATGGAAGAGTACGTATAAGAATGAAAATACACGTTAGCGTCATGCACGTGTCGTGTAGGAATCACCCCCGATGTGTGGAAATGTACGAAATGGCGGTATTTATGTATATTATAAAGGAAGGGCCAGTATTTATTTGCATTTATTTGAATATCTCGCCTGTAAAGAAAACTTCCTTTTTGGCTTTCCATTACTCATTTACATTAAAATACGTCTGATTCAGGTTGTTTGGTAATTAATAAATACTTCACTACAATCAAGTTAATTTCTAAGCGTGTGAAATCAGTTGAACGTAAGACGAGTACATACACTACGAATCACAAATTTTTGTGCATTTTCTAGGCAGACGTTTCTAACGTATACTAAAAAGACATTGAACTTAGCTCAACAATGCTCGCACAGATAGAGAAAATATCTCATTATTACACCCACTGCTGAAATACATACATATTCTCACCGAAGAAAACCAGCTGACTAGTGACAACAAGAGTTCTGTACTTATGTTTCAGGATAGCAGCAACCGAAATTATGTACCAGCATCAGAACTTTCTGTTAGTTTATTACAGTTATATATGTTGTGGGTAAAAAAACATTGCTGAAGCAGTGATGATGAGTTGAACATTAATAGTCACCAACAGGACCACTACCAACAGTAAATAGCTGCGGCCAAAACAGGATTAACTGACCACTAATGAAGCGAAACAAAGGTTTATTCAAGTCGAGTTTGGAAGCCCATTGCTTATTGATTGACAAGTAAAAATTATTGTCGCCATGTAGCAATGGTGTTGCAAGTGAGCTAGATTTTCTCCATTCTGCACTTAAAGAAATGGAAAAATTACAGCCTTCATATAAAATTTAAGTTTATAAATTTTTAATTTATATTGTTTTAGAACCAACGTAAAGAGTAAACTTCGGTTTTCTAATTCGAGTGAAAATTTTAACGAAATGCGCCCACAAATCTTTCAATATTTGGTCGTAAAACTGGATTTGGCAACACGCTTGCCTACATGATAATTTTTAATGTGGCACCTGAGTATAAAAATTCCTTTCATGATATATATATATATTCTCTTATGTTAAATTCCTTACATTTTTGTTTTAAGTAAGATAATGTTGTTCATGGACGCCCAGTGCCAAACAAATGTTCATCTTTACTGCTTTTTTTGTAGAACATGAATATTATTTAGAAAATAAACTTATTAATTTATATTTCAGCTGGGTTAACTATATATATATATATATTGCAATTCGGACCAAACGGACAATTAAAAACACCAAATAGGACTTATCAATTTATTATTACCTCAAAAGCGACCTCTTTGGAACATCAGCGCAACTTGAGGTCAAAATTCTCCGTATGCTAAACTTTCCCGTAAATAATCTCGTTTTGTTCCCAACCTGAGTATAAAAACTTTACCTCAGATAGATAATAAAATACCGTATTCTTACACTTACTGCAGAAAGACACATATACATAGCTGCAGAAAAAAAAGTTTAATTTGTGGCAGAACAAATAGCTGCAGCCAGTTTACAATAAATTTAAACATGTGAAAAATGGAACTTAGAATATGACTTTGCGTCACTGCATATGAGGTGGCCGATTCCGGAACGTCTGTAGACCATCTGTGACGGAATCACAAGTTTGGCATACAAAAACTCACCAAAACTCTTTGAAAAATATTTCATTGTTGACTTGGGCTTACAAAACCAAATTTGCACAGAATTAATTGATTACACTTATAAAACATGCTTCCAAAAATTGCCAAGAAATATAGTTAAAACTATCATTAAAAGAAACCTTTTCATTTATTATTAAACTGTATGATCGGGCCACGGTGTGCGCTCTCACAGATCCAATCAAAGACACCAAGCCTTACATAATTGCAAAACAAAGGAATTAGACTATTAATAAAAATATTACTGAAACGGTGAGGGCGCTCTGACCGAGCCGAACAGAGGCCCACGGCTATGAAATAACAAAAACCCACACGTTAAAATAACTCATTAATAAACAAAGGCTAATATATAAATGTTTACATTGAAATACTGAGCACGTTTAAATAATCCTGCGTGTGAGTCATCAGAGGCTCAATTATGGCCCGATTTGCGTGAACAAGTGCGGTTCCATTTTTCCACGCGGGCTGGCTATTTAACAGCAATACATGCTAAGCTAGCGACAGAAAAAATTACTATTAAATACAAAAGAAAACGGCTAAAATTCTATGGCCACCTACAACGAATGGACAATTACAGACTAACCAAAAAGATTTTCGATCACAACAACAGTCTAAAAACACCCACCAATTGGCTACAAGAAGTCAGAAACGACCTAAAATCACTTTCAATTACAGAAGAAAACACGAGAGACCGTGAAACCTTCAGAAGATTGGTCGACACTGCAAAATTTGAACCCAAAATCAGAAGGAAAAACAACTACACCTTCACGGAGGAAAGAAAACAAAGACAGTCACAACTCATGAAGGAATATTGGGCAGCAAGAAAACTCAACCAAAATGGTTTCAAGCGCTCTTAAATAGGGCAAATTCAAATTTAAAAAAAAAATATACAAAAGACAAAATACGTACCATACTAAGCATTACAGGGATCCACACTGAAACCGCCCATGTTATCCAAAACTTAAATATGTACCGGACGACCAAAAGGGAATTTGGAATGCATCAGAAAAGCGTGCTTCCTAAACTATCATGCACTAACCATAAAAAAACATTTAAAACGAGACAAACTAAAACCTTTGGGATGACAACCCACCTTCGCTTTGCCCAACGGCCATTGCTGTTCTATTTTAACATTTTATCCACGAATATTTGAGATGCGGCGATGCAGTTGACCCAAGTTGACCGGGTGAAAGCAGACGAAGTAACGATAAGACTATTAGCCATTAAAGCGCCAGTGCACAAGCTTATATCAATTCTCTGTAGAAGCAACAGGCGCCTAACTCACTTGCATAAGGGAAGGGAGGACATAGAGCAAGCATTGAAAGAGGAGGAGAAGGGGAACTGAGTCCTGAACGCGAGCGAAGAAGCAACCTGAAGACATTAATTCGCGAGAAGCGCCCTCAGCACACCTTGCACTTAAAAGAAAAATTTTAAGATAATACAATATTAATATGGATGAAACTTTATAACCTAATACAGCGAAAATCCTTTAAAATTTCAACGTTATTAATTATTATATAATTTATATATAATTATTTGCGTAAAATGCGAAAATACAGTATGTTAAAAATGGGACGCTTTGTAATAGTACACATGACAATAAAGTTTTGGGGATGTATCATGAGGATATTAAGTAATTAACCAAATAATTTTGGCAGATATGTTAGAAACGATTATAGGATGATGAGAGAAGATATTACCCCCAGAAGGTGACAAGAGCAAGAAGAAGAATTATGAAATATCATCCGTCAGAATTTTCTTATCCAAGAGTAGAAAGAAAATATAGGAGTAACAAATGAGCAGAAAATGAGTTATGAGTTTGCTCTACGGGAAAAGAAACAAAACTATGTTAAAAGTAATAAAGAAAATCCAAACTTCGGAAGTAAAATAACTTTCAGTTTAAATAAAAATAGCAACGGAAAACTAGGAAATTCGCCGAGTGTACAGTGTTATGGTTATTTATGAAAGTAAAGACAAATACCAAAGGACTGGGCTTAAGCAAATTTGTATTGTCATTCTGCAACATGGTAAACTAAAGAGATGAGAGGCGTACAGTATATTACGATGATGTGATTTTGCGAGAATTTTGTCACCGTAAAATAAAATATTTTAAAAAGAAAAGTAAAAGTAAATCATTAAAGAGAGGCAATGCTGTAGCCAACTTCGAAGCCTATCGTTTTCACTAAGTGTTTTCCGTTTTCATTTTGCCTACTGCCTATTTGCCTAAATTAGTCTTTCCTAAAGTAATTTCCCGAAAAGTAATTTCGTATAAAGACAAGTAATTTTGTTTAAATTCGTTTTGCCTAAAATAATTTTGCCTAAAATCCTTACCGCTCGCTTATCCCCCGGGAGGACATGGGTTCGANTAAATTCGTTTTGCCTAAAATAATTTTGCCTAAAATCCTTACCGCTCGCTTATCCCCCGGGAGGACATGGGTTCGATTCCCTGTACGGCAATCCTGATTTCTGTTTGGCATGGTTTTCCTAAATCACCCGAGACGTTTGCTGGGATGGTTCCTTTATATAGGCCATGGCCGATTCCTTCCCGTTCCTTCTTCTGTAAGCAAATTTCTCCGTCTCTCGTTACATTGCTGTTGACGACTCGTTAAGCCCAACCTCCCTCTCTAAGTCATTGTTCTTACAANTTTCTCCGTCTCTCGTTACATTGCTGTTGACGACTCGTTAAGCCCAACCTCCCTCTCTAAGTCATTGTTCTTACAAATAGACAAAACTCTTTTAGGTAATACGACGTGTACTCGTGAACGAGTAGCCAATGTTACAGCGTGTTGAAACGCCTGTCAAAGACCATTCCCTGTTACTTATAACTTTTCTGAAGCCCTGCTAAAGTTCTACTTCCAGGATATTTATCCTCATCATGCAAGCAAAGCTTACAAAATTACACGAGAGCGCCAACTCACCGCATTCGTGCGCGGTCAGTGTCATGCTATTTTGTATAAGAATTACTTCTTACTACCCATTACCTATCTGTCTAGATTCATATAATTTATAAATTAAATATTATATTAGATAGATAAAATAAAAGTTAAATTTGAACAAAAATAAGGTAATTTAATATTAAAGCATTTATAAAAATATTCTGATAAATTACATATTTGGGGAGCAAAAATTTAGTTAAAAAAAATTGTGAAGAATACTTGGATATACTACGCGTATGCTAGTCTGCAATGCCGGAACGATCATCAAGTTGCATAGCGAAAAACTCACAGGGGTAACGCCGGGACGACGCACTCGGCCTTTGTCGGGACGGTGGTCCAGTTGGCGGCTGCTGTGACCAGGGACAGGGCGTTCATGAGGCCAAAGCCGAAGCGCGTGTTGGCCCAGAAGCCCGCGGCGTTCCTCTGCCAGCCGTCGTTGTCGCTGAGAGGCGCGTACTCCGACGTCCACACCACCAGGTGCTGTACATCGCGCCACGTCAGCTCCGGGCTGCGGCAAGCAACAACAAACACATGCCAGCTCACACAGCTGTACTCGTTAAAGGCTGTTCACGGTTCAGTAAACAATATTCAATAAACAATCACTGGCCATAAGTACACGTGTACTACAGTACATACTGGTACGCAGGCAACCTGTTTATTCGACAGTTAATTAATAAAAAATACTGTAGTTTTGAAAACGACGCTTTGAGAGTGTAATGTGAAAATTTAACGCTACTGAAATCTAAAGTTCTTTGTTTTACACACCAGATAGCGCGCACGTATATGTAACCGGCACAGGTTCTTTCCAACAAAAATTGCATGGTCTTCATTTTGCTTCCGCATGAATAAAGTGAGATTATCCATTNCCGGCACAGGTTCTTTCCAACAAAAATTGCATGGTCTTCATTTTGCTTCCGCATGAATAAAGTGAGATTATCCATAACAATGTTGATATTACACATCGCGGAAGGGTACAAAATGACAGGGGAAGTACACCCTAAGCAAGGCTTTTAAAATTACTCAACTTACCATGAACAGCTCATGCTTTTATGCCAACAGTAAAAAGTGACGTCCGATTAAGCAATGCTGCCAAAACATTATTGCATCCTTGATAGCCTTGCATTCGAGATGAATAATGTCTAAACGATGTTCTCTATCTGAGAGCTTACGAGAGACATACGCTGGCATCTGTCTCTATGAAGACAAGCTTTTCAATATCGTAGATAGCCAGGATCGGTTTAGAGCATAAAAAATCCTTAATCATCTTGAAGGTCTGTTCACAGTCATCAGACCATTCAAATTTGACATATTTCCTCAGTAGTTGATGTAGTGGTTCTAGTTTCTGCGTACTATTTTCTATATATCTCAAGCAGAAGTTTATAGAACCCGGAATGTTATAATCTAATTGAGATGGTCCACCCAGGTTCGGGAGAAAATCAAGATGTCATCGATGTAATTGATGGCGAACTCATCCAAATGATTTCTTCGGATTATATTTGACAATATTCTCTGGAATGTGGCTGGAGCGTTCTTTAAACCAAAGGGAATTACTTTAAACATGAACTTTCCATACTTAGTGATAAAACAAGTTTTTTTCGATCTTGTACTTTAAGTGTGGTGTACCAAAAGGCAGAATTAATATCTAATACTTTAAAATATTCACAATTTACAGTTTTGTCGATCACATCTTGAATTTTAGGGAAAGGAAAACATTCTGGAACTACCAACTTGTTTAATTTTTGGAAGTCGATGCATGTACGTGATTTTCTTCCTTCGTCTCTCTTGTATGCTAACGTTACAAGAGACGCAAATGGAGAATAAGATTCTTCGATGATCCCGGCTTGTAGTAATTTCTTAATCTGAGTTCTGATTTATGTATTGTCAGGGATTAAAAATTTGTATGGGCGAGAGGTGACATATTCGTCCGCTAAGAAGTTATATCTCAGCGTCTTGTGATCGCACTTTACCTACATCAAATTTATGTTTTGCAAACAAATGCCTATATTTTTCAATTATTTGTAAAATGGTTTGTTTCTTCTCATAATTCTCAAAATGTTGTAAGTCAGCTTCAAATTCGTCTGTATTACAATTTTCATTAAAATTTACTTCTATATCTCTATCCAAATCTTCAGTATCTTCTGAAGTCTGCAAATGATCATTATTTGATCGGTCTTCCTGTACATATATTACGTTCTCGCTATTTATGGGTTGAAAAATTCTTAGATTCTCATTTTGAATCAACTTAAAATTCTGAATAGCATCTATACCTATCAAGATATCATAGGATAAATTATCATTCTTTACAACATAGGTACTTATGTAATCTGTAATATTTCCAATACGAAGCATAATTGTCGCCCTGGTTGAAGTGAAATCAAGTCCACTGATCGTTTTTAGTACACCTTTTTGCTCTATTAATTTCAACTTAAGCAAATCAGCAATTCGTTGATTAATAAGTGTTACATTTGAGCCGCTATCATAAATAGCATTGGTTTTTAAATTGTCATTAATAACGATGTTTAATTTTATCAGCGGATCTTATATCGCCCGGTTACTCAGATTAAATTCTTCCTATCAAAATTGGCTTTTAATATTTCCATATAATTTAGATTTGTAGAATGTTATATCATATTTGATCGTAGTGTTTTAGAGACCGAATTCTTGTTGCGACATTCAGCTAGTGGAATGAAACGACTTGGAAAACCAAGGGCAGCAAAAATTGAACAATCCTTTTGTAGAGCTTCATTTTTCTGTTGGGATTCATTTTTCTTATAAAATTTCTTTTTATAGATTTTGGACTTAACTGTCTCTCCCTTTTCCTTCTGGCAAAAGCGTCTTCCAGCTTTCGAAGCCCAGTATACAGACCATCAAGAGTAGTTTTCTCTTCCCTATCAAGTTCTTCTTGAGCTTCACTTGGTAAACCAAACACTATCAGGCATAGTTTATCTTTGGTAAATGCATAATCGATTAAGAACCCTCTCAAATATTTGTAGTTAAAAGCTTTCCTAACAATCGATCAGCCTTTATCAACAAAAACATTACGGAAAGAACTCTTCCAAACCTCCCAGGAAGCGGTTAGACCTATCTTTATCAGATTAGTTTCATAACAGTCTTTTGTCAAGCCCGTGACAAAGAAACATAAAGCCTGGATTCTTAGTCTATCTGAACATACCTGAAATAGATTGCATTCGTTTTTAAATCTACGTAACCATTCCGTAGGATCGTATTGTCTTTTTTCAAATTTATCCAAAATGAATTTATTTTCAATGTGATGTAATTTTGTTTCGTCTTGAGTTGAATTCAATTTCAACTGAAGCTCCAATCGCTTAATTCGCTCTTCTAATTCTAGTTGTAGATGATCATGAGTTTGAGATCCCGGCACGGGTACGTATTCATCTAATGGAAATTTTTGGAAACAGATATTGTCCTCTTCATCGAAATATACCGACTTAATATCATCGTCAATCTTTATAGCTATTGTTCTATAACAATTTACATTTTTTATTACAGCTTTTGCATATTGTATAGGTTTCTTACTTTATAATGTAGAGTGAAGCTGCATGTCTCTGTATTCTTCTGGTAATAAATACCATACGTCCTTATTAGTAGATATACACGAGATCACAAAGTCATTCTCAGCTTGCTTCACAACTCGAACATAAAGTTGGGTCATCTCCTTACTAGTTGACATCCTGTAATTTAATTTGTAAGATTGTTGAACGTAATTTTATTCTATATAAAATCATTAAATTACACGCACATTCAACATAGTAAAGAAACAAAGAAGTCAGAAGATAAACATGTGATAACAACATTGACAAATGAAGGGAAGGTTTCAGCGAAGTTGCAGAGCACCTGAGGAGCAGTGTGGTCAACCTTTACATATATATATAATAATGTCTTGGGTGGAGTCTTTCTTGGGTGGAGTCTGTCTTGGGTGGAGTCTGTCTTGAGTGGAATCTGCCTTGGGTGGAGCCTGTCTTGGGTGGAGCCTGTCTTGGGTGGAGCCTGTCTTGGGTGGAGCCGGTCTTGGGTGGAGTCGGTCTTGGGTGGAGTCGGTCTTGGGTGGAGTCGGTCTTGGGTGGAGTCGGTGTTGGGTGGAATCGGTCTTAGTTGGAGTTGGTCTTAGTTGGAGTTGGTCTTGGTGGTCTCAGTCTTGGGTGGAGTCAGTATCGTTTGGATTCAGTTTTGGGTGGGGTCAGTTTGGGTGGATTCAGTTTTGGGTGGAGTCAGTCTTGGGTGAAGTCAGTCTCTGATGGAGTCAGTGTTCGGTGGAGTCAGTGTTCGGTGGAGTCAATCTCTAATAGAGTCAGTCTCTGATGGAGCAGTCTCTGATGAACTTTTTCTTGGGTGGCATCAGTCTCTGATGGAGTCAGTCTTTGGTGGCATCAGTCTTGGGTGGCATCAGTATTGGGTGGCATCAATCTTGGGAGGCATCAGTCTTGGGTGGAGTCAGTCTTGGGTGGATCCAGTCTTGGGTGGATCCAGTCTTGGGTGGAGTCATTCTTGGGTGTTTCAGTCGTTGGATAGTATGGTTGATCGGTGTGGTCCTTTGTTATGATCAGCCAATAATTATAATTTGTATGGTCGGAGGCAATCACGATGGATGGTGAGTGGGTTTTGGGAGAAGAGCGAATGCGAGTAATAAGGGGCTGTAATGTGAGCCCATGATTTACCGTAGGGAGTAGTTGTGTGGATGGAGGATTTACTAGATATGCAATTCGTATATAGTAATTAAGTGAGGGTTAACAGAAAAAATTCCAAATGAAAAACAATATAAATTTATTGTGGAGGGTGGATGACGGTTGCCTTGGCGATGTGGGGGGATGGCACATCTAGCATAGGCGAGAGGCAAACTCCAGTTATGTAAACACATTACAAATGAAAAAAAAACAAGATGGCTGCATACGCTATGTAATGAACGGTGGTCAAGGTATGGGGGAGGGCATACGATGGTATGAACGAAAGCGCAGAGAGAGAGAGAGAGAGAGAGAGAGAGAGTAAGTAAGTGAGGGGGAAGCTGGGGTGGATTGTGGTGGCAATATGTTTTGAGGTTTGTGGGTGGTTAGGGAAGTGGGTTACTGTGTATGTGGGGTTGGTTGTGGTCGAGGGAGGAATGTTAATATTATGTGATTGATAGGAGGTGGGTCAGTCGTCTGCTGGACGTGGTGTTGGAGTACCTCCGCAAATGTAAGTTTCTTAAATACATTTTCCAAATAAAATTGTTATTACATTTTTAATAAATAAGTTGCTAGAATTATTTTAATTACAAAAAAAATGTTTAGGGAATTTAGCGATTTTTTTGGGTTCGAGGTTATTTAAGTTTACATATATGGGGTGAAAGACACGTGCGCGGGTATTGGGACTAGGAGGGAAGCTATGACCACTGATTCTCCTGATCCACTCTTTCTGGTTCGGACTCTCTAATACGCTTTTACTGTTCTGAGGAAGTAGTTGAATCCGCTAAGAGCCTTGAATCCGCTTTGCTGTATTGAGTACTTCTACGCACTCTTATCCAGGAGTCTCGAATCTGCTTAGCTTATTTAAGGATCGTTCGGGACATTTTGAGATTTTTAGGGTTTTTTTGTAAAAAAATAAATTTTTGGGTAAAATAACTAATTATTATTCATTATTTAAGTGACTTTTGGTATGGAACATGTCATTTTGTAGATGAAAAGGCGGGCAATATGGTCGCCGGTCGACCGTAATGACAGCATGAACAGCTCTGGCGCTCCGACTCCGCACACCCTTTTGCCAAACTTCCCATTTTCCTTCAAGTTAAGAATAATCACAAATGCTCAATGCCACAATAAATTTTATTTTTAATATTTTCTCTTATAAACAGCATTGGGGGGTAGGAAATATTGTTATAAATTACAGTTAATTCTCATAATCATGTCTTGAACAAGATATATATCACAATTTGAACCAACCACAAACTCCTACTCGCAAAAACATGGAATTTTTCCATTTCACGCCAGCTTTAAAACGTACTCTATGGAACACTAGTGCTCCTAGAGGCGGAAATTTTCCCTGTGCTAAACTCTCCCACAAGAACTTGCGTTTTGTTCGTAACATGAGATGAATAAACCATAACATATTCACATGATGGTCAAGTAAAACGTTGCAATAATTACAATATGTTATACACTACCGATTTTCTGTTTATTTCTCTTATATGCATTTAATAAACAGAAATGAAAATTAATAATTTCATCATACACAAATGTTTACCTAACACTTTAAATTCAACATCAAGGAATGAAACTACTTTTCCTCCATTACCAACTGTATTGAGTGCATGCCAGTTGCTGTGCCCATTAATATACTGTACGTGCAGGTAGAGACAGCTGCATTTTTCAAAGTTTAATTTCACATGTGCTCAGTTAACCGTGATTAGCCTTTAACGCTAAAAATATTTCTCTTGACTACAGACATTGGCATTTGAACCTAAATCTGTTTTAATACCATAAATGTATCACAATTTAATTTTTTTACAAAGAATACATTCGCTGTGATAAGATATTTTAGCTATCAATCTAGATTTATTTCGCACTAAAAGCATAATATTATTTTAATGAATTCACAAAGATAGAGGAAGAAAGAGAGACAGAAGCGAAATACAAGTTAGAAAAATACATCATGATATATAATATACAATTAGTTTCTTCAGTAGTGGAAAATCTGTTTATATTGTCTAGTCATGTTGGTGTAGAAAACTNATATATAATATACAATTAGTTTCTTCAGTAGTGGAAAATCTGTTTATATTGTCTAGTCATGTTGGTGTAGAAAACTTCCGTGTTAAATATTTTCCCCCGATTTAAGCATCATTTGGGCTTAATGTCACGCGTTCTTTTCATAAAAAATTGTTCGAATTTAGTTTCCTAAATGACAAATTTCACACACTTGAGAAATGCAGTATTCCACATAATTCTTCTCATGCTGGATTTCTCAAATAAGTGGTAAAACCCTGCCAGGAAATATTCATTTTTTGCTATTAAACCTTCGTCTGCAAAATCGTCTAACGAGGGGCTGAGTTTTATAAAAGGACACTTGCAAGTCAGGATATGTGAGGCGGCGCAGTGGGAGGCCGCAAGTATATTCTGAAGCCATTTGGCACCTGAAGGAGAAGGAAAGGGAAACGACCAGCCTCATTCACGGTTTCCACACTCCCCAATTCCCTCTTCTCCATACAAAGTCAACGTATTCTCTGTAGGAGAGGTTGAATGGTCCTCATTCCCAGCCGGACAAGGAAGACAGTATAAGTCCTGCACGTGCCAGCAACTCAGCTCGAAATATGCTGACCAGGCTACCACTCTTGGTAATGAGTTGGATAGCAATCAACGATATGTTTTAAGGTTGTTATACTATACTCACAAGATTTTAATATTTAATATTAAAATGGAGCCGTATAACCTAAAAAAGAAAATATTGGTTCCTTTTCGTGGGGACCTGGTCATTTGTGACATGACCATGGTTAAGGTTTATTCTACTAAGTTTAACTACAAAACGAGAAATTCAAGGGAGAGGTTGAAATAGGGAATATTTCCGCTGGTAGGTGCACAGTGTTCCAAAAAAACCTTTAGTTAAAATTTTAAGCTACGTAAGTAATTAAAGAGATATATTTTATTTCGTTACGAAGTTATATTGTATTTGATTTATGATTACTGCAATTAGACTGTTTTTTTAAAACAGAAAATAGAGTAAAACTGGTACACACGCGACACTAGCTCTTACCTAGTGGCGAAATTTTTAGTTGCCCGAAATTTAACATTCGTCTCCTTAACCTGTGTTAGAATTCATCGTACGATGGTAGAACCTGCTTCTTCATAGAATTAAGGTTCGTTCAAAAGCCAAATATTGTTTTCTACTTTTTGAGGATATTTTATGGTTTATTTAAATGATACCTATGAAAACTTCATAAAAATTCTAAATAACTTGAAAATAAGATTGCACTTTTTTTTGCACAAATATGAGGATTTTAACCCATAATCTTAATTCGTAAAAATCTCAAAAATTATTTTAGCACAAAAGTGGGATAAAGTAATTAATGAAGTACCAGGTGTGGCATTGTGCAATATTTTCTAAATCCAATACTTTATTTACCTCCAGCAGTAAGTTGATGGTTTTCCCCACCTGTGGGTCCGAGGGGCCCCAGTTAATATTAGATGGCACAGACTATAAGGTGCCTTGAAGGTTGAGGGTATATCAATAAGGTAGTCTTTCGGTGTTTCACTTTACTGGTGGGTTATATTGTCTCAAGTTTAAATATAAAGAAACACTTCCGAGGTGTGGTACTCTATTTAACTAACTCGGATTAACTTTGGGTGACATCGTGGGGGAGGGGGAGGAAGCTTCTTTGGACGACCACTTGATACTTAGCTCTGCTTGTAGTGCTTGGTATGTGTCGGCTGGATGAGGTCCGGCGATGTGGGCAGCTTTGGAAATGCCAGTGTTTGGTGTCGTCTCTCCTCGACTGCTGCTCTGGGTTCGCTCCTCGATGCTCTCCTCTCGTTCTGACATCCTCTCGCGATTCCCGACGCAACAGACTCTCTCGGCGCGGTGATAAAAACTGGGCCCCTCTATTCTTGTAAATTCGCTTATATACTCTCTTGACTCCCTCCCTAATACTGTACACGCACCTTCCGTTGTTGGGGGAGGGGTTTGGAGGAGGGCGCAGTACAAAGAATACTTCATACACACATCATGGTTCTTGTTGGTGGAAGGAGGGGTGACCTGCACCCTAAAACTTACCCTGTAAACTCTCCTTCCACGGCGCGTGTCCAAGTTGCCCCGTGGTTTACTGAGGGGGAGGAAGGAGTGCTCGTGGAACCACTTTCAAGCTCGTCAGCCGTTTCTCTGGCGTGTACATTTGCTAGGGGGTGGGGAAGAGGTCCCGCGCTGCAGCGACACATGTAACTGAGTATCCGTCCTCTGTGTTGACCTGTCCTGGCTGTCCATGTGTCCCGCGACGCATGTCAACTTGTAGGAGCTCGTTGGGTGGACAATATGGTGGGGGAGGGGGATTGTGGCAGCAACGTTCTCTACTTACTATATGTGCCACGCGTCAAAGTGTTTAGGTATTTTTATATAAACGTTTTTTCTCAAAACTTTAAATTGATATACAGTCGAACCAGACCGAAAATGTTAACACTATTCTTCGCAATATTCTAATTACATGAGAAATTATTTTNTTGATATACAGTCGAACCAGACCGAAAATGTTAACACTATTCTTCGCAATATTCTAATTACATGAGAAATTATTTTGAGCTGTAGCCTAATATATAAATTTCTGTAATTTTTTGTAGAGTTGTGAAAATATATGGATTTTAAATTCCTATAAATAGTTTAATTCTTTCTTTAAAAGTCGTTTTCACCTATGTTTAAACTTTTTTTCACACTATTATTTCAAGCACAAAGAAAAACAATGTAACAATCTGAAAACACAGAAAATATNTGTTTAAACTTTTTTTCACACTATTATTTCAAGCACAAAGAAAAACAATGTAACAATCTGAAAACACAGAAAATATTTTTAACATCTTGAACGCTCTTAAAGCACTGATATTGTGTCCTGCTGCATTCACAGACCTTTCTAAAAAAAACACATTTTTATTTATAATTATTTCACCAAACTTGTGTAAACGTCAAACGAAATAAATTCATCACAATAAAATTAATTCATCAGAACTCGCATATGCATTACCAACTTGTGTTAGGGAAATCCATTCACGTCAGAAAACGTATTAATTCGTTGACTACGTTGTTGAAATACAGAAACAAACATCTCGTGCAGTACATTTCCATGTCAAATATGGCGTGTGAACTTACTTGACTTCGAGAGCAAGGGCTATAATCCCAGCAGCCAATGGAGCAGAAGCAGAAGTTCCTGTGTGTCTGATCGTGCAGGAGTTACGCAAGTCTGTTGTAGCCTGCCAAGTAAAGGTCAACCAGATACGTTGAAAGTCAACGATAGCCTTTATACATAAGCAGTAATTCAGTAAAATGAATAAATACATATTGTTTGTTGGCAGGACAATATAATTTAAATAAATATTTTTAGACATGTTGTAGGAGCAGAAATATTATTTAAATTACTACTAAAATGTGTTACATAAATTAAAATATAATGCTTCAACTACACAAAAAATAGTTGGCAGTTATTACGATATAGCATTATTATTGCTAAAATATTTGTAGGAGTTAATAAAAATCTTTGTACAAATGTCACTGTTCATTCCAAGAATTAAATCTGAATTGTCTTTGTTTTTGCGTACAGCAATTAAAAAGATATTCCTTCTTGTAATACACAAATTAACAGTAAAACTTTAATACGGAGACTACAAACAAGCGAGTGACTGTAATTTGGGAGAGACACAAGGCATGCCAACTGAAATGCATTATATGACAATCCATTTACAATGGATATTATTTTAGATAAACGCCCGTATGAGTGAGTGTGTAAGCCCTGATGGTCTTTCAGAAATTAAATTATTCATATTGGAGAATAGCAATAACTGGCTCACATATAATAGCCAGGTACACAGAATACTGTAACTTCCATGGTAAATACTCGGTAGTCTTGGTAGCCCAATAATAAAAGTAAAATTATTTCCATCTTATTAAATCNGTAACTTCCATGGTAAATACTCGGTAGTCTTGGTAGCCCAATAATAAAAGTAAAATTATTTCCATCTTATTAAATCATTTAAACGCGGTTTTAAACCAAAACAGAATGACTTTAGAATTATCGTCGATGTTTATGAAATAAGGTTAGTAGTTAGTACTAAAAACTGAATTAAATTAATAAAATCTTTGCTTACATTCGAAATAAATTTGACGTTATTAAAAAAATTATCTTAAGGTATAGTTTGTCATGTGTAAACATACACGTTCATTGCAATAATTAAGCACAATTTAATTATCAATAGCATTATTCGTCTGAAAGATGTTTTGGTGCTGACCAGATACTGACCACTTGTCACCATAGACAAGTTATTACTACCGCGGTGAAACCAGATTTTCGTACGAGTGAATGATTAAAGGAAAACTGAAAATCAAGCAATATCCAATAAGTTGAGCTCATCGTTTACACAAATACGTGTTTCGAAATGTTGCTAGCGTTTTCCCTTGCGAAGTTTTATTATGGGGTGTTTTTGTTTGTGTTTGGTGTTTTTGAGTGCCCCTGAATGGCTACATGGCCTTAGTATAAGAAGAATAGTAATACATGAATAGGTAAGGGATCGGCCTAGGACTGTATTAAGGAACCATCCCAGCGTTTGCCTGGAGAGCCTTTTTTTTTTTTTTTTTTTTTTTTTTTTTTNTGGAAAACCAAATTTAGAATGCTTGGACCGATATTAGAACTCGTGTTTCCCGAATTTGCTACCTCGTTCAGTTGCCATCTCTCTCTGTAATGTACCACGTCGCTGGGCGACCAGGATAGTTTCAAGTAATTGTAGTTTAATAAAATGTAAAGTAACCTCCACATCAAAGTTTGAAGACATGAATTTTATAGTTGTGTAAGGGCAATACAGAGCTAGTGTTGGGGAAAAGACGATACGAGACGAGGATCAGTGCAGTACTGGGCGTATCTTTAAACCGGTTAGGGGTAACATTCCACCAAACTTTTTCACTTAAAACGAAAGCTTTACAGCGCATACCATAATGTGTACTTAAAGATAACAATTATATTAATAAAAAAGTTGAGAAATGTTTACTAGAACATTACTTTTATATCTAATTAGCTGCTCTTNGCCTCCTGATTTTATTTTAAAGTTTTCCCACAAATGTAAAGTTTTAATTCTATGTTACATATGTGTGCATATTCATCTTTCGTTACATCTTTGCAAACATATTTTACATAATTAGAAATAGAACTATGTTATCGTGAGGGAATCTAATGAAACGGTCTTTTTAAAAATCGTCGTCACATCTCAAGTACTACTTTAAACATTTACATAACAACACACCGAAATACCTAAAAGTGCTCAGTATTTGAGGTTTCGTTTCTTAAGTGTAAAGGGATAGAAAAGTTACTCACTAAGGCGGTCGCCTACTGGACACATCAACTGNTGAGGTTTCGTTTCTTAAGTGTAAAGGGATAGAAAAGTTACTCACTAAGGCGGTCGCCTACTGGACACATCAACTGCAATCAACACATCAACATGTTTTTTTGATAAAACTATTAAACGTGCCCCAAACAAAATATACCTTAGACGATAACTGAATGGCATTTTTTAGTTATCACACATACCATAAGTATAATTTTTCTGCCCTCTAATATAGTAAAAAACTTTTTTCAGTTTTCNATTTTTTAGTTATCACACATACCATAAGTATAATTTTTCTGCCCTCTAATATAGTAAAAAACTTTTTTCAGTTTTCTGTATCTTACAACGCTATCAGGGCACGAGTTAAATTACTAGAGGAGTCTGCATTAAATCTTGTTACAGACTTTCCAACAATAAAATGATAGTGCCACGTCTTAAAGTCCCATAGGTACAAGCAGCATGCTGTGAGCACTGTACGTCAGCTCAGACCCTTGCACATAGTGACGATGGCGCACTTAATGAGCGTGGCAGTGTCACCCTTATTACTCTCACGCTTCTGAGCCTCAAACGTGAAAGTAACTACAGGTTGGCGACCGACTTAAAGCAGAGAAGAGGGCCCAACAAAATTATTCATCCCCGAGACCCTCAGGGGCTTGCGAAAGCCCTAGTTGTTGGGGGGTGCCCCGGGGAAAAAAAATCACCAGAGAAGTCACTCCAGAAATGTTTCAGGGTATATGCAGCCAAACGTCTGTACCAGCTACAGGATGTCATGCTAGTTTATTGTAGTTATGTTTGTTTCGGGGACAATCCAAATACTGCTGAAGTTGTTCGGTTAAAGGAACTCATTGTCTGGTAGTAGTGACAAATAGCTCTTCTATGGGAACTAAGCGTATAGCTGCATGAACAACCGCGAACATGGCCACAGCATAGTGTGCTGTTACTATTACTATTTACGTCCACACTATTTAGATAGGGCCAAGAGCCCATTTGGTGCTGTCCCTATGTTAACTAAGGCGTAATCTAGTGAAATGATACGATTTTACATGTAACATTAATATTAGGCGCGTATCAGCTACATTTAACGAGATCGCTTACAAATAAAAAACACTTTTAACATCTTTTCCCGAGCCACATTTATACACCAAGTTTTTTTTTTTTTCCTTTTTCCGGATTCTTAATTTCCTGAAAATTTCGGGTAAATTAAGATTTACAGACTAAGAAAAAAACCCACAAATTCTTATTAATTAACTCGTACTTGCTCTCTTGCAACATGTTTCTTCCCATAAAAAGTCATATAGCGTTATTATGTTTAAAAGCAATAACGTAAACTGCTGTTAAAAAAACGCTTAAAACCATTTAACATGTAAAAATCATCTTCTCTCGCTCGGCCAGTATCGCGCGTATGAATTATAGACGCAAGAGAGCGATAAGGGCGTTACTGACATGCGCGCCTAGTGCTCCATCGCCCCTAACTGCAAGACTCTGAACTGGCATGCAATGTTCTCGTCATACTGCCTGTACCTATATGGGAATGGAAGCGGCGAAGTTATAATGTTATTGGTGGAAAGTTTCCAGAAAAGTTAAGTGCAGGATCTAATAATAGTTGTGTATGTTTATGACCTATATGTTTTCAAATACAGCACTATAAAAATCCGTTTTAAGCTATGTTGAAGAGCTTGGGAATCGTATTCTCAACGTGCGTTGTCTTTAGAATGTTATTTGTCCTCTTTCTTAAGTGTATTTTCTGTTTGTATATCGGTATAATGGGAAAACGTTAAGTGGTTTAATAAAAAACGCGGGTTTAAGCGACGGTTAGATGGCATCCCTAAGGAATTAACAGCCTTGATGGTTCGGGGCTACAAACATACAATGTCATGTCAAAAGCCATGAGATAGGAGTATGTAAAAGTAATAGTCGCTGGCGCCACCTTACAGTTACGTCTTGGAAGTGCCCAGACCGGTATCACTTGTGCCCTGACATCGCGTGAGTGAGTGTGTGTTCATCATGGCATTGCATTGCATTGCAGCCCGTCGTGGACTTCACGTACCGCCACAACGATGGTATATTCCAGCAGCAAAATGAACCATGTCATCGGCCCAAGTTTACAGAATTTGTTCGAGGAGCGTTCTGGAGAGTTTCAACCACTGCTGTGACCACCTCGTTCGCCCGATATGAACCCCATCAAGGATTTAGTGGAGGTGTTGAGGACGTCCATCCGCACCCAAGATAATACACCTACAAATAGCAGGGAGCTATGCAGGGAACTATCCAGATGGCATGGGTCAACAGCTCTCCACAAGTGTTTCGTCAACTTGTGTAATCGATGCCACGACAAGTTGCAGCACTTCGCCGGGCTACGCGATACTGCCGGCCGTTCACGGTAAAATAAGAAATCTTGAAAGCCCTGCTTATGATCTACGTGTATGCACATTGTGTATTCTTCCATCATATGTACAATTAACATTGCCATGTACCTGATCACTTTGTTCATGAGCCGCTCAAGGGTAACTGAGAAATTATTAGAAAAATAAATATTTTGCAGATTTGCTTGATTTTACACATACGTGCAATAAAAGACCAGAAGGCAAATAAAATAATTTCTCCATTAAAATATATTTATTTAACACTTTCAATACAGTGATAAGCCTCGAAACTACTTTCCCTCCGTCGTTACCAACTTTACTGGGCACATATACTAGTCAGGGTGTACGTTAAAATATATGCAGTTACGGGCAGTAACTTTTTTCTAAGGTTGATTTAAAAAGTAATTATTCAATCGTGAACAGCCAATAGGCCTGTATCCCATGACGTATGGCGTTTAGTTTATTTTATCCAGAGTGGCGTGAAAGGTGTGTGGTGTTACGATAGCGTTCACAAGGCTTTATTCGACGGCCTGCCTGAACACGCCATCACTCATGCATGACTGGTAATCAGGATAGCCAGTTGCTGCAATCGAGAATCACATTGCCCAAACCCCGGTAAGCAGGAATACCCTCTACCAGTCAGGGAATCAGGGCATGTTGCGTTATGCCAGACGATATGAGGGCAATGCAGAGTGGCGCAAGAGGTGTTTCCTCCACGTGACGCCGGCCGAGATGGGAATCACAAGAAGCCTGCTGTGCCGACCGCCTTAACTCGACATACTTCATCAGCCTTCGGATACTTCTCAAGGTGGGACTATTACAATATATTAACGTGGCTCTCAGTAAGGTAGTTAACTTAACAATGCTCCCCCGAATTTATAGCATATTTCATTTCCAGATGTTTAACTATATAACCATACAGTAACCTATTACTGCTTATATACATATATTCATCTTACGTGCTCTACCATCATGAGATCCCCCCTCACTTAACAACAAGTACAGTTTGAGTACGATTTACGGGATGATTTCAAAGTCCCTATCAATTTGTGGGAAAACGCTAATACATCGTGATTTTGTTTTAGGTATTGGAAATATTCATTATTGAAGAGAGAATAGCCGTGGCCTGTGTTCGTCTGGTAATACTAACCTAGAATGCAGTGAGAGCTGGTTTCACACGAAGATTAGGAAACCCGCCCCACAAATTCAATCGCACAGGGAGTGTTCAGGACGTAGATCATTCAGGAAGGCCATTGGTACCTGAAGACACCGTGCAACTGATTCAGGAAGCCTTTGAACGAAGCCCTCGTGCACCGACTCTGCGTCTCAATCGTCAGCTCGATGTTCCACAATCCACTGCGTGGAAGATTTTACACTCCCTATGCCAGTGAATTTGTTGACAAGATGTCGAATGGTCACGTTTGCGAGGCCAGGTTTCTCTAAATATTCGTGTGAAATCAACTCTCACTGGATCGTACGTTAGTCCTGTCAGGCGAGCACGGACAACGGCTATCCCCTCTTCAATGGTGAACATTTTCAATACCTAAAAATAAAAAACAAGGTATATTAGCGGTTTCCCACAAATATATTGGAAATAGTGAGGGTTTATTATTGTCCCCCTGGTGTTATGCCTGGAGGCTTACCAGGAGACTGCCTAAAAACTAACTGATGACCTAATTGAAGCTAACAGCCACGCCTTAGTTGGGATTCGAACCCAGAACGTACAAATGGATAGGGACTTGAGTATGAAAGTGGGCGGCGACTCACGATCATCTGGTCGGAGTAGGCGCCGCTGGAGTAGGTGGCGGCCAGGGTGGCTGCGCACTTCTCGCCGTACCAGGGGAACTGCCCCTGCTGCGAGGCGCTGCCCACGCTCAGCGTGTACACGCTCGAGATGTAGCCGTCGCAGTCGCAGTTGTCGCCGCGGCTGCCTCCGTTACCGGACGCCCACACGAAGATGGCTCCCTTGCCGCCCCGACCCTGCACACACCAGCCACTAAACATGAGGTACACCGATCTCGCTGGCTGCGCACAACCGATCTCCGCGTCCCAACATTCAACTGCTCGCCTGCCAACACAACCAGCAAAGACGACGTCGATTCGATTTAGGGTTATAACACTCTGTACTAAACAAGCGCTTTGAGTCGTATCTATACTTCCTCTAACCAATTTGGAATGTAGTTTGATTAAATTCAATTTGGTAAATGTATTTTGCTCACATAAAAGTGCTTGTATTTCGAAAATTACGATATAATAAAACATGTTCATAACTGTTGACCATGTAACTGATTGCTGTGTTCCTTTGAGTTAGGTCTACGTTGGGTACATGCGCTGAAGACGAATAAGCGGTCTACTCATCTTTAGTTTATGGCACACACACACACACACACACGCCGTCAATATGGAGTATAAGTTGTTAACGTTAAAGTGAGCACTTTTGAGGCCCTACATACTTATTTACTTACAGCTCTTGTTTATCCTTTAACCACACTTTTCATTAAATGTTACCGTGTAAGTAATAAACACAGTGTGTATATTCCATCACACTCAAAATGTAACGTCTCAGGTTAAAATAAAATATATTTATAGGCTATTATCCCCAATGAGAGGGCTTTCAAAAGTGCTCAATTTACCGTGAATAGCCTATATCGTCCATTCATGTTTACTTACAACTTCACTCAATCCCTGCTAAAGTTCTTCAAGTTCTACTTCCACCTCACGCAAACAAAGCATTACCAAATCCAAAATTTATAAATATCTGGTTAGGAACAAAACGTGATTTCTTATGGGAGCATTTAGCATTGAGAATATTTCCTCAGCTAGGTACGCAATGTTTCAAATTGTAATTTTTTATTAGAAATTTGTAGCTATGTGAATGATAAAAGAGACATGTTTTACAGAGCTACATAATTATTTTGTATTCAGTTTATAATTATTACAATTATCCTATACTTCAATGAGGGAATAGAAAAAAAATTGTACACAAGACACTACGACTTATCTAGCGGGGAAAATTTCTGGTTACCACACTTCAAACATTGATCATCTCAACCTGAGTAGAATTAACCTCAACCAAGTCTTGACAAATACATTACAGGGACAATGCACATAATTCTTGCGTACTCAATTCAATAATATTTAACATATGAACTATTTATTACTAAGCATTGCCCGCACACACTTATTTCCACCCAGATTTTGTACATATAACAAGTAAATAAAATGTTAAAATTTATAGATAAAATATAATAACATTTTTTATTAAATCTAAACCAGGGTATTTTTATAACAACAGAAACATGAAAAGTTTTTGATGCATGACATACTTAGGAAACAACGAAACACGTTAAAAATAGCGAGATTTTTCAAAGTTTTAATTTAGAAAACGTGAAGAAACTGCGAAATGTCTTAAGAGTGATCATGCTAGTATCGCAGAACAACTCTTCGTGTGCAAACATTGTACTGCTCACATACCAATATGACTGTCTAAATACTTGTATAGAATTTCAGTTTAGAACACTGTTTACGCAAACAAGTGATTTGAGATACCTTTGTTTCTTCTCTTACCATTTGAATGCAATTTTATTAAATTTAAATTCATAAAAAAATTTATTCATATAACAGGGCTTGTCTTTTGAAAATTAAGATACAAACAAACGTGGTCATTTGGACATGTGAATTTGATAGGTGTATTGTGTGTGATGGGTCAATGTTGGGCACATGGGCAGAGGATGAGAAATTGGTCTTTCTCGTCTTTTGTCTATGGCGAAAACACACACGGTGAGCGAGCGTAGAAAGGCGAGAAGTCATCAACGCACGCTAAAGGTCAAAGTTCGTGTTTTATTCCGCACGAGCATCACAATTTGAAGATAGTATATAAGTATAAGTATTTTAGTATTTGATAGCGTTCAAATCAGAAGCTATCGAAAGTCATATGTTCAGCCATGGTTGCGATTTCTGATGCTAGTACAGTATCATTATGTTTCTGTACGTACTTAAAACAAAATATTAAAATACCAAATACGTCATCATTTTAGTCTAACGACTCTGGTCACGTGATGTTAGAGTAAACTAAACGTTCCAATTCAGACACGATGGGAATTTTTGGTGGTGGTTGGAGGAAATTGTTGATTTTGGGGGGCCGTGTGTATTTGGCCCTGATAAGGTGGGGAACATGATCACAGTGTTAACAAAGATGGAAAATATGATCATGGTGTCAATAAGTATTTATGCCTTGTTTGCGGTAGAATGAGAACTTTTGAAAGCTCTGCTTAGTATATATTTTAACCACATTGTGTATTCTTCCGCCATTTAAAAATCAACATTGCCATGGACCTGATCACATTATTCATGCGCCTTTAAAGGGAAACTGTAAAATTGTTATAAAAGTTAATATTTTACAAATATTTAAATGCATACACTTATTTGCATTACACAAATAAAAAAGAAACATAAATCATTGTATAATTGACAAATGTTTACCGAACACTTTTAATTCAATGTTGAGATATGGAACTACTTTCCCTCCGTCGTTACCAACTTTATTGGGCACATGCAACTACAAGTGCTCGTTTAAAATATACGCAGACAGGGACAGTGAAATTTTTCAGTGGTTCATTTCAAAAGTGCTTGCTTTACCGTGAATAGCCTTTACCAAAACCACTATAGGAGGTTAACGGTAAAGTGAGCACTTTTGAAGGTACCTATTGAAAAAAGTCACTGCCTTCTATCTCCATGGAGGCTACCGTAAACATTGACGTGCAGGCTTCCACTTAAGTTGGCAGCGAAAATCGAAGAATAGTTCCAAGTATTGACGTTGTACCGCGATAGTAATATTAAAATTTATGGCTGATCAGGTCAGAGATTTTTTCTGCATCTTACACATTACTGTACGAAATTGCATTTTATAAACTTATTTATGTGTTAGATAATTACACGTTTTCTCTTGACAGGCGCATGTGTAATTCGACGATGCTCATAACAACGATAATTCCACATATAAAGAAAGAAAACACAAGGAGGAGAAAAGTATATATCAAGCAGGGCTTCGAAAAGTGCACACTTAACTGCGAATAGACAGTAATTATATTCCTGTACAAGTTTCATCAACTGTATATGCTTTGTGTAAAATTAATATTTATTTTTAATATAGAGTATGTTTTTGCATCTTGTAGGTTTTATAAAGAAATACTCCGGATCACTTGAATAAACTATTTATTAGTTTTAAGAAAGAACAATATAATTTCAACACGGCACATAGCGCCATGACACTCCAACGGTAGCTTGATAGCTAATCATTTGTTTACAGTGTTGCCATCTTAAAAATATAACAAACTTTTAATATTGCATTGTATATTATATTACAACACCCACCCTCAATGCAATATTTACCTAAATTTCACACAAATAAATTTACATGGTTACTCCACACTGATTAGTGAATTTAAAAATTAACTCTTTGTTTAGGGCTTTTGTAAACATATCAGCTAACTGTTCTTCAGTTTTTACATATTTCAGAGACACTCTACCTTTTATTATTAATTCTTTAATATAGTGAAATCTAATATCGATATATTTTAACCGCTTGACAATACTTGTAGTTGCAACCGATATTGCGGACTGGTTGTCACAAAAAATTGTAGTCGGATCAACAATTTTTACCCTAAAATCATTTAACAAATTTTGTAACCAACATGCTCCACTAGCTGCCATACTAATTGCTATGTATTCAGACTCAATTGATGAGAGACTTACAGAGCAGTGCTTCTTCGAACGCCATGAAATAAAACAATTTGAATACATGAAACAATAGCCAGTGGTAGATTTTCTATCTCTGAGATCTCCTGCCCAATCAGCATCGCAGTAACCCACTAGCGATTTATCATTACATTTATAAACCAATTTATAATCAATAGTATGTTTTACATATCTTAATACCCTTTTTAAAGCCGTTAACAGTACATCGTTTGCATTGTTTTGGTATCGGCTTAATATAGAAACAGCTACACACAGATCTGGTCTTGTGCCTGAGACAGCATACATTAAGCATCCTATCATTTGTCTACATACATTTTCAATATTTTGATCTGTTTGGCACTCCTTATTTTCAAACATTTTAGCATTAAAATTTTGGTCCATGGGGGTTGACATTGGCTTACAGTTTTCCATTTTGAATTTCCTCAATACATTTTCTAAATAGCTTTTCTGACTTAATTTGGTTACACCACTTTCTAAGTTTTGTTTGAAATTTATTCCAAGAAAATCGGATACTAAACCCAAATCTTTCATTTTAAATTCTTTCTGTAATATTAGTTTGACATCAGAAATTTGGTTCTCATTTGTGCCAAAAATTAACAAATCGTCAACGTATATTAGAATATACATTTGATCTTTATCATTGCACTTTGAATAAAGACATGAGTCACACTGTGACCTCACAAAGCCTCCTCTAGTTAAAACTGAGTTGAACTTTTCATTCCAATATTTGGGTGATTTTTTTAGACCATACAAAGATTTGTTTAACTTGACAATATTTTTATCATCAAAATATGCCCCATCTGGTAAATGAATAAAAATTTCTTCATCAATTTCCCCCTTTAAAAACGCCCCAGTTACATCCATTTGGTAAATAGGTAAGTTACGCTCGGTTGCTATGGCTGTGAATAATCTGAAAGTTGACAATTTAGCCACAGGTGCATAAATCTCATTTAAATTCAAGTCATCATTTTGTTCAAAACCCCTAGCTACCAACCTAGCTTTATACTGTATATCATTAACAGTTTTCTTTATCTTAAAAACCCACTTACTGCTTACAGTCTTTTCATTTACAGAAGTATCGCACACCTCCCATGTATTGTTTTCATTTAGAGTCTGTAATTCCCTACTTATAGCTTCTTTCCACTTACTTGCATCTTCTCTTCTCATTGCCTCTTCGTACGTCTTTGGCTCCTCATCCATCGAATAAATATTGTTACACTTGTAGAACGACGTTTGGTTTCTCGCTCGTTTGCTTCTCCGCTGATCTTGGTGAGTATCTGGTGAACTTTGTAGTGCTTCGTCAGCTTCTGAGGAGATGGTGAATTCAGTTTCTGTTTCTTTACCACTGCAACATGGTTCATAATCACTACCTTCGGTCTCGACTTGACTTTCTGACGGTCTCCGTTTTTGTTCACAGCTCAGTTCTTCATCAACATCCCTCCCATTTGTATCTGGTACGCATATGGTTTCTTCTGACACTAAATTTTCCACTTCACACGTTACCAACTGCTGTTTTTCTTGTGTCTTTTCTTGCTCTATACACACAATGTCCCGTTTTACTTCTACAGTGTTCCTGTGCGGGAAAAATATTCTGTATCCTATTACGTCTTCTCCGTAACCAACTACTATTCCTTTTTCTCCTTTAGAGTCCCACTTTTTCCTTTTTTCTTGAGGGACATGGACAACCACAGGTGAACCGAATATTTTTAATGTTTGAATATCAAAAGTTTTCTTTGTCCACAGTTCGTATGGAGTTTTATCAACTTCAGTGCTCTTCCCAGTTCTATTTAACACATACGCTGCCGTGTTAATTGCTTCCGCCCACAATGACTTAGGCAGGTTTTTAGCGCATAGCATGGTTCTAGCAGATTCAATAAGCGTTCTATTTTCTCTCTCTGCCTTGCCGTTTTGTTCAGGTGTGTAAGGGACTGTGCGTTGATGTATTATTCCCCGGTTGAGAAACAATCCTTCCACCTCTTTGTTTACAAACTCGAGTCCATTGTCGCTTCTGAAATACTTCACTTTATTTCCAGTTTCATTTTCCGCTCTGTTTATAAATTTCTCGATGCATTTTTTCACTTCATGTTTTCCTTTAACAAAGTAAACCTTTCTATATTTTGAATAGTCGTCTTTAAGCACCACAAAATACCTCGAACCTCCCACAGATGTTTCCTCCATGGGGCCACAGGTATCGGCATGAATTAACTCACACGTCCTCGTTGTTTTACTTTGACTGTTAGAAAAAGGTAAACGATGAATTTTCCCTTCTAAACAACTTTCGCATTTCCCAACACAGCTATCGTTTACGTTAACATCATTGTTTTTCAGAACATTTTTCACGTACATCATGTTTTGATGAACAAGTTTTTCATGGCACTCATTTATGTCCGACTTGACTTGTGCAGTACCTGCTACCCCGCATTTATAGCGAAAGTTCAGGTAATACATATTTCCAGCTCGTTCCGCGATTGCCAACAACTTATTTTTCTTGTAAAATTTGCATAAGTTTTCATCTGTCATCATGACATAACCTCTTGCAGTGACGCATTGCACAGAGAATAAATTTGTTTTTAAATCAGGCACGTACAACACGTTGTCTATGGTTGTGTCAATCCATTCTTTGCCATTTGAGACTTGTACCGCCATCTGTCCGCGCCCCTGTGCACTAATTTGCGTTCCGTCACCCAAGATTACGAATTTATTTGATAAACTCGTGAATGAGGTAAACAACTCACGTTTGCAACACATATGTTCACTTGCGCAGGAATCAATTAACCACTCTGTTTCTTGATATTGTTTTTCGAAGGAGTTTGACACCACAAACGCGTTACTATCCTTGTTTTTCTTGAAGCGGCACTGATTCCTGTTATGGCCGGATTTGTTACAATAAAAACATTTATTGTCTGACCGGTTATTACGACTGTCTCGATTTTCCATTGAATGATTATTACTTCTGCATTCACTTGCATAATGTCCAAACTTATTGCACTTGAAACATTTAATATTTCTCTTGCCCCTTTTTTTAGCGACGAAATCTGAAGACTGCGCTGCTCCTCCTATCTCATGTAATCTTTCTTCCTCGACTAATAATCTAGCTACCAGGTTTTCATAAGTTTGTTTATCATCCGGTGCCGACTCCCAAGCTGATACAAAATGTTTATAGCCGTCGGGCAGTGACATTAACACTTTTGTTATGACCAATTTATCCGAGATTTCTTCACCCATCTGTTTTAACTGATTCTGCATTTCTTGAATTTTCGACAGGAAAACAGACATTTCTGTACCTTCTTCATACTTATATTGAAAGAATCGCTGTTGTATTATGTGAATATTTGTTTCACTTCTCTGTTCATATACACTTAGTAATTTTCGCCACATCTCCGCAGCAGTAGTGCATGTGATAATATGCAACATCACGTCTTCTGACATTCTCGTGACCAGTAAGGTTTGAGCCTTCGCATCCATACTTTCCCATGCTGGTTTCTCCGTAACAACCTCTGGCTTCAAGGTGCGACCTTCGACCACATCATATAAACCTTGACCTCGCAGTAAAACTGACGTTTGGAATTTCCAGATGTTCCAGTTCTTGGCGCCTTCCAGTTTAATAACTGTACTTTGATGTGCCATGCCATCCATCTTGCTCTTCCTTCCTTCCTGCAAAAAAACCTTCCTTCCTTGTCCGTTCTGAACAAGATTTTTCTTCTCGCCACGCCGCCGCTTGGTGTACTAACCTCAAAACCATACAAGATTAGGTGTCTGGGCCCATAACCTGTAGGTTTTATAAAGAAATACTCCGGATCACTTGAATAAACTATTTATTAGTTTTAAGAAAGATCAATATAATTTCAACAAGGCACATAGCGCCATGACACTCCAACGTTAGCTTGGTAGCTAATCATTTGTTTACAGTGTTGCCATCTTAAAAATATAACAAACTTTTAATATTGCATTGTATATTATATTACAACACATCTACATAAAATTTTTAATTTAAGTCATTAATTTCAAAATAATTCCAACAGTTGCGTAAGAAATGAAATTATATGTTTAGACAATAAATGCGATAAACTAAATCAACAGATTTTGTGACACCAATATAGAATAACCGAAAAAGTGCAACCCCACATTACAGTTTTTTGCCAACCTTGTGAATAAATACTATACCATGGTGATGCGTTTCTGAAGAGCTATTTGTCATGGCGAAATTTTGTTCTCTTAGTTACGGCGAAGCTGAATACGGGAGCAAGCTTCCGTCTTCAGCCGCTAACTTCTTACGTTTTTTTTATTTTAGAAATTTTTTTTTTTGGAAAAACAATTTTTTCGTATTTTTAAAACATTTTTTTAGATTTTATTAAAATTTGACCTTGACCTTATGACAGGTAAACAAAATGGCCATCCTCTAAATGGAATGCAAGATCATGGTATTTATGTACTGGCATACAAAATGGCTGCCATCCTGGGATCCTTATATAGAGGACTGAGTTCGAGCCTTGAAATTATACAAACTATTAATTCTCTTTCGAACTTTGAAAAAATCTGGTAATTTACTTTTCCTAGTGATGGACGTGAACCTAATATTAGTATGGTTATGATAATTGAATAACGCTAAAATAATAATAATAATATGATGTCATCCAAGATGACCGTCGTCTCAAGAATCCTTCGATAGAGAACCGAGTTCGAGCTTTGAATCTATAAAAACTATTAATTCTCTTTATTACTTTGAGTAATTCAGCTAATTTTCTTTTCCTAGTGATGGACGTGAACCTAATATTAACATGGTTATGATAAGTGAATGACACTGAAGTAATAATAATAATTTTAAGATTTTACCTTTCTTTAACAGATGTGAGAGACGAGTCATACAGTCTCTTTAAACATAATTATTCCAGCATGTAGGTCGCGTGCGTGTGTGTGTACATGTTACTTGTAGTCTGTGTGTATGACTCGCATAGTTGCTATAACCTTCAGCGTACATGGTATTTTCACCTTGTTTATCACCTTGTTTATCATCCGTCTCTCACCCTACATACACGACGACTGCTGTCTCTCTCTCTCTCTCTCTCTACAGTATATAGTAAATGTTATCATTCTGTCTGTCTCAGTTGCTATTCAGACTTCGACAAGTGAACAGTAGCTAAGGCGAACGTGCGCTTCGTCATCGGCGATGGAAAATAATCGGGAAAGTTTTGTTTCGTTACAGCAAGAAGACTTTTTTCTCAAACACTGCCATGCTCGACGAACATGGGACATGCCACCACTAGGATGTCAGGTGAAAGGATGCTGGAAGGAATATGAGAAAACCGAAGTGGAATGGTAGACCATGAGACATATCTTTGTCAGGGTGCCAGGTAAAAGGTTGTTAGAAGGAATATGAGAAAACCAAGGTTGAATGACGGTTGTACTGACCAGGATGGTCTGGTCTTGTCTCGTACTATCTAAAGTCTCGTAGAGTATCTGACACTTGTGCAATATGCGCTGGTTGGTTGGTAAGTACTTATAACTGGTTTACCTTAGATTTTTTATATATTTTATATCTGTTTGCGATGGTTTCTGATAGTGTTGACCATATCGTTCTCCAAACTCCACGACTCAGTCATAGTATTTTACTTTAGTCTAATGTTACATATGTTGTTCGTTGCTTGGCTAAATTTGTGTGTGCCTGTAGCATAGCTCGGATTTAGGATGTATGTTAGAAAGAGAGTTTTACTATTTCTTTTTATTGTACTTACCAAGGCTACCACGCAAGCCAGACGCACAGTGTTGTCTAGCATCGCGTGATGTGCTGTATAGTGCTCGCCACTTGTACAATACTTGTTGGTAGATGATAATAACTAGTTTTCTTTTATTTTTATGCCTGCTGGTGTCAACATTTCAAGAGTGTATTTTTTTCGGTCTAACGTAATGTATAGTGTTAGTTTCGTGTACAATATGCAGTGGTCGGTGGGAGTTTATAACTGTTTACCTTTACTTTTTTTTTTGTATCTTTTCATTAATATGTATCGGTGACATAGACTCTAGCATGACTACTGGTTTACATACACTGTGTTTAGTAGCAAGCCAAAGAGACATAATCTTTACAAGTCGTTTAATGAAACGTTACATTAACGTCGGTGATAGATAGTATATATTTTTTCATTCTATGTCTGGTTGTTAAGGGCTACCTATGTTAGCGATGACTAGATTTGCTGACCCTTGTGTAGGACTGACGATGATCGTTTATATTATCATATAAGTATTTTTTACAGTTAAAATGACTATGTGTCACATGTATGTATAACATTTGTATGTTTTTTTTATTATTTTTTTATTTTTTTGCTTTTTACATATTTTAGTTTGTTGTAAGTTATCTATCCTAAATTTTATCAACTAATATGCTATGCTTTCATACATATTTTAGTATTTTGACTGAGTCATTGAAGTCGTCACAAAATAAGCAGCTAGACTTTCCCGTCACTCTCCACAGAAGGTTCACGATATACGCTTTACTTCACTTTACCTAGAACACGCATGGTACGGCTCCGCAATTACCGTCTCCTTACTGTGTCTCCAGGAATTTGCCCGACCTGTGTCGTCTTTCAAAGCATTAGTCTGTCGCGTAAACTTGGGGAGGTGAATTACCCACAGGCGTCATCCGGCACACGTAACTAACCGTTGCCACCACGAGTAGGACGATGGGAATGTACAAATATAGCCTCAGAAGAGATCAATCCGCTCAACCCTTCTTACCACTAGAACGAAGTTTATCGTTCCCATGGAGAAAGCATGATGCCGTCCTATTCCCACTACCTTTCCAAACGGCACCCGCTGCTTCATTCATATCCTCCTGTTCAGTACATTCACGTTTACTTCCTACGTTTCTGAAGCCCTGCTCAAGTTCTACATCCAAGATATTCATACATCTTATGCAAGTAAAGCTCAACCAAGTCTTGAAAATTACTCCAAAAGGACAGCGCATGGCATTCATTCGCAATGAGTGATATAATATTACGCATACAACTATTTCTTACTAGGCATTACCAACACACTTTTTTCCTCCCTCTTTTAATTCATATTAATTATAAGTGAAATATTATAACTTGATTATGAAATTTAAGTATTAGTTCAATTTAATAAAATAATAAATAATTTTTACGTTAACACAAGTATTTAGGAAACAACAGGGCATTTTATGCATANGTTCAATTTAATAAAATAATAAATAATTTTTACGTTAACACAAGTATTTAGGAAACAACAGGGCATTTTATGCATCAGATGATTTTTCAAAGGTTTGATTAAAAAAAGTGTGAAGAAACCGCGAATAGACTATATGTTTACATTTCATGAGCCGCAGTTCTGGTGCGGGGCTGGAACTCTGTTATCGACCTTCCCCCAAATATGGACCGCAGTAGAGGGAACACTGAGTTGCGTTAAAGATAAAAGAATGTTCTACCATGCTTAATTTATGAACGCGAAAGAAGATATTGCGCAGTCTTTTTGGAACCAGCACGGCAGGTCCAATTTTGCAATGTTCCCTGCAGTGCCTCAACGACTTAGACAGAATATATCTTTTGTTGTTTGTAATATTGAAGTAGAATTTAATTAAGTGGTGCTGCAATAATCACCTAGCTGCAGTAGCAAAAAGCACTTAATACAACNGCGTTAAAGATAAAAGAATGTTCTACCATGCTTAATTTATGAACGCGAAAGAAGATATTGCGCAGTCTTTTTGGAACCAGCACGGCAGGTCCAATTTTGCAATGTTCCCTGCAGTGCCTCAACGACTTAGACAGAATATATCTTTTGTTGTTTGTAATATTGAAGTAGAATTTAATTAAGTGGTGCTGCAATAATCACCTAGCTGCAGTAGCAAAAAGCACTTAATACAACTGCCTTTTCACTGCATGGTAGCGACTATTGCGTTCCCTTGATTTATTTCACATTTATTTCACCATACAGCCAGAGTCAGTTGATACAGCAATCAATTTTTAACTTCGAAGTTGAAGGTGAAGCGAAACCACTCACGCAATACATTTCATGCCGGAATCACAAGATCCAGACAGGCACGACATGTCACTTAAAACTGAGCAGCCAATAAAATACAAGATATAACTGAAACAAGCTCGACAAACTCTGTCGTCCGGCCAGCAGTTTTAGTTAAAAAATTATTCTTATTTTCGACTTGTGTGGCACGACAAACAGATCGTTTAACTTTGCAATACTAATTATGTGACAAGCTTCCCCTACAGTGGCAAATACGCAGTTTATGATCAAAATCTGGAACTTACTGGGTTTAACTCGTAACAATAAACATTTAACCTTCGCGCGCCTTAGCTGCAAAGTCTGCAAGCTTTGTCACGTTCAGCTATTTCAAATTTACCGTCTTCCCATTGCCTTTGAATCTAGTTTAGTCTATGAGCGCGTTTTAAATGATTCTGAAAAATTCTGTCTCTTCGTGTCGCATGAATAAACTGCCGGGCGGTAAATTCCAGTAGTCGCATTGAAAATATAATTGTCGTGCGTTGTTGCGATTGTTGTCGTGCCATGCCACGTTTGTCGGGGAATTGTGACTCCAGCATCATAAAACGGCACAACACCGCTGCCCATAGGAGGTTCCATTACTATGAAGTTATCAGAAATGGTGGCTTTTGAGTTTTTTACGAGTTGAAAGTTCAGGACACCAAGCTACTAGCGCAATAATTCTGCCCAAAATATTGCAATGTTTCCCTAAGTTGGAAAATACGTTTACAAGTGGTGCCGGGATCACCTTTTTTAGTTGGTTTGCCAAGTTTTCACAAAGAGTATGAGTGTTGCTTTACCCTGGAAAGGTTTTAGATTACTCTTCACGGGACCTTATCTTTAGCAGTGAGTATCACTTATCCGACTAGGACTGGTGGCTCCGAAATGTCATTGATCTGTGATGTGCTCCCAAGTATGCTGTCCTACATAAATGAATTTACATTAATATCACAGAAAATTACGCACACTCACGGAGTCTGTCTCTAAATTTGCTAGATAGTTTTTATGTACTTCTGATTTGTAAATGGAGGTTACGAAAAAAAAAGTCATAGATTCGTTATGCGGGTGTTATAACGTATATAAAAAAATTAATTTTAAACGTCTAAATATTTTATTCTGGAGGAAAACTTCACAAATCAAAAATTTTAAGTGAGAATAATTATAACTACTCTCTTACAAACTTCTTGTAGTATTGCTATCTATAAGTATGTTATTACCATACTGTGACACACGTGCCATTCCCAGTTTAAAGTCGCGTTTAAGTATTTTAAGTTGTTGTTAACTGTTACATGTGCATTACGGTACTATTTGAAGGTACGTAATTTAAAGCCGTGCATATTGTAACTGCTGCAGAAAAGTTAATTTTTTTGGTTACAATTTCAAAGTATTCTTCGTGTAAACTCAGCATTGTTCGTTCCCGAAACCCGAAGCTTTAGATTAAATGGATATGTTCTGTATTTTTTATGTATGGCGTCATTACAGATTGCAATTCTTTACTTCAACAGTATATTTCGGTAAAATCGTATGTGAATATACAAAAAATATTTAAAAGTGAAACAGAGCGTCAGAATATTAGAGCTAAAATTACGCTAAATCCACTGGGGCCACGGTGGTGTAGTGGTTAGTCTACTCGCCATCCACCAAGGCAAACCGGGTTCAATTCCCGGCGGGGTCGCCCCCGGATTTTCACATGTGGGAATCGTGCGGGTTTTCTCGGGGATCTCCCGTTTGCCCTACCCTTGCATTCCGGAGCTGCTCCATACTCACCTCGCTTCACCCTCATCGGCTCCCAAGGCCTCGATGTTAAGAGCTGCCCAAATATCTCTACTCACTTTAAATTCGCTACTTGTAAGGTGAGACGCGTGTGTTCCCACGCTTCAGGACATAACCGTAATAGTAAACACGTAATGCCTAATCACTATAATCACAGTGGTACTTTAAACATGCAATGTCAACGGCCGGAGGAGGAAGGCAGGTATACTCAGTAAAAGGTATTTTGAAAAATCTGTCCTTAATAAACTATTCAACCTTCTTGATTACAAATTTTTAATTCCTCTCGATATGTTTGGGATTCTCACATACGTACCAAATATGCAATTAAGTATTTGTTGAACACCACACATTCTGGCTTTCTCCTGATGACATTTCTTTCCTATTTTCTGCTACAAGAGTACTCAGGAGGAATATTGGATATATTGATAAATAGAACAAACTGGATATACGCTACAATGTTTTTATTTCTTCGGGCAACTGATAAAATTATTTTTATGACTTTAAGTATTATTTTGATTAAACTTGTGAGTAAATATTTATCAGAATTTGGAATACCACTACCACGTGGCGACTCCTGGGAAGTAAACCTTACAATTTATTATACAATTTGACATTCTGCAAAAGTAAATGATTACAAATATTTTAAACTTCACCCAAATACAGATGTACGCGTACTATTACATTGAAACAACATTACTTTCTTTCTATATAAAGAACAATAGAACATTAAGATTTTTCCTTTTAAACTTTGTGAATGAACATCACGATTCCAGTCAATATNCTATATAAAGAACAATAGAACATTAAGATTTTTCCTTTTAAACTTTGTGAATGAACATCACGATTCCAGTCAATATTGGTTTGTACGCTCTTGCTGGTTAAGCCAGGAAGCTTTATGTTAGTCAGTTGTCCGCTAACGTTTGGCCATAAACAAGCAATGTCATTACTATCACAAAATATAATTTAACATCGTTAATGGGTATATAACGGCAGACATCATCCAGTGCAAAACCAAACAAATGAGGAAGAAAACATAAATAATATACGGTCGACGCATCCACCATGGTAATGGAATTTTTTGTCCTACCAGCTAAAGCGGGTGTTAATGCAAACAAATTATCATACAGTTAACGCCTCTTGGCAATGTACACAAAGCGTAAACGTTGATTTAACGAATAACGCTTCCATTTATTTATGAAGGGTACTTAATATATAATATTTCAATCAAAATGTCTTACCTTTAGGTAATACGTTTAGATTAACAGGAAAAAATTTGACATAATACACTTTTAACAACATTTTATTATCCCCAGTGTTACCCATTCAAGTAATAATGTACGAAATATACACNTTACACAATACACTTTTAACAACATTTTATTATCCCCAGTGTTACCCATTCAAGTAATAATGTACGAAATATACAGTATGTTTGTTAACAGTGGCTATCTCAGTTTTCACAATAAAAAGAATTATAGATAAAGTATTAAAACAAAATTTTGCTGTATAGATATTAACCTAAAATAACATTATACTTATATTAATGATGATAATTTATTTCATAAGTATTTTTCTTTTTGCGAATAGGTTTTATTATTTAGCGGTAACTTACACAAGACTGATATTTATCTGTATATCAAAGCATTTTGGAAAAAAATCTCAAGCACCCAGAAGATAAATTATATACATGCATAAAATATGTATTCACTCGAACTAACAGTTGAAGAAAAACAAGAATTGCCAGATTTTACAGGATTATTATAACTTCACAGACAAGCAACTTAAAAGCAATAAATTTANCGCGTGTGTTCCCACGCTTCAGGACATAACCGTAATAGTAAACACGTAATGCCTAATCACTATAATCACAGTGGTGCTTTAAACATGCAATGTCAACGGCCGGAGGAGGAAGGCAGGTATACTCAGAAAAAGGTATTTTGAAAAATCTGTCCTTAATAAACTATTCAACCTTCTTGATTACAAATTTTTAATTCCTCTCGATATGTTTGGGATTCTCACATACGTACCAAATATGCAATTAAGTATTTGTTGAACACCACACATTCTGGCTTTCTCCTGATGACATTTCTTTCCTATTTTCTGCTACAAGAGTACTCAGGAGGAATATTGGATATATTGATAAATAGAACAAACTGGATATACGCTACAATGTTTTTATTTCTTCGGGCAACTGATAAAATTATTCTTATGACTTTAAGTATTATTTTGATTAAACTTGTGAGTAAATATTTATCAGAATTTGGAATACCACTACCACGTGGCGACTCCTGGGAAGTAAACCTTACAATTTATTATACAATTTGACATTCTGCAAAAGTAAATGATTACAAATATTTTAAACTTCACCCAAATACAGATGTACGCGTACTATTACATTGAAACACCATTACTTTCTTACTATATAAAGAACAATAGAACATTAAGATTTTTCCTTTTAAACTTTGTGAATGAACATCACGATTCCAGTCAATATTGGTTTGTACGCTCTTGCTGGTTAAGCCAGGAAGCTTTATGTTAGTCAGTTGTCCGCTAACGTTTGGCCATAAACAAGCAATGTCATTACTATCACAAAATATAATTTAACATCGTTAATGGGTATATAACGGCAGACATCATCCAGTGCAAAACCAAACAAATGAGGAAGAAAACATAAATAATATACGGTCGACGCATCCACCATGGTAATGGAATTTTTTGTCCTACCAGCTAAAGCGGGTGTTAATGCAAACAAATTATCATACAGTTAACGCCTCTTGGCAATGTACGCAAAGCGTAAACGTTGATTTAACGAATAACGCTTCCATTTATTTATGAAGGGTACTTAATATATAATATTTCAATCAAAATGTCTTACCTTTAGGTAATACGTTTAGATTAACAGGAAAAAATTTGACATAATACACTTTTAACAACATTTTATTATCCCCAGTGTTACCCATTCAAGTAATAATGTACGAAATATACACAGTGTTTGTTAACAGTGGCTATCTCAGTTTTCACAATAAAAAGAATTATAGATAAAGTATTAAAACAAAATTTTGCTGTATAGATATTAAACCTAAAATAACATTATACTTATATTAATGATGATAATTTATTTCATAAGTATTTTTCTTTTTGCGAATAGGTTTTATTATTTAGCCGTAACTTACACGAGACTGATATTTATCTCTATATCAAAGCATTTTAGAAAAAAATCTCAAGCACCCAGAAGATAAATTATATACATGTAAAATATGTATTCACTCGAACTAACAGTTTAAGAAAAACAAGAATTGCCAGATTTTACAGGATTATTATAACTTCACAGACAAGCAACTTAAAAGCAATAAATTTANAAGAAAAACAAGAATTGCCAGATTTTACAGGATTATTATAACTTCACAGACAAGCAACTTAAAAGCAATAAATTTACGACTGTTGTCAATCATTACATACCATCGTAGATCGTGTGTGTCAGTTCACTAACGGACAGGTCAGCGTTAATTTCGCGCCATCCTTTATGAATAACTTTGTATTTAATTGTTTGGCTTATATTCCAATATATATGGCATGGACAATGTTCATTTTCTGAAATAAATTTCTACTATATCAAAACTCTTTAAATGTTGCCGTATTATTTACTATATTGCAATTACTATGAGCAAACATCGTCCTTAAAAATAAAAAACGAAGTCTAATCCTACTCCATAGATGCATTATTTGCATTCCAGTTACGTGAAATGTTCATTGTTGAGCGGTTATGGCGTTGTACGGGTTATTGTGTGGAAATTTGCTACCTAGCATGGACAAATATAAAAGTATTTTTCTGCCAGTGCTCATGATTTAAGGCTGGTTACAATCTTCTTTAAAATATCGTAATATGTTGAAGAAATAAAGTTTATAGAAAATTAAATTTCTTGCTAAAATGATTCAAAACCAACCTTTGGTTTTCTTGAAAAAACTTTTGATAGAATTTAATTTAATTTTAAATGGACGCGTTACTGAAACCCACGAAAAAGGTGTTGTTGTTGCTGAAGTAAATAAATCAATAACGAGGTAAAATATTAAAAAGAACTTAAATAATTTTGGTAAATTTTGTATTTAGAAATAGAGTAAACGCTAAACACGCACAAAAATAGACATGAATACGTACCTACAATTTTACTTACTGTAACTGAAATAACTTCATATTTGTTAGTGGTTACGTGATATTACATAATAATGTCATATGTGTTTAGCCACCATTCGACATTATAACTAATAATTTATTTCCCATAAAATTTTTTTTTTATAGACGAGAAGAACAGTCAACCGTCAGCCAACATCGACTTACAATTAAAAATGAGAACTTTTGAGAAGGCGCGACTGGCCCGTTATTATAAACCGATTATTCTCGAAAGCATTTCAACATATGGTTGTTAGACACACAGCTTAGAAGGCAATTTTTTCTATTCATACATAATTTCATATAATCTCCACACTTGCACATTGTCTTGAAAAAACTGAGACGTGCTTCTATTATTTCTCAAACAGAATAAATACAACAATGAAATGATTTTTCGACACTTTGTCGCATGCAGGTTTAGGGATTATAGCACGATATTGGCTCACATCCATCACCCCCTCACAACCCCCCCCCTAGCGCACTTCGCTGGCGCCTACGAGACGGCACGTGGAACCACAGGCAGGTGGAAAATTTCGGGACACGTGGAGCTGAAGCGAAGGCCTCCCCCCCCCACCCCCTTCATCTTCGTACGTCTCTAGCCGCCGGGAGATCTGTTGAGAGTGCAGGGCTTTCTTGAGTCATCAGCAAATAATCCGGTGTAGTTCGCCTGAACGCAGTAAATACGCACCACGGAAGTATCGCTGACGACAGTAGGTATTATCCCCCCCGCCAAACCTTCAGAAACGAGGACACGTGTGTTGGAAGGCTTGGTTAGGCGTCTTCCACTTCACCCCTCTCACCCCCTTCCCTCCCCTACAAGGCGCCACGTGCCGCCAATTCAGGACAAAGGCGGGCGTGTATAAAAACCCCTTTCCAAGAATAGGAGGGGGTCAGTAATATCGGGTACGTCAGGCAGTCATATCGGGGCAGTTGTTAGTTGATCTTCACCGCCGAGAGACGTCAGTTCGAGCAGAGAGTAAGTAAGTACAACAGTTACTAAGGTCGGGATATCAGAACCCGGCCACGTCCGTCAGCTGCATCATTAAGGGGTCAGTCATATCGGAACAGTTGATCATCACAGAGCCAAGGGAAGAGTTGGGGGAAGAAATCGCGAGAAGACGTGAGTACGAGTCCAAACAGCAGCCCAGGGAGAATCAGCACCGGCGGGCCGGCTTCCACGGCCTACCACTTCGCTGGAACTCATTCCCAGATGACAGCCTACCCACACTCACCGCTGAGTTAAGTATAGAATTCGTCGTCCAAAGAAGCCCCACTCAACCACGAATTCGCCCCGTGAATACGAGTAAAAACTATGACAGTACCGCACCTCGAAAGTTTTGATGTTGTGTTAAACACTTATATATGCTCTGTTATATAAGCATCTTCAAAATACAACAGTGATAGTCTACCTCATTATAATACCGCAACCTCCAAGAACTTTTTAGTCGGTGCCTGGAGGACATTAACTCTGACCAGATAAGCCACCATGTCCTCGACAGTGGCGGTACCTGCGTCGAGTTAATTAACTACCCAATGTGAGGCCTAGATAAGCCTGCAGTAATATACCTCAAGTTCAATTGACCGCCTATCATGAGGCCCAGTATAACAGGAATAAACTCACGCGAGCTGCGTCAACTTGTTATAATATAATGACCAGTGAATTACGATTTTCTACCCTAAATGTGTGTTATAATGTTGTATTTTACTCTAGTGCTTTGTGTTGTACACTAGAATACAGGATTCGCAAATAAGGTTTTAATTAGCAGGAGCAGCGAAGCTGTTTACAAGCGTAAAAGAGGAAATCGAAGCACCTCATCTGTAAAGAAGTTCGCTTTGCTACGGCAACGAAACGGGATAGAAATTACACGTACTCTCCATGTTGAGGGTGGAAATCACAAATATATGAAGTCCTCTTACTACGTGAAAACATTCCAAGCCCTTCTTCCTCAAAATGATGTCAATTATAAACATGTTTGTAAAAATTTCAGTAAACCGAAATAGGGGAAAAGAAGCGTGTTATTATAAATGTGTAAAAGTTGCAGGAGTACTAGTATTGATTGGAAAAATGCAATATCAGAATTTTAAAGAAGGAGTTTAAAAGCACCCCCAAATAAATGCCGTTTTAGCTGCTCGCGAGCTTAAAAATTTAATATGTCTTTTTGTATATAGTAAATTATTAACTTGATAGTTACTTCAACAATACGTGATAATAATAATGATATAGACAACAATGGAAAGGCAAGGATTAGGTAATTGTTAAAAATTGGCAGAACTAGTAAACTTAAAAAATTATAGGCTCTTTGTGCATCGATAAAATGATAATTTTTTTCTATGAGATCTCCATGACAACTCATAAAACAAACAGTGATATTGTCATACATAAAAAGTTGTAAAGTTTAAAATTCTTAAGGTATGAATATAAGGATAGAAAAAATGTAGTCTAGAACACGTTCAGGAAATAACGGATACATGCTTAAATTATAACAGTCAAATAGTAGGGAGCATAATTGAAGTTATGACATAAACCTGTTTTATATCCGCATCGTACACTATCAACGAGAATAAGGCCTTGAAAATCACAGACTTGTTAACAAATCCACTGGAAATGGATAATATTAAACATCGTACAGTCGACAAGAGAATACGCAGTACAGAAATAAAATCAAAATAATACAAAATATTTATAGTGATATACATAAATGTAACAAGTTATAAAATTAAGCAAATTTGAAAACCTACCTTTTTGTATAAAAAGAGTTTAAGAAAGAATAATTGTGAATGTACGGGTTGGAAGGAGGGGGAAGGAAATAGAAATAGTGTGTAAATTACTGGAAGGGTTGAGAACTGAAAAGACAGTATTATGTGAGAACATAACATATGCAAATACTTTATTAACATCTTCAGATTTGAAGACTGTTGAATACAAACGTCCTTAAAAGACGGCTAAATATTAGTTTGTATAAATAATTGGATATATTTTAATTACGTTTTATAAAATATCTGGAATACCTTTTTTTTTTGAGATAATAGCACATACAAGAGACAGTTTGACAAAATTACCGCTTGTTGATATTCTATAAACATCTTTTGTAAAAAAAAACAAAGCAAGAAAATTTTTAGAATGAGGATCTGGGATTAAGTGACATATTTTCTGCTAATCAGATTATTTTAACAATAAGATGTAATCATGAGATCAATAGAACGACAGATTTAAACTTATGTGACGGGGAAACTGATGCAGGCATATTCGTAGGCAAGACGGTGGATAAATTTTCCCAATATGAAATAACTTACAGAGAAGATCACAAAGATGTTTATTTTCAAGTTATTTCAATCCGTAAGTCACATTTGGGGAATATATACGCTACGTTAGAGGACATGGTTAGGAATACGAGTTTTTGGTAATGAGATTTACAGTAAAAGGTTGTTCACGCTAAACTGAGCACTTTAGAAAGCCGTGCTTAAAATCTACTTGAATGTACATTGTGTAATCTTCCATTATATGTAAAATTAACATTGTCATGGGAATGGTCACTTGATTCATGTGACGGTAAAGTGTAATTGGGGAATTATTACAAAAGTGAATACTTTCCGACTTTGCTAATCCTTATACTTGCATGCATTTAAAACACAGACAACTGGATAAATTATTTTAGTATTCACAAATATTTATATAACAATTTTAATAAAGTGTAAAGCTATGGGACTACTTTCCCTCCGTCATTGCCAACTTTACTGGGCGCAGCGCACTCTATGTACCTTTTGAAATATGGGCTATGTGGGTAGGGGCAGTGACATTTTTCAAAGGTTGACTTCAAATGTGTTAAATTAGTCGATGAACAGCATACAGGGAAGTTGTCCTCTTAGTTAAGTGAATCTACCAAAACTGACATGTCCAGTGTGTTGCATGATCATGTTAGCTAACGAAGATTGGCCAGATTATAATTTGGTTTTTATAGAGGTGTCGAGGCATAACCAGGGTGAAGTAGCTTTCATGCGAACAAAGTAATATTAATAAGAGTGGGTGAGTAGAGTGGCTGTGATGTGGCGTTGGTTTGGACAAATATTAACCTTGACTTTGGCCAAGGAGAGTATAAGAGTGGCAGATGAACCGCCACGATATAAAGAATACGTACATCATGAGTAGATACTGCAGCCTAGTTTAGATAAGATATAAAGAGAAAATGACTGCAAAGAAACCTGTAGTATTACAGGAGAGATTTTGGAGAAACAATGCCAACGTCATCCATGGTAAAAGTAAACCACTCGCAACATTGATTTTGTACAGATACATTTTAAGCGGTGGCAATTCAGATTATAGAGGTTTCTGTACCACTGGGGAACTTTATGGTGTATTGCAGTTTGGGCAGTTCTTTACACGAGAGTCTTGAGAGACGATTAGGGTGAAGCGAGACGGAAACGTGAGTTCCCTGAAAAAACCCACCGATCAGCGGTATTGTCAGGCACGATTCCCCCGTGCGAAAATCCGGGAAATGATGTTGCCTGTAGATATTTGAAGTTGATAATCCTATACTACCAAAACTTTAGACTGATTACTTTCTAAGTTGATGTTCCGAATCCTACCCTCATTATATATATACATATATATATATATAGCTTATAAGATCACTTACCTTTCTGTGTGTGTCTGAGCGTGTGTCTCCTACCTGTTCAATATTTGATTCCGTCATCTGAAATTCACCATCGGTACATATATAGTATTNTCTGAGCGTGTGTCTCCTACCTGTTCAATATTTGATTCCGTCATCTGAAATTCACCATCGGTACATATATAGTATTTTGAGTGAATCTGAGATAGTTCTCCTTGGTGGGATACGTTTGTTATTATTTTTTTTACATGGCCAGTCATAGGTTGAAACACGTTTATAGGACTTTCCACCCCTACAATTGTACCTTTTATGAGAAATGTTGTGTTAGAAGTTATCCTTGGCTTTTACTGATTTTACTTATATTTATATTTTGGTATATGGCTTCCTGTTGGCGGAACACATTATTTATACATAATTTATTTTGGATTTATTGCATGCATCTCACCACGTAAGTGGCTTGTCATTTATATCTATTAACACCCTTTAGTGGTTGCCCTTGGTGCCCGGAGTATGAAAGTGGTGCGATTGACCTGCCATCCACCACCGTTTCCCACACATCAAGAGGATTCTCATTCTATATACTATTCCTATTATAGTAGCACTAACTACTAACATTGCTAATATATTTATGCACTACACTACAACTCCTTTGATCAGTTTTGGCTAAGTAAGCGGTTATGGAGTCCCGTACTGCCTTACTCGATCTCCCTCCCCCCAGCTTCCGGTCGTATCGTTCTGATTCATGTTCTTATGTCTCAAGTAAAGTTTTCGCGACAAGACTTCTTTAACCAGGTTCGTTTCCCTTCCTCTAATGCTACTTTCGAATTAGTTTTAGTGCTTTTTTCCGTATTTAATTATCCAGCTTCTTTAGCATTGGCTTTGCCGGGTTATTATCACTGAGTCTTTTTTCCTACAACTGGGCCGGGTGGCGTACCTTCCCCCCCCCCTTTCTCTACAAGAAAAAATTAACAAGTTGTTGCCTACTGGTTGTACCTTAATAAAGTTTACTCTTATTTTTCATCAGGAAACTCCCAGTTTTGGTAGTGGGTCCGTCCCCACTACTAGGTTTCTATAGCCGTTTTACTGTGTCACTTCCAGGATTATCTGTTAAATACGGTCAACCAAGTGTTGGTTGTGAGTTAACCAATCATCGAACTCTTCCAACCTTTTGATGACCAGTATGGCAAAGTCTGTAAACATCCTAACTGTTTCTTAATATTTTACTTTTTTCTAATACGAATATTTTGAGCCTTTTTTATTTCTAGCTTCCCTTTCAGTTCGATTCTTATATCTTCAATTTTGGGATACTCTTTAACCACATGCTGGATATAATCTTTTGTTTCACAAATTAAACAGTTTGGTGATTCCATCAAATCAAACTTGTATAATTTTGCCTTGAAGTTCACATGTCTTGACAACAGCTATGGAATGTAATGATCTGTTGCGATACAGGAGTAACTCAGTCTTTCTTATGCAGTCGGGTATGTATTATATGTGATTCTACCTTTGTCAGAATGTTCCCATCTCTACTGCTTTTCTGCCTTCGGTNTGCAGTCGGGTATGTATTATATGTGATTCTACCTTTGTCAGAATGTTCCCATCTCTACTGCTTTTCTGCCTTCGGTGACTTCCATTATCTCACCTCTTTCTCTAGTAAAAAGGTCCAGGGATTTTGCCCCAGCAATCACTTGAAGAGCTTCTGTGGATGTTATTCAAATTTTCATCGTAGCTGCCAACAGCGCTGCGCTATGTGTCTTTAATATAATCTTTTTCATCTGGATATGTGATGCAGTTTTGTACCACACTGCTGCTCCATGCATGGCAATTGCTGTGAAGACACNATCTTTTTCATCTGGATATGTGATGCAGTTTTGTACCACACTGCTGCTCCATGCATGGCAATTGCTGTGAAGACACTTCATATAGTGTCATAATAGTTTTGAAGCCAAGTCCCCAGAAGACAGTAGACACAGATTTCATATTTCTGTAGTTGGATACAGCTTTATACATTGAGTATCTGACGTGGTCATCGAATCGCAATTTACAATACACAAGCACACCAAGATGCTTGACCTTGTCTTTCAGCTTGATGGGCCTGACTAGAAATCTTATTATCGGTGTTCTCTTTAGATTACCCTTCATAAGCTTTGCATTTGTTTCGTCTACTGCAGAGTTAAGCTTCACTGTAGTCCCCCACTCTTCTACTTTATATAGCATTTCCTTAGTTTGGGCTTCTAATTCTCTTCTTCTCCATGCCGGTCCGATTAGGGAACCATATGCATATGCAAAAATCTCACATTCAGTTGGCATGATCATCTGCAGTAAACTGTCGAAAAGGACGTTTATTTAGGAGAGGCCCTAACAATGAGACTTGTGGACATCATCTCGTTAAAGTTTGATGAACTTCTGTCGATTTGTCTGGAAATATAATTATTCTGTCTTCAAAGTATATCAGCATTAGTGCATAGATGATTCTTGGAAAGTTTTTCCTTTTAAGCTGCCATAGAATTTATGGCCACCTTGCGTGTTCAAATGCTCCTTTTATGCCTAGGAAAATTCTAAGGACATACGTCTGTGGTGATAGTTTTACCTTCTTTATCACTTCAAGAACTACTCGCTCTGTACTACTACCTCTCCTAGAGCCATACTGTCGTTGTTTGTAGTCAACTTGTAGCATCCGTGAAATTTATTAGTCGTTCCTTGACCAGTGTTTCCATCATTTTTGCCCATCACTGGTAATAATGTTAATGGTCGATACGATTTGGGATTTGCGGGAGNTGACCAGTGTTTCCATCATTTTTGCCCATCACTGGTAATAATGTTAATGGTCGATACGATTTGGGATTTGCGGGATCTTTTTATCCACTATTGAAGAGTACTCATAGAATACTTTTTCTTTCCACAATCTTTGGAAACATCCTCGTTCCAATCCATCATTGATTAACTACAGGAGATCTTGTCTTATTCCAGGGTAAATTATTTTGTGATTTATGTTGTTATATTATTATGTCCTGGAGATTTCCTTAGTTTCATAGCTTGGTTTACCTGGTTGAGTTCTTATCATTGTGAACTAAGATGTCAANATGTCCTGGAGATTTCCTTAGTTTCATAGCTTGGTTTACCTGGTTGAGTTCTTATCATTGTGAACTAAGATGTCAATTCAGTTTCTGGCCGTATTTTCAGGGCGTTCATTTTCTCTTGATGCGCTTCGTGTTCATTTTCGATACTGCCCTGTGGCAGAAGAGCTTTAACTAGTTCTTCTGAATTGTTTTATATATCATAAATAGTTCTGCCAGTAACATTTGGCCTCTTCATGACTTGTTTGACTTTCTGTTTGAAAGCTCCTAGTATCTCATATACAAGTCCCCATGGGTCTTCGTTCTCTTTCTCTGTTACGAACGTTCTCCGGGAGTTCTTATTTTCTTTAGTTATATTCTACAAATTCTGCATTTTTAATTTGTAATCCTCTGCTATCTTTCTTCTTTTGTCTTCGTCTCGTTGTCTTTTAAGATTTTTTCTTATCTTCTTGACCTGCTCTCTAAGTTGCTATAATTCACTACTCCACCAATTATTTAGTTGGACTCCTGGTACTGAGGCTCGTATAACATTGTCGCATGTCTGCTGGATTAATCTTGTTAGGTCTTCTGCTTTCTGGTGTAGATCTTCCAGTGTTTCAGCTCTGTATTTTCGGAGTAAAAAAGTCCAAAACTCTACAAGTCTGGCTGCTTTCCTGCTTACAAAAGTAACGACCTACATGGAGTCTGTGCTATATGCAGTTGAAAAATACGTGGGAAATTTACCCAATTGATTCACGACATGAAGATAGTTCGCTAAAAGGAAGCGATGAACAGCTATGCCATGGTTGTCTGTTTCTTCCGTATACCATTCTCGCGATTTTGCATTTACATCAGCTCCAATGACCAGTTTCTTCCTCCCTGACACTCGTGTCACTTCGTCCCAGTTCTCTATGTGTATTCGGATCGCATCCGAATATTGGAAGTAGGAGCTCATAATGTATATTCCATTGGCACTTGTCCGTTGCTCGGCAAAGGCGTGATGATGAAGGGACGCGATCCAGTACTTTATGTCAGTACTAAGGTCTTTCGTAATTTCGACTCATAGTGGAAATATCAGTAAAGGTGCATATCAGGTAAATAACAGTTTGCGGAGCAAAAATGTGACCATTGCATTTCAGTTAAGTATTGTTTGAATACTTTTGAAAAATAAGTACACCTTCGTTTTCTGTTTAGCATGGAAAAAAAATAGTTTGGTATTCTAGTAAAATAATATGTTTTGACGACTTTGAGCTACATATTCAGAAGGATTTGGCGGCGCAGCTTTAAATTAATCTGGGACGATGATGGCTCGAGACAGCCACTCGCTATGTGAGCAGACGCATTGCTAACCATGAAGAACGAAGGACGTGTTTTGGCAGCGCTCGCTCGGTCGCATCTATACTCTATAAAATCGGAACAGTTAAAACTGCTCCTAATCAGCGAATTTGACTACAGACATGTTCAAACTGCTCCACTTGAATCACTGAAATAGAAATGATTATTTGAGTTGGTGGTACTCACTGATTAAACTGTGATATTTATTGATTCATAGTGAATTGCACTGGTCTGACAGTAAATTCTCAGTGTATTTCACTTATTCGTGGGTAGATAAAAGCCAATTATCTGAAAATTCAGTAAAATAATTATACGTAGTAGTACAATAGGGAGCCAAACACAGTTGGTTGGAACAGAGATACTTACTGGAAATTCAAAGTTTTCATTGTAAATTTAATTTGAGTATTGAAAGGTTCTGTTCAGGTACATATGTACACTGAAGAGCCAAAAAATTGGTATATGCGTGCGTATGCAAATAACAGAGGTATGGAACCAATCAGAGAAACGCGATGCGGTCGGANCCAAAAAATTGGTATATGCGTGCGTATGCAAATAACAGAGGTATGGAACCAATCAGAGAAACGCGATGCGGTCGGAAGCTAGATCAGTTACTGCTGCTACAGTGGCAGGTTATCAAGATATAGGTGAGTTTGAACGTGGTGATATAGTCGTTNAGCTAGATCAGTTACTGCTGCTACAGTGGCAGGTTATCAAGATATAGGTGAGTTTGAACGTGGTGATATAGTCGTTGCAAGAGAGATGGAACATAGAATTACCGAGGTAGCGATAACATTTGGATGTTCGCGTACGACCATTTCACGAGTGCACCGTGAATATCGGTAATTCGGTAAAACATCACATCTTCGACATCGCTGCGGCCGGAAAAAGATCGTGAAAGAACGAGACAAACGACGACTGACGAGAATCATTAAACGTGACAGACGTGCAACCCTTTCTCAAATTGGTGCAGATTAGATTTGTGGACTGCCCTGCAGGATTCATGGTGTGAATTGCCTCGTGCATACCTTCATACATTAGTCGAGTCCATGCCACGTCGTCTTGCGGCANNNNGGGGGGGGGGGGAGGCGCCTACGTGATATTAGGCAGGTGTACCAGTTTTTTTGTCTCTTCAGTGTATGATTAGCGTATAAATTTTATGGCAATATAGGCAAGCAATTTTTGCAATTCGGATATTTGATAAGAATAAAAATTATTTGTTATTTATTTTTACTTAAACGCTGTATTTGGGTTGCATCATACTTTTTATTTTGTATTTCTGTTTCTGTAAACTCATTTATAATTATATAAATAGTTTTTGATTAAAATATTGTAGTACTCATCATATTGCCAAATGCAGTGGTTAATCAACATGTGTTTTAATTCCAGAGTGAAATTAGGCCTTTATCAAATATATTGCAACATTTCGTGGAAAAAAATTTTATGAAGTCAGGACAATAAAACATATGGATATTGTTCTATAAGAACCATTTTTTCGTATATTATCAATGAATCAGTTTCCGACCAAAAATGCAGATAGTATTTGTTCGAGCTCTTAATTATTTTTAAATATCGTATTATTGGGTTGGTTCTTTTTTGTAGACTATAATTTCAACCATCTCCTACTACTTGGTACATTTTTCTCGAAAATACAAATTTCGCATAAGAACGTCCCCGAAATATCCGAGTCAGACTTACGAGTGTAGAGAAGAGAGACTGTGGTGGGGGACGCACCTCTATGATGCCTCGCTGTATGGCCTCTGCGGCGAGCCTGCCGGGTCCCTCGACCGTCATGCCGTCGTCAGTGGGTCCCCAGCTGGCGCTGTACACGTCCACCTTGTCGTGGGCGAACCCCAACGCCGAGCCTTCCACTCGGTCGTCCACCAGCCCGTCCAGCAGTCGCACGCCTGCCACAACCACGTACACGAGTTCCTAACACCTGCACACTAACAGTAACTTCTTATCTGTGAACTAGGCGCTTTTGAAAACAATTTTTGAAAAATGTCGCTATCTCAGAGGGAATCAAAAAGTGTTTCAAACCACCGCACACCTCCAGGCTACCGCCTAACAGTGGGATAGATACGGGTATAGGTTGTTCACGGTGAAATGAAAACTTTTGAAAGCCCTGCTTGAGATCTACTTGTAAGCACACTGTGTATCCTTCCGCAATATATAATATCAACATTGCCTTGGACCTGATCACTTTACTCATTCGTCAGTAAAGGAAAACTGTAAAATTGGTATAAAAGTAAACATTTTACTAATTTTATAATCCATACATTTATATGCATTAAACAAATCAGAAAGAATAATAAATCATTGAATTATAGACAAATGTTTACCGAACACGTTTGACACAACGTTGGGACATGGAACTACTTTCCCTCCGTCGTTACCAACTTTGCTGGCCTCTTGCCACTACGTGCTCCCGTTAAAAATACGCGCAAATAGGGTTAGTGACAATTTTCGAGGGTTGATTTCAAATGTGCTTACTTTACCGTGAACAGCCTTTAGTAAAATGTAGAGCCGCTTTTCACTTGCTTAGAAAAGTAGAGTAGAAATATACAAGTTGTTACAGACCAAATATTACAAACGCCGCGAGGTGATTCTTCATGCGAAAGGGGCGAAAAACTTAATACGACGTATATCCTAAAGTGATTACTAAAGGCGGTACGCACTGTAAATGCAATAGGGTTGGGAATGCGTTTATTAATATAAATAACAAAATTCGTGATATTAAACAACACATTTTTGTATAGCGTTTATGTGAACGAAACTGTTAAATGTGTGCATTTTTGTTTGGGAATGTAATCCCTCAAACAATAGTACAATTGTGCGTGGCATCATTGTAATGTTCGAAAATTTGAAACAATGCATTTTAATCGATATTTTTTTGACAAATGAAAAACTACCATGTTCATGGCTGAGTGGTTAGCCTGCTCGCCTCGCAGCAAGGTGAATCAAGATCAATCCCCGGCCGGGTCAGTCCCAGATATTCGTATGTGGGTATTGTATTGGACGATGCCTCTAGTCGACGGGTTTTCTAGGGGATCTCCCTTTCCCCCACCCTTGCATTCCGGCGCTGCTCCATTCTCCCCTCAGTTCACTCTCATCGGCTCTCAAGACCTCGTTTGTTAAAAGCCGTCCAAATTTCTCAACTCATTTAGTAGGGCTTTCAAAAGTGCTTCCTTATCCATGAACAACCTATAGTTAATTTTGTACTACGCCCGCACGGTAGATAAACTGCTTAGCTTAAGTAACACAAGTTGCATAGCTGCAAGACACTTTCTCTCAATATTTGACATAGAAGGGAATTGAAAAGAGAACCGGTGACCTGAGAACGTAACACCAAGGCAAAGTTTTTTCTTAATCTGAACATACTAGTTACTTTTTGCCGAAACTTGATTAGCTGCCTTTGTTGCAGCAGTAACCGATCTAGCAACTATGCCAGACGCATGTTGTATTATATAGGCGCTGCCGACTGCATCGCGTTACTCTGATTGGTTACATACCTCTGTTATTTGCATACGCACGCCTATACCAGTTTTTTTTAGCTCTCTGGTGTATTTAAGCACACGGGTTTCGTGTACGTACGAAAGCATTTTGTACAATATCGCTGTACGCGCCGTTACAGTGCACAAGTATATAGTAATTATTCTCGCGTGCGGCGTCTGACAGGCTTTATTCTTAGTAACTTGACCGCGGGATATTTTATGCTATTTACCTAGCTTGTGACGTATGCAATGCGGACTACTTTTCAGAAAACTACTTTAATTTATTTCTTTATGGCGATAAAACTTTAGATAGCCTGCTCTTTTTACCAAAGGTTCAGCACAAAATTTTTTTTATGCACGTTTTAAAATTACGACTTCAATCAAACTCGTTGGCATTATCACAGTTTTAAAACTCGTTAATAAACGTGTAAAATATTTCTTCATTCAATCATAAAAAGTGCTTTTGTAAATAATTTTTAGTAAAATATTTTAAATATAAATTGCTTCTTAATACATTATTGACGCGACTAACATAACAGTTAATAAAAATAAATTTTTAAATATAGTGTACTAATAAATATTAACTCTTTCATAACCATTGTAGAAAATGGTCTACATGTTGAAAAGGAAGGATATATTTGACATTGTACATTGCGAGACTCGGTGTCCTATGATATTCCATTGCGTTAACTGATTCGTAAACCCTGAAACTGTTATACGTTATCTTCACCGAACACAAAGCCTCTATAGCTTATTTTTTGTGATAACGAAACAAGTTCTTGGCCAGATTAAGTACAGCACGGAGCAAATAATTTCTTTACCGCAACACCTGAAAACATAAATTTATTAGAAAATCAAAGGATTAAACGTTAATAAGCATAAATATAAGCTCATTTTCTACATACGTAACAGCAGAAACTAAGACAATATTTCTGTTGATTTCCCAAAGTAAAACATTCTAATTGTCTTATAGGAACTTTATCATTGGCGTTTATTTCACACAAAAAAATAAGAAATAACTTTTTTTTAATAATTGTTTGTTATAGTCACAAAATAAATATATGCTAATTTTGATGTTATTTGTCCTAGAATAATTAAAAATTAAATCTGAATTATAATTACTTACAGTAAATTTATTGTACATGCACATTTTATAGACATTCTTTTTAACGTTTTAGAAATGACGAGTAAAAGCTAAGGGCAAAGTAAATAAAGATGAAAGTGACGTTTAAGCTGGGCATTTAACATTGGCACTGTGACATTTTGCAGTTTCTTGGTCCAAGATTATTTATCGCAGTGTCATCACAAAACTAGGCTCCATAATCCCCTTTTGCTGCAGACCCGTAGGAAAGCCCCTTCTATGTATTACGAGGGTTTCGCGTACCGCGCTGGTCGCTTCAGATTAACGGCGTGGATATAATTTCGCCCACACTCGCTGCTAGGGTTTACTGAAAGCACTGCCGTTATTGGCCGTTTGTGGAAACAATTAACCATTAGCGCCGGGAATGCAGCTATAATTCTTTGAAACTATCACTCGCTCACAGCAACACCATATCTCCACCCTACGGGTTGTTTAAATATTTTTGCATGTATAGTATGTACACGTTAAAAAAATATGAAGTGCCTATGAAAAAAAACCGTACATTATTTTGTCATTGCTACTTTAGCTGTTATGTTATGCAAGTATTTTCTTAACTGCCTTGAGAAATATTTGTATTAACAGATAATCTGTTATATTTATTATGATTTACTCAATCAAAATATATGGTTTACGTATGTCACCACGTGACGTGGGTTGGTAAACTATTGCTTTATAAGACCTATTTACTTCAATTGCAAAATGAACGAAACATTTATATGTTAAGACATTACTGCAACACATGAAGAAATGTTAGGCTTTTACATTTACAAAACCTACCGCCAGAACACCAACGCCTGTGCTGCTCTGGTGTCTGTAATGGGGTGATCAAGTTACTTATTCGGATCGGAGGGGGGGACGCTACGTCACGACTAAAAAGCTATGTATGGCCTGAGTGGAACACCCACTCTGGCTTGTGAAGTCTTACGTCGCTCAATGGAGTGCGGGTACAAGTAATGAAGATTTTCGGGTTAATACATATACCATAAATTATCTCGCGACATCGTTGTTATTCTCTGCGTTTAACCTTTTGGTGACTTTTTTCAATAATTAAAGTAAAAAAAACTTATTCGTATAAAGGATGTTTAGGCAAACTGCCGCCTTCTCTAAATACATATATAATATGTATACATATTGTTCTGATGTATATTTTTTCTATGTGTATATAATGGTAATAGTTAAACAGTGTAGGCGCGGCGTTTGTCCTAAAGTAATTTTCCCGAGCTTTCTTTGCTCCGAAATCGTTTGACCTAAAGTCGCTTGTTCTAAAAGTATTTGTCCTCTAATGTGTTTCCTCTGAAATTGTTTGTCCATAAATGTGTTTTCTTTAAAATCTTTTAAACGAAAAGGATTTGTCTTTAAGTCATTATTCCTAAATTACATTTTCTGTAACAGCATATATCCTAAAAGCGTTTATTTTAAAATCATTATGTTACATCAAAAATGCCTTTGTCCCAAAGTCGTTTGTCCTAATGTCGTTTGTTCTAAAATACGTTATCTCTAAAATCGTTTATTCTAAAATACATTTATTTTAAAATTGGTTTTCCTTAAGTTGTTTGTCGTAAATTCGTTTTTCCTATAATCAGGATAAACTATTTTAGGACAAACGACGTGTATTCGTGGTAACTAGGAGCAAAATAAGGTAAAGAATTTGGGTTCAAGAAGAGCCATTTTATAGTTTTGGAAGTGAAATCATTTGGAAATCTCAAATCGGAAAAGTTGTAAGTGACATAAGAATAACTTATGCTAAAATCAACGACGTAGGTACATCGCTGAGCTTGGAAAAACATGCCAAGCACTCGTTTCATACTCAAGTGTTTCAATAGCAGACTGCAGCTGATGTTCGGGCCACTACAAGGAATGATGGAGAAGAGGAGAAGGATTTTGATTATATGTAGGATGACGGTACTCAAGTTCGTTAAGTCTCTGTTTTGGAGTTAAATATAGTTAATTAAATACAAAACAAATTTAAGAAGAAAAATTTTAAATTATTTCATGTTCATATTAAGAAGGGTATTATATTTTTGACAATATGCACACCACACAATAATTTTGGAATATTGTGAGATATGGCAGTTGGTGTAGTAGGAAGTATGTAGTTCTTTTATGATGAACAGATATCGCACTAACGCATTAAACATGCCTGGGAGAATCTGAAAACATAAGTTTATAATCGTCCACAACCTCCAGAATCACTTCCAGATATCATAATAGCTGCCCAGATAGAATAGGACCTTAGTCCGGAATATGACATCAACACATTGATTACAAGCACGCTACTGCGTGTAACGGACCTGCGCAGTCCACGTGGAGGACATATACGGCACTAAGCTGCAGCGGGAAGAAAGAAACACTCCCTAGTCAGAGAAGCCATAAAGTTATTTTGATGATCTTTCGTGTTTATTTGTCTGTGATATTGGAAAAAAAATTTTATTTAGAAACACACTGTGAATTTCACGTTTTGTATCGGTACCGTTGGTAATTGCTATGCTTACGTTAGGTATACTCCATACGTTTGTGCATTCTGCATGTGCTTTCCAAACTTTTTGTGAGGTGTTTATTTAATTACAAAGAATATGATGGCGTTAGGATATTTGTGATTACAATGTGAAATTCTACCATTACTTTATTTCAAGCAACATTGTATTGGTCAACAGTACCCGACTGTTTTCTGTTCATTAGGCTTTACATCCTTTGCAATTCGAAAGAGAATATAAATGGCTGCAAACACCGTTAATTTCTTGTTTCAGGTGCAAAATCCGTTACGTAATAAATAATTTCTGGGCACAAACATATTAATATATATTATATTACAGGGTTTTGGTAGGAATTTGTTTTATTTATTACAAATACAGTTACGATTATGCGATGTTTGTGTCAGTTTGAATTCATTTTCCACAGCTAGCCGAATGCCAGTCGGCTTGANATACAGTTACGATTATGCGATGTTTGTGTCAGTTTGAATTCATTTTCCACAGCTAGCCGAATGCCAGTCGGCTTGAAAGCACGTACTACAGCATACGGGCTGCTCGAGTGTACTTGGCACTCACCTCCGATCCTGGAGTTGAAGGCGACGCCGACACCACACTTGCCGTTGTTGGCAGCCATGGCGATCTCCCCCGCGCAGCGCGTGCCGTGCGAGTTGGTGCCGGCCCTGTCGTACCTCGGCGTCGGGTCGGCGTCGTTGTCGTTCACGTCGTAGCTTATCCCCGCATCCTGCGCACAACGACCCTTGCACCCCTCAACATCACACAAACTACACTCTCAACATTTATCCTATATTTATTCCCAGTATTCCGCATATTTACCGGCGAGTGAAGTGAGTGAAGAGAGTTGGGTGCCTCTTAACAACGAGGTCTTGAGAGCCGATCAGGGTGAAGTGAGGTGAGTATGGAGCAGCGCCTAAATTAAAGGACGGGGGAAACGGGAGATCCCCGAGAAAACCCGCCGACCAGCGGCATAGCCCGGCACGATTCCCAATTGCGAAAATCCGGAGTGAACCGGCCGAGAATTGAACCCGGTTCGCCTTATTGGGAGGCAAGCAGTCTAACAGCTCAACCAACTTGGCTCCGTATATTTACGGAAATTGTTTTGGTAATTGGAGGGTTAATATACGAAAACGCACCCCGTTATGATAAAAACTGAGTTCAGCTCCTTAAAGCCAAAATACAGAAGTGTGTCTACATTGCCTGTAGTTTCGGGTTTCGTCGCCACTGTAACTAGAAAATTATCGTTTCTGCGTTAATTACGTTAGCCACGCCCCAAGGATCATTATTAAGTGGCATCAGGTGTCTGTAACATTTAATAACACTTAAGTACACTAACTTTAATATAAATTTAGAGAGTTGCTTATGTGACTCCTCTAATTGAAATGCCAAAANATAACACTTAAGTACACTAACTTTAATATAAATTTAGAGAGTTGCTTATGTGACTCCTCTAATTGAAATGCCAAAATTACGCCACTAATGTTACGTAAGAGTTCTTGGTGAATTGTTAGAGTCATGGACTTCTAGATTGATGACTCGTGTTTNTTACGCCACTAATGTTACGTAAGAGTTCTTGGTGAATTGTTAGAGTCATGGACTTCTAGATTGATGACTCGTGTTTCAATTTTCATTATGTTCTAAGTATTTTAACTTTTTTAAATATTTCCATACACAGTAGAACACCAAAATATCGAAAACTAAAGACTTTTTCATAATTTGTTTTTATTTGCAACTGGGAGTACAAAAAACTAACTAGAAAAATAACGGAGGTTCCGTGGATCAACGGAAAGTTTAGTGAAATTTACGGAGTCTTTTTCGGAAAATCAGTGTGTCCCTAATTCTACCAAGAATTTACGGAGACCTATAGAATAGTTTTTACCAGCACTTTTCCGTAAATTGAAGTACATTTTTTCAACGGTGAACCACTCCACACGTCCTGGAATCCTAGTATTTAACCTGAGCTTGCTCAAAGACAGTTTCACTCTCATTGTCTTTGTTTTGAATAGAGCCATAAACATTGTTTCTCGTAATTATCTTTATGTGGTAATCTGTAAGCCATACATTTAATGATTTCGTGTATAGATACGTACGTTTGGCAATGCTGCATGCTGTGTTCTGAAGAAAAAAAAAATCTGCTTTTTGAATTACGTTTTTCCTCTGTTATTACAGAGTGCATTGTGTCACATGTTTAATTAAAATTCGAAATATGTAATTTTAGATAACATTAATTAATTAATTAATTTCTTTATTACTACCTTCAATAACATTTCAAAAATATATTTACGCCTCCCTGTGATACAAACTGTAAGAAGAACTAGTTAATTTTGAGCATTGTGCGATAGCAGCACTAACCAGTGGCCAAGTCCATCACCTCGTTGTTACGTCAGAGCCCAGCGGTGGAAGAGTATCAAGAGCAAAAAATAAATTACACTTCTTAAATATTTTCCAGATACCATTTATTTGTACGAAAATACAGCACAGTGTAATATTACTCCTCTTTGAGGCAATTAAATGTTTTTCCTCTAAGGAGTGTGCTTGCTACAATTAACCACAATACGTCGGTCATTTGCATTCGTGAAGGTAACTTGTTGCCTATCTTTATAAAAATTAAGTCACAAAGAATTCTAAAGACCTGTTATGAGGATATTTTGAGCTACAGAATACCATTTTGCCTCGCACTTGATACGCGGAAATGTAATTATATAAAAAACAGAAAAAGTTAACGAATAGGGGCCCCAGGGCTTGCTTGCCTCTTTCCTGTGCTCTTTGTAGAAGAGTGAAGAGGTTAGGGTGGATATTAACAACAGGGTCTGGAGAGCTGAGGAGGGTGAAGCAAGGTGATTACGTAGCATCATGGGAATGCAAGAGTGGAGAAAACGGGAGACCCCCGAGAATATCCGCTGACCAATGGCACCATCCGGCACGATTCCCACGTGCAAAAATCCGGGAAGCGAGGTTTTGAACCCGGTTTGCTTTAATTGGGAGAGGCGGGCGCTCTGTCCAATGTGTAACTGCGACCCCCCGCCCCAACCGCGGTCTCTTTTGTAACTCTACCGTATGATCTAGGAACGGATAAAAACTTTCTGTTATTGAAGAAGACGGAGGGTTCATTTTACCACTATGCTAGTGCAGGTACAGATGTTCGTTTTGAAGCAAGGTGTTGGAGCACTCTCTGAACACAATTTTAGGGAACAATATTGAAGTAATAAAACTACGAGTATTTTAAACGATATGTATGTTACTTGTTTTCAGTTTTACAACATTCTGAGACAGTTTAATTTTGATAGGAGAGTTTTGTGAAAAATGAGGAGAGAGGGAGTTCATGTTCCCTCTGACACCCCTCCGGTTTCGCCGCTTAAGTGAACGCCTAGTTTTTAAAACATTTTCGTATTAATTAGAATTACATTTTTAGCTTTGTCCTAGATAGAATTCTGCCTACATTTTTATTGGGACTTTTCAGTGACTCTGCCTTATGCAAGGCCGCAACATAAGGAAAGTTTATGTACTGGTACAAACAAAACCTATCACAAAAAGAAAAAAAAAAAGAATTCTACACAATTCCATGATTTCGCCAAAACTTGAATCCTGGTCTCTGACACGAAATTAAATACTTTGTTTATTGGTAAAGGCTGTTTGCGCCAAAGTAAGCGTCTTATATTTTTATCAATCTGTGAGAAAACAACTACCTATAAGCTATATAAGACACTAACTTATGGACTTCCAGTTAACTTAGTGGCAATTCAGTAAAATTAGTAACAATACTTGACACCGAACTGTGAGTTTAATGTTTAGATTTCTGGTCACTGAATGAAGTGGGTGTTTTAGAGTAGGCCCACATATTTGTTCACGTTTTCAATTGCATACCCACAGCAATGTTAAATTTATATATTACAGAATGACGCATAGTGACAGGAAAAGTAGATCCTAAGCAAGGATTTCGAAAGTCATCAATTAACCATGCACGCATACAAGCTCGCTGAGCATGATTACGTGCAAAAGCACTATTCACGAATACCATAACATACTTTCGTGACCGAATAAGAATGGCATTCGACTCGCATTCAGGAGAGATTGAGTTCATTTCCCGTCTCGGCTATCCTATTTTTTGGTTTTCCACGATTTTCTGAAATCCCTCTACGTGATTGGCGGGGTAGTTCCTTCCCAAAACCACAATTAATTATTCTCTTTCTAAGGTCTTTTCACAGTTCAGCGACACTCAAAACAAAAATTTATACATAATTTTGATGATACGCCAGCCTTCCATTGCTCTATTGTGGCTTCTGGCCGAGATTGCCTGAGACTGATCTGAGTCACATTCAGTGTTCTCGAACGTAAAAACGTGGTGGATGTTGCATATGGCCGATCTTCCGTTCTCTGAAATTTCGCAGTTCATTCTGTTACTGTGGACTCGCCCTCATTTATTTGTCTCACGAACTGAATAACTACGTCTCGAGTTCTTCGCCGCAAATAAGGCACTACCTCGGTTAAATGTTCAAACAGCTGCATGTACGCACTTCATATGAATACATTGCATAAACACTCAGAATTAAAATGTCATCTATATCAATGCAATTAATTTCCAGAATCACAGCTGTTTATTTTAACAAAAATTACCTATAGAATCTCAACAAACTTGCATTTGCAATCGCGTCAATTTCGCAGCTACAGAAGGTATAGAATTGTAATACTACACATCACCGCATATTTGACTGCACTTCAGTGAGAGTCTTGAATGCAGATTACACTTTATTTGCCACACGTAATGTACAAGATTTTATGTAAATCTGAAAAGCTGAGACTGCTAAGAATCAGAGCCACTGCTACAAATATCGCTTAGAAAAATTAGACAAAGTAATAAGTATTCTAAACGTTTAATTGAAACATATTTGCATCATTAAAGTTTAATGAAGAAACTGTTCCCAATCATTTAAATACTATTCACAAGCATAAAAACACTTCTAAATAATATTACATGTGGATGGCTATCATTACTTCAGTTTATTTCCCCCATACGAACCTTAGACTTCTGAAAGTTCCTGTGTAATTTAAAAATCAAGAAATTTATGGGAAAAAAGAGGAATCGTTTGAAATGTTTTGAACCCAGAACCATAAAAGAATTTAGTTTAATTGTTAAATTTACAATGCCAGTTTTGGACTCATATATAATTCTTTTGGTTCAACTTCGGAGAAACCCTTGTTAGCGTCATAAATAACAGTAAATAGTTTTACGTAAGATTTCTTTCCAAATTAAAAAATTACGTATTATCAGTTTATTAAATTATACTACGTTACAAAATAAATGGATTTTAAAACAACACAATCACAAGTAACACTTTCTAGTTATAATAGCTATGTTTGTGAAGAGAGTCATTTTCGTAATATAAAATGGAAGCAGGAATATTTATTTTTATATTTTGTTGCAGTTCGCAGAGAGAATTTTTCAGTGTACAGTCTAAAAAAAAAAATATTTTATGTGCAAAGAGTAAGAGTGATACATTAAGAAGTTTTCCACTGATATGATGAGCAACAAACTGTATCTGTAATGCTCAGCAACACATCCTAAGGCATTTCTATAAGATGTTGGCCCACCTAGCACTGAAGTGTACGTCTGGCAATAAGAGACCACATCATGTCTGGCACGACCCATGCCACAACACTGACGTGGGATAGTGTGCTGTAAAGTCAAAATGACGCGAGGTCATTCTAGAATCTCCCATGTTGAGGATAAGATAGTCGATCAGTTCTGGGGGGTATGAAGTTTTATTCGTGCACCAAATATACCCAAATATCCTCGATGGTTGGTGGAGTTGGCTGGAGCCGAGTACTGCCACGTAAGAGTGTATCCCACGCATGACTAATTTAGGGTAGAGAACGCTCGACTTGGCTGACGAATCTATACGGCCGATATCATAGGTCATTCCCTATAAAGGTCTCATGTTCCGTAGACTATAAAGCTGAAGTAGACCGATTTTCATCTTCTGAGCATGCTACGACACTGATTCTCCTGTCGCCAGAAAAACTGTCGAAGTCACGTGGTTAAAAGTGATGTGCTTGATTGTTTAAATTTAAATTTTCAACAGACTCACTTTTTTAAATAAATAAAACACTTTGACTAACTTATATGACACTATATTTTATTTGCATTAAAAGAAACCTCAAATTAATTGCTTACATAAGCCATGTCCTAACCTAAAATATTATTAACGTTCTATTTGACAGTGCTATTGGCAGAGAAGCAGCCCAATGTTGGAAAAATGGAGAGCGGCTACTGCACAGCTCACATGAGCACTCTATCGCATTTTTTTTCTTACGGCCTGTTCCACCCCGACTGCGTCGTCCGTTCGATCTCCACGCGATGTCTTACAGTCTGCACGGAAATCGAATGCTAAAGAATCGGCTGATATTTCGACCGTGTCGCAGCCTCCGCTAGTAACTTAAAATAACACTATGGAACGAGCAAGACTTTGGACACCAAACTCTGGTTTTGTCCTGCCTCCAGTTACCCGATGAACCTTCGTCGAATAGCATCGTCGATAGGGGTTCTTTGGGCCATTGCGGTCGAGTGCACACTGATTGCAATGCCAAGACCACACGCCTCTCTCTCTGTTCTCTTTCGTTATTGCAGTGCACTATCAGCCTTGATCGTCTTTACACCACCTTTATGTGACTTACGTATACACCATTTCACAAAGAAGTCGAGTATATAAACACGGTACATTGTTTTAATGGCGGGAAGAACTATGACGATTGCATTTACTTCGCATTTCACCGTTAACCTCAATATTTTTACGTGATTATATGTTATAAAAAATTTAACTTAACCACACAATTCGTGAGAAAAAACATGAACAAGAGTTTTGTACATTGCAGTGTTATTTCATGTTATGCGGCGATTTTTTAAACCCATAAAGTTGAGTGTTCATTGGCCAGAACTGCAGGTAGCCCTATTGAAAAATGTNGTTATTTCATGTTATGCGGCGATTTTTTAAACCCATAAAGTTGAGTGTTCATTGGCCAGAACTGCAGGTAGCCCTAATAAAAAAAAATTTTCTCTTTAGCATTCAATGATGATTTTTTTTAGCTTTCGCGAACATATTATCTTAAAAAATTGCGTAACATTATGTTTAATGAAAAATATTAGTTACGACAAGTGATCAGTCTTTAAATTGGTATACACTACACCTAGGAATATATAAAGGTGCCGTTAATGAAACTTGTCATGGATAAAGAATAAATAATTAATTTATTTACTCTAAGAGGAAAGTTCTGAAATTAAATTTGCAATATTAAGATGTATATTTGTTTTTAAGAGAGTAGCGTGCAGTGCCCATAATCCATTCTTCAGTGCGTGAGTTCTTCAAGGACACATAAACACNGAGATTAAATTTGCGATATTAAGATGTATATTTGTTTTTAAGAGAGTAGCGTGCAGTGCCCATAATCCATTCTTCACTGCGTGAGTTCTTCAAGGACACATAAACGCTAGAGGGTGGTAAAATTATGCCTTAACGATGCAGCTTCTTGATCAGTGCGCTCGATGGAGTACGGCATGAAGTCGNCTAGAGGGTGGTAAAATTATGCCTTAACGATGCAGCTTCTTGATCAGTGCGCTCGATGGAGTACGGCATGAAGTCGTTCGCACAGGCATCAGCATGGCAGTATATCCTTTGGACGGTGGTTAAATGGGGCGTCATTGGAAGTTAGTTTAATCTTAATGCAGGATTTGTAACAAATTTACAAGACACTTTTTAATAACATGCCGAAAATCAAACCACAGTGTATTTGGACTAACATTAAAAAAATTCTGGTGAAACGAAATTTTTTGATACCTCATCTAGTATTTTCAAATTTAAGTTGAAGATAGGATAAACAAAGCAGGGACTCCACAGCTATACGTACTTGCCTGTACAACAAGTTGCCTATCACAAAGGCGAAAGGAACTGGCGCACCATGCGGACAGCGTCTGAATGTGGCACTATAAATTTGAGGCATGTGGGCGCCGCTAGTAGTTGCTTGTTAGTACATGTGTGTCAAACTCCATGAACAATGGGATATTAGCAATTGATTGGTAGATGCTACCAGAAATGTTTGCGTTTTATTTTCCGCATGGCGTGCCAATTTTGTTCGCCTCCGTGTTATGCATATGAAATCGATCGCAAGAATTTGTTTTAAGTAACACATCTTGCGAGGAAATGCACAAGAAGGGCTACGATTTGTCCGAAATTCGACTGAAGTCTATTTGATTGAGAAATGTTCTGAGGAATGGTTTCAGGAAAAATTTACTGATGAATATCATGTTGTGAATAATGAACTAAGGAATTTTATGAGAAAGAATTGACTATGGAATGTTTGAGGAATATTTTGAGGATGAATAGACTGANAATTTTATGAGAAAGAATTGACTATGGAATGTTTGAGGAATATTTTGAGGATGAATAGACTGATGAATATTTTAGGTCTGGTTGGTCTTTTTGGTTGGTTGGTTGGTTGGTCTTGACAGTTTTTGTTTATGAACAGGATATTAGTTAGTGTGGTCGGTTTTATTTATTGGTAATCTGTACGTTTGCATATTTGAGTTTCTGTGGTAATGGTGGTTGTCAGCCATTGCAGATATGGTTAGTATAAAAGACGGTAAAGCATTTTCACTGAACAGGATTGGTAGTGGTAAGCTAGACTGTCTAATATGTGATGGTAAATGAATTGTCGGTGAAGTAAACTAAATAATATTACAAAAACACTTCTCTTATAATGTGACACACCGATGCCAGCAGTTTTACATACAATATGTGTTAGGCTAGCACCATTTCCAGTGGTTTGAAAATGGTGGCCAACTGTACTTTTAAAAAGTGTAACATGCTATACCTACATTATCGGGGTTGGAAATAATTTCTTCATAATTAATTTCAAAGGCCTAAATCTAATAGCTCGCAAATGCTAGTAAACTGTGCTTATAATTAGTGGTAGATGCCATTAATATCATCCCTGAACCATGCTCTTAGTAAATTTTTTCTTCTTGGCATCTTTTTTCTATACAGGAATTTATGACCTTTGCGATTTAATATATCTCATGCAGGAGCACATTCTTTTTTTTGTATGCCAGTCTATCTGTACCTTCATCGAATCTTGTNCGATTTAATATATCTCATGCAGGAGCACATTCTTTTTTTTGTATGCCAGTCTATCTGTACCTTCATCGAATCTTGTTGCTTTTGTTTAGCCACACTGGAGAAATAAATTAAAGTAATTGGACCATTGTCTCGAACATCATTCCTGAGCTTAAAGCTTAGGATTATTTCTTCAATTTGGCTCAAAAATGAACAAAAACATTTCATGGACCCATGACTTTTTGCAACCGCGTGTGTTTAAATTGGTTCTAATCTGTGTTTCTTTCTCGGCGAAGGCATTAATATTAACATTCCGAGAACCTGCCATGATTCTGGGGGTTTCACATATATACGATGGCAGTTTAACATCTTGAACCCTTGGTGTGGATGTAAATGGAGACTGTACACGACGGAAAACAGGATAAATAACTGATACATGAATATTAAATTAAAGCTACGGAGTTCAAGTTCCATATTTTATGAGGTTATAATTATATACTCCAATAGTTATCTGGTTGAAACCGGTACGTGTGTGTGAGAGANTTTTTGGAAAGTCTTTTAACTTTACTATAATTTTTTCACATACTTATGTGATGTTTCGGAGAAATAAAATGTAAAGTACGCTAAATTATGAAAAACAATTATTTTCGTCTCTGAAACATCCATACTAATAATGATAACAACATTTAAATCAAACCTGCGTTAAATGACTTTTAATATTAAATTTTTGGAATATATGTTAGTTACATGAAATTAAGGCTTCTAAAAAAATTTATTAGGATATGAAAAGAAATGTTGGTATGTCAATAATATGAGATTCCTTTATTAATGCACTACTAGAGAATAATGCAAGAAATAATAGGTTACCTTAGCATGTCTCATTTGTAGTTCAGATAATGTAATTACACGACAATGTAACAGTTTTCTGCAGACGATTAAATACTCGCGTTAGAGCCAAACAAACATTTGAATTTTGACACAGTGCCAACTAAAACAAATAGCGGGGCTTTCTGGTGGAAGATGCCCACTACTGTAAAATAAATTTTTATAACTTTTTCTACCCGCCCTCAAAAATTTGATTCTTCTGGAACCACAACAAACTGCCTAGCTTCCACTCTCTTAGCGATAGCAATTATATTCCTCTACGTGCGGCATGTTGCTCCATGTAATTTCTTGCTCACTGCACGCTGAGTTTGGTGAGTTTTTGCTCCAAGTAGTTACTTGTAAACAGACTGCGGATATGGCTGGGATTTCTCACACTCATCAAGGAAAAATAGATTTCCCCTAATTTGACGCATAATGGTGTATTTGTCTTAATTATTTAATTTCCCCTTCAGTCAACCAATTCGAATTTAATTTGATGCCTGCACTCGCATTTTACCGAACGAATACTGTTTAGCTCGGAGTAAAGATTTTCATGTTAGGGAAATATTTTTTGCTTCACGATTCACGACTAACGTGAGTTTTTTTCTTTATATTCGGCACACATTTATTAATTTTTTTCTTTCAAATTTTATCCCAGTAGTTCTAGGATGTCAATGCTTGGCAGCTGTACCGACTCGGTTGATNTTAATTTTTTTCTTTCAAATTTTATCCCAGTAGTTCTAGGATGTCAATGCTTGGCAGCTGTACCGACTCGGTTGATCAATTTATTGAAGATTCCGAGGTAAAAACTATGACAGATTTGAAGTGGCGTATGAAAAGTTGACATTACACGTACACAACGGTTTTTTTATTAAAAACTGTACCTGTTTCCAATAAACTCTTTGCAAAAGAACATATTTCTGAAATTTACTTTTTGGTGGGACGTTATTAATTACGACTTTATAATAATAAACTGTAAAGAGTTTGAAAATGCATGAAAAACTCTNCTTTTTGGTGGGACGTTATTAATTACGACTTTATAATAATAAACTGTAAAGAGTTTGAAAATGCATGAAAAACTCTAAACAAACATATAGGACATGCCATTATCAAATATACATAAACAACAAACTGGAATTTACAAAGAAAAGAGCCCTTTNAAACAAACATATAGGACATGCCATTATCAAATATACATAAACAACAAACTGGAATTTACAAAGAAAAGAGCCCTTTTCCCTTCATGGACTTGTAGTCTCTTCGAACGTCCGCCGAATGGCTTTCGCACTGTCGATTCGTTGCCCGGAGGTACAATACATAACACGAAACAAAGTTAGAGTTGAAGAACTGGAGAATACAGATGTGAAAATTCACTTTTGAGCTGAAGCGGAGCCAAGGGATGGCACTGACATCACTGGCCTCGCGTTGTGTTGATCCCTCAGGGAACTGCTTATGCTGGCGTGGGATGACGCGGCGATGCGTGGGAGAGACTTGCCGGACAGAGAGTAAAGTTGAAACAGCCAATCATAAACCGTCTTTGTTTCCCGCACGAGCCACGTCGAAAAGTTGAGCAAACACCGAAATATTTTACTCGCAGAAAAACACACTTCGCCGATATTTCCCAGAAGTTCAAAGTTTCACATGTTATAGGCCAATGCCAATTATTTAATAGATTATCAACATGCATTGCTATAACATTCTACTAAGGTTTAATGNACATGTTATAGGCCAATGCCAATTATTTAATAGATTATCAACATGCATTGCTATAACATTCTACTAAGGTTTAATGTATGCATTTGTAATTTAATATCAGAATAAAAATTTTTCTCAAACTCTATCAATTTGACGTCGTTTGGAAATCTACCGATAGATGGCACAAAAGAATTATATTTTTGGAACTTTCAAACCAAATTATAAACAATTAAAATATTTCTGTAGTATTCGTACCACACAAAACACACATGTATAAAAACATAGCATTGTCAGGTTTGTTGCCTACAACCTTCTTCAAAANTACTTTGGTGGGAAAATATATGCGTGATTACCAGTACGACCTTTAATGTCCCTCGCACTCTGGTGGAAGAGCCTATCATTAAATAACGTATTAGACTGATTGTTTAAAAAAATACCAGGAGTGAGAGGTACAGAATGATATATCGCCCCTCGCATCAGACAAAGAACTGTGATGTTGCACGACTTTGTCCCAATTGTTTATCTGCAGAGATCGAGATGTTATGTTACCAACAGTCAGAGCAATGTGACATCATTAAATCACTAATGGTCGAGGCGGGGGTTCCAGCTTTAAGGTGTAAATTGTGGAAGAACGGTGAGGGTGTTGGGGTTCATGTGTAACATAAAGCCAATGATTCGTTGCAGGGGTTAGTTGGATAAGATATGAAGGGAGNGCAGGGGTTAGTTGGATAAGATATGAAGGGAGCCAACTAAATTGTAGACTAAATAGCCAATGAAATATACAAGTGTGGGTCAGTCTTCTACTGGTCACCATACTAACAGAATTTGTGAGCTGCTATTTTTACAAGTAGCAAACCATTTGAATAACATATTTTTATTTTTTAATGTTTTAATTTTTTCCTTTATTTTCAAACTTTTTTAATAGTTTTAAACTTTTAATAGTTATTAAAAAAAATTCATACAAATTTAAAACTTAAAGAAAAGATAATTTTAATTTTCCTACGATTTGTAAAATTTTGAACGGTTTTTGTGATTTTTCTCAATTTTTCGAGTTCAAGATCACAAAAATCCAACATGGCTCTCAATGGTATAAACAAACATGGCCGGTATGTTGGGACTCCTGGACTGCTGGGCTTTACTAGGAGCCTTGAGTCCAATTTGCTGCTCGGTTGTGATGTCATCCAACATGGCAGCCGTCCGAGGTCATTGACCAGATCCTTACCCATGTCCCATGTGTCAGAGGAAATCTCTTTTTTTATTCTGCTCCCGATTATTCAATATCAATGTTTCCTGCATACTTTGCGAAATCTGAATAGATAAACGACATGCGTAGTTACACTCAGGCATCTTCCACTTTGCTGTTCAGTAGCGCATGAAATTTACAGTACTTTTTCTTCAGGTAATATTGGGAAAGTGAAGAGGCAGCACCTGAACATTTCTTATAATTAATACAGCCCAAGGTTCTGTACTGGATCATTGCTGTCTCTCGGTGCTGTCGAACAGTCAAGTGCAGTTTTATATGGGATATTTAAAAGTGGATTAGTTCTATCAAAATCCCGTCTTGGGATCTACTTTTCTACCAGTATTGTATCCTTCCGGTAACTGTTAATGAAGAAAGATCTAATTAATATTATACCAACTATTTCTCGGACGTAGGCAATAAATTAAAAGTCACAAAATTATAAATCTCACTTATAATATGACGTTTAGATATGCAACAACATTTTTATATTGCTGTCGACATTACTGGAAGAATATCAGCACTACTTATTTTAAAATATCTGCATTTAAAATCACCATTTTTTTTCAAGTTGATTTTATAAATGTTACAACACCATCTAGTTATGCCATATTTCATCTGATATGGATCATACAAAGGGTACGCTTGTAATTGGCAAAAAATATTGACAGTGAAAATATTGTAACGTTACAGACTGCATCATCTGAATTTAATGCAGTTATAATGAAAGATTTAAAACTATAAATTGTGCAACTTTCTCTTCAAACCTAGTTAATTAAAACATAAGAAAATCAGCGTAAATTCTAGCCATGATCTCGTAACTCCAGTGTTCCTGTGTTATTTATGTAAGAAAATAATTGGTTTTGAAAGAATATTTTTTTCTTTTGCCTATTAACATTGTTAATTTTGTAATCAGTGGCTCAGTCGGCCATAGTTAAAACAGTACTTTGGTATTTGAAAAAAAAGGTAATGTTGTGAAAACTGAAAATCACCTGCGTTGAGCCTTATATTTTAAGATAAAATAACTCCTACCTTGTCGTAATAGACTCTAAAAAAATTCGGGTACCATCAGCGAACCAAAATTTTACCCTAAATTACTGCACTTGGCATAGTTCGAGTTGATATGTTTAAGATAGTTCAAGAGCCTTTTATTATTATTTGGATATTGAGAATATTGTATATTTTTGTGACATGATATTAATGAAATTTTTATAAAAATGCCTAACAATTTATAAAATTATGTTCGTGACAATTTTTTGCGTAAATTAGACTTATATTAACATAATTTTTAGTACAAATTTGTAAAATTCTTTTAATTCGAAGTTTGCCTTGAGATAAATGCTTATTGAAATAACAGAAGTATCATGATACAATTTCATTGACATCAAATTCTTGGTTCATATACGGCAAGGATTCAACTTTTAGGTATTTTGACTTCATATTTTTTGTCAAAAGCTTAAATTGAAGTATAAGTGAATAACAAACCTTTTTCAATAAATATTTCCATGATATTGTGATGATTTGGAGCAGTTATTTTGAGTTGTAATCTAATAAATTTTAGATTTGTGTAAAAAACTTAAATAAAAAGTGTATATGAATCCTTTTATAAGTTTTTGGAAAGTCTTTTAACTTTACTATAATTTTTTCACATACTTATGTGATGTTTCGGAGAAATAAAATGTAAAATACGCTAAATTATGAAAAACAATTATTTTCGTCTCTGAAACATCCATACTAATAATGATAACAACATTTAAATCAAACCTGCGTTAAATGACTTTTAATATTAAATTTTTGGAATATATGTTAGTTACATGAAATTAAGGCTTNGACTTGCCGGACAGAGAGTAAAGTTGAAACAGCCAATCATAAACCGTCTTTGTTTCCCGCACGAGCCACGTCGAAAAGTTGAGCAAACACCGAAATATTTTACTCGCAGAAAAACACACTTCGCCGATATTTCCCAGAAGTTCAAAGTTTCACATGTTATAGGCCAATGCCAATTATTTAATAGATTATCAACATGCATTGCTATAACATTCTACTAAGGTTTAATATATGCATTTGTAATTTAATATCAGAATAAAAATTTATCTCAAACTCTATCAATTTGACGTCGTTTGGAAATCTACCGATAGATGGCACAAAATAATTATATTTTTGGAACTTTAAAACCAAATTATAAACAATAAAAATATTTCTCTTGTATTCGTACCACACAAAACACACATGTATAAAAACATAGCATTGTCAGGTTTGTTGCCTACAACCTTCTTCAAAAAATTGGTTTTAAAATAAGGAACGAACAAGCATGGTCGTTAACTGAACTTCCGACCAAATAACTACAACACGGTAACGCAGAATATTCGCTTACTTGTGATAAGCCCTATTTTCTGCTTGCCCTGCCTGTTTGACGTGATCAGCGTAGATGTGACGTAGGCTTTCTGCTAGAATCTCGTTGAATTTTAGGGCACAACAGAGCCCTAGCATCGAATATGGGGCTGAATACTGCGAGACATTTGGATGCGCTGGAGTAGCTCGACATGCAATGGATCATCCGATGATGGAGTCCTAAGCGAAGAGTGACTCCAAAGCGTACTCAACACTCTGATGCTCTCGTCACGCATGATCATTACCTCAGCAGCAACATACGTTGGGTCATCGGTTGGAATTTGGTTGGTAAGGTTGGCTGAACGTTGGGTTGGAACACGAATATTAAAACAACGTCGACCCATAGTTATATGCCAATGAAAAATTTCTACCATGGACATTTTGTAATATTACTTAGCACTTTCGAGAAAATGGTGTCACTAAATCAGAAAAAGTCAAAACCTACTGCAAATGCAATTATTTTAAATTTGAAAACGGTTGGTAACCAGTTGGGGTTAAAAAATATAAAGGTTTTCCAAGATGTGAGATATTTTTTTGTAGTAGACATACATTTAGTTAGTTATATATCGTGTCAATGTTGGAAACTCAACGGTTGGTGTTTGCTATGGTATTTTATGTTGGGCCAGCATTCTGTAATGAACATTATGTAAACAAGTTTCTACCATGAATATTTTGCGAGGTAGTTCAACACTCTGAAGAAAATGTCGTCACTAAGTTAGAAAAAGGCAGAACATTCTGCAAGTTTACACGATCATTATAGCTGTGCTGTTGGTTGTATATCAACGTCAGCTGCACAATAACACTGTACATTTTGTATTTCATGAAATATTGTCTCCATGCACATGTTCGCATACTATGCAGCAAATTACACTCAATATACTAAAATATTAATACTGCCCCCGTTTCTTTTTGNATGCACATGTTCGCATACTATGCAGCAAATTACACTCAATATACTAAAATATTAATACTGCCCCCGTTTCTTTTTGTCTGATATTTTGCACTGGGAAATGTCTACGAGTAATATTCATCCAAGCAGGGCATTTTTATCTGGCTGGATATCACGTCATACGAGATGGCTAGGCAAAATACTTAAAGTTAACTTCTCTTTGCGATGCAAGAAAGCTGATGCAGTTTACTCATTCTTAGCTCATAAAGTATTTTCGAGAGGGCAGACAATTACATTGGTGTAATGCGTCTTAGATCTTAATAACGGTCTCCACAGTGGTTGGCCACTTCTGTCAATACGCGACCGAACGATAGGCTGTAACTTGGAAAATGGAAAATAGGAAAATAAATTTAGAGGAATGTATATTTTATAACACACTTTCTAGATTATCCTTTTATTATTGAACCATTAAGGTTTTTACTTGGCTANAGAGGAATGTATATTTTATAACACACTTTCTAGATTATCCTTTTATTATTGAACCATTAAGGTTTTTACTTGGCTAAGTTTTATTGCAAACCGATCATAAACGCTCCACTTTACGAGCATCAGAATCCGCATGAGGCCAATGAAATAGTAGAGTGGCGTCGTAAATGTGTGGGGTGATTAACGAAATAAATCTTTGGCACGTGTATGCAGTACGTTGAATCATAGCAAATAATGAGTGAACTTTTCTTGCTATAGTTAACCGACTTTATATCTATAACGTATCTCACAGGACCAAAGCCGCTGCGGAATGCTAGTCACAATACACCAACATTTTTGCGAAAGTCGCATAGTTTTTCTATGGTCATACATTTTTGCTCGCTCCAGAGAGCACGTGCCTCATATTTGCTGGTAGTTGCGTGAATTTACTTGCAATGATCCCGCTATTTTAAAGTAACACTTGTCACATGGCCCATTTAAACCATACATTATATAGAGAAGGCTTGAATTTAATTCTTACTTCTGAGGCAAGTCTGGGCCGATGATATTATTGTAACAAAGTAAGTAAACTACATTNCATAGAGGAGGCTTGAATTTAATTCTTACTTCTGAGGCAAGTCTGTGCCGATGATATTATTGTAACAAAGTAAGTAAACTACATTGAATCGCCTATTAACATATTCACTATCCATTGCTGACAACTCGTTACAATAGGGTTGAATTATTCTTCTAACTCTGGAGGGTTACAATGCCCAGACGGTTGCTTCTTGGATATGAAATTCACAGGGTTGCACATGTAATATAATCACACAAAAAGAGTATTATTTTTTTTGCTGCGGAGCATGCTCTTCCTACACCTGTTGGCCATCTCAAGTGACTGCACTAAATGCTGAGTTTCTTGCCGTGTGATCTCGCGGTCAATCGCTCCAGTAACCTCATTGCTATGTTCATGTTTCTCGACAGGGTTTTTAACAGCTCCCCGAGGATGGTCTCTCATGACATCTGCACAGTACATGTATACAATGCATTACTGTAGCGATGCTCGACCAATAGCCGTACGTCGCTACTGCTACGTTGGTTTTCGTCACTTAGTATTCTCGTTTGGGGAAATGAAGCAAAATTCTCCCAGTCCGTAAAAATATCAGCTCAACATCGTGCTGTTATGTAGACTTTGTAACAATTCTGTACAATTTTAATTTTCACCGTAGCACGACCAAAACATATCGGTCTAAACCCCACTTTTTCTCGTTCCTTATATAGTAACCATTTTTTTTTCTCCGCAGTGTTGAATGCGGCTTGCCAAATGAAATACACACAAAATCCTTTTCATTTGATATTCTTTCACACTGCTAAAATTGCAGGAATGTGTTTAAACTTTTCGATATCACTCCCCCATCTGCATTTTGATTCACACTGGTAAAGTGTAGCTACACGACGGATAGCTTTCGCACTTTGTAGTGCAAGAGTAAACGAACACCTCTACAGCGAAAAGTTATTGTCTTGTCGCGATTAGTAGTTTGGCGATTTAGGACAATTCATCTGATAATTTCGAAGACTTTACATTGGCATCAGTCGANTAACACAGCGATAGATCAATCCTCTTAGCCACAAGGCCTTACCGGATTTTGTTTGTACTATAAGTATTGTACTTTATTGTCTTATAGGTTATTTGTACAATTGTATAAAAATATATGATCTCTTTAGCTTTGCCCTCACTGCCAAGGAACGTTGCGCAAACGTTAAGTATTATAAGTAAATATTATTAAAAATCTAAAAAACGTTTGGCTTATTGGGTATCTCCAGGGTGGTAGCAGTGACTATTTGCCCGGCNATCGAGTATGATTTCTGCATGTGCTCTAGTCTAATCTGCAACAATATGAATCAGCTCGACCTGTATCTTAACCTGACCTGCCTCTTACTTTTGTAATATAATCATTTAGAGAGTGAGGGCTTTAAGCAGCTTTGAAGGCCAGAACATTTTGCACAGAGTAACAGAACGTGTCAAATTAAGTTGATGTGTGTAGAGTATTTAAAACGAGACATTGCGAAAGTATTTTAGACTGAAGTTTATTTTAAGAAAATAGTAATATCAGCATATATATATTATTGCGATAACTTTCTAATTTCCGTACTTTGTATGTTGTTTATGGCAGCAAAAAGAAAACCTTTAAAAAGATATGCCCGAAAAAGTTTGTTTTTGTCCCTGTAAGTTAATGAAGGATATACGTTGCTAATCTTTTCGGCTATAATTAAAAATATAACTTAAAGATCACACTGAAAAATATCACCATTCCAGCTTTGTTTATAACACATAAAGAAAAATTCGTATGTCGAGAGTAAATTTAAATATATTTTCCCTAAAAATTAAATTTTGCCCTTCCCTCCTCCTTGATTTAAATCCTGGCTACGCCTACGGTTACGTAGAGAACTTCCACTCTATATATAAAATATATTAACGTGTACTTGCGATGGTTTTCTGTTTTCTGTTTAATAAATGGTAAATATTTCAGTACACGCGTAAATCACACGATCAGGTTATTGGTTAATCTATACATCGTGCTCGAGAAAAACATTGTCTAATTAAGAGTCACATTTCCTTTCTAGAGAAGCAGGCATAACTACCAACGTTAGTAAAATAACGAATATAATTAACATTTGTAAGAATGTCCAATTTAAAGCCTTGCATCAAAGAGTGGGAAACTTACGTAATTGTCTCTGAGGTCGTCGTGCAGATACTCCAAGCCATCGTCCAACACACACACTCGCACTCCTTTACCGGTGATACCCGCCTCGTACAAGGGCAGAACGTGAAGATCCAGTTTGGGTAGATCTGGCCTAGTCCTGGTGTCTTGCTGGGAAAGACAAATCACAATGATTAGCACAATTAGTTTACTTTACACTCACTTGAGGACTTTTTTTTNGTGTCTTGCTGGGAAAGACAAATCACAATGATTAGCACAATTAGTTTACTTTACACTCACTTGAGGACTTTTTTTAGTTATTTCTGTTTCCATCTAGCAGTTGACTGCTTCGAACTCGTAAACCCACGATGAGAGAAACTGTTTNGTGTCTTGCTGGGAAAGACAAATCACAATGATTAGCACAATTAGTTTACTTTACACTCACTTGAGGACTTTTTTTTAGTTATTTCTGTTTCCATCTAGCAGTTGACTGCTTCGAACTCGTAAACCCACGATGAGAGAAACTGTTTNTTTTTTTAGTTATTTCTGTTTCCATCTAGCAGTTGACTGCTTCGAACTCGTAAACCCACGATGAGAGAAACTGTTTTATATCACTCAACATTCAACTGTTTACAATAAAAACGATTTTGGAAAGGTTAGCCATCAAATACGACTGAAGAAAATAGTTTTCTGGTTAGAAACGTAAGTTACATTTCTAGACAAACGTCTAAGGATATTACGCAAAATTTTTAATATTACACAGTAGTCAAAACTTTTTGCGTATACTATCCCATATAATGTGTAAATTACGCAGCCTATGAAGTTTTATTCGAAATATGGATACAAAATATTTCATAAACACATAAATATTTTTAAAAAAACATCAGTGTCTCCTATACAGAGAGAGAGAGAGAGAGAGAGAGAGAGAGAGAGAGAACAAAAGAAAGTGGGAGAGAGTTAATGTATCAAAACATCATAATTCAATGCAGAAACATATAAAGTGTATCTTGATCCAGAATGCCAAACGTGAACAAAAATGNTATCAAAACATCATAATTCAATGCAGAAACATATAAAGTGTATCTTGATCCAGAATGCCAAACGTGAACAAAAATTTTCGCTTTGTCTTTTGTAGCAATCTATGCGAGAATCTAACAATATTATCATGTTTGAATTTAAACATCGTAAGGACCAATGTGCACATACCAAATAACACAAATTATTAATAGNAACAATATTATCATGTTTGAATTTAAACATCGTAAGGACCAATGTGCACATACCAAATAACACAAATTATTAATAGCTGGTTAGAAATAAGAATTCACAGGATTATTGCTATTTTATGTGCGTGATCGCATATTTATAAACAATATGCCTTACATTATACAATCACTATAGATTATAATAAATGATTGAAAGTCTTTGGGAGAATAATTTATCTACTAGTTTTACAGGATTAAATGTCAAATAAACAAGTTCGCTAGTGCTCAACGGTTCCGCTGCTCGATTACTACAAAACTGCAAACTAGGTACGTGTTGTCGGAGTGTCAACGGACGTAAGCGACATCGAGAATGCAAGTGTTCTGCAAATCGTATCAGTACAGTTCGAGTAGAAACAAGAGTCACTATAGTGACTTAGTAAAGGTATATCTTGAGTGGACTTCCACCGATTAAATTTTCTGACAACTCCAGCAGATAAGAATCTGGTGGTATGAACACCAAGAAGCGCTAGTACATTTTCGTGGCGCCTGCGTGGGGAAGTCGGCAGCGTTGCCATGGTGACGTCTACCCTCTCTCTCACTCATACTCCATCTCTGTCGCTCCCAGACCAAACTCCACAACAGAAGAACGTGCTCTGAAAGTCTGCTGCACCCACGAAGTTGGGACAGAAAAGATGGTGGACACCCGAGTAATTACCTCAAACCGTATATGTCCGTTTACGAAAAGATTACGGGTTCTGTAAAACTGATGTATGTACAAAATGAAACGTAACGTACCCTTAAGTAACAGAATATGTTATAAACTACTCACACAGTCATAATGAAACAATAAACATAACTTTGTAAAATACGCGATAACCCGGCTTCGACCTGGTACACTTGGGAAAAGACAATTCATTGNAACAATAAACATAACTTTGTAAAATACGCGATAACCCGGCTTCGACCTGGTACACTTGGGAAAAGACAATTCATTTATGTGAAAACAGAATTATAAAATTATGCTATGTTGGCCTAGGTTTTAAATTGATTACGGTAACCCAAAAGGAAGTAAATATTTTTTACCCGATAGCCAAGCAGTAGGGTAACGTTTTTGGAATGTATCTGTGCAACTATCGCGTAGTTACCACATTTCCGCTTTCCAGCGNAACAATAAACATAACTTTGTAAAATACGCGATAACCCGGCTTCGACCTGGTACACTTGGGAAAAGACAATTCATTGATGTGAAAACAGAATTATAAAATTATGCTATGTTGGCCTAGGTTTTAAATTGATTACGGTAACCCAAAAGGAAGTAAATATTTTTTACCCGATTGCCAAGCAGTAGGGTAACGTTTTTGGAATGTATCTGTGCAACTATCGCGTAGTTACCACATTTCCGCTTTCCAGCGTCGATGTATAAAAATCAAAACGTGAGATTCATCAGATTGTAGCTTTAGAAATAAGTTCACCTAGGTACTCCTTTTTGCGCTTGGCTGAGGGAACTTAATCGATCACCAAAGTTAAGCAACGTTCCCAGTGGTACACATTTGGATGGGTGACCGTTTAGTGGCACAAAATCTGAGCGCTTCTGGGCTTCGGAGGGCACGTTAAATATTCGGTCCCGGTGGTTATCAATTGTTATCAGTCGTTAAGACATTTAAAAAGTCCATGGGTGGCCTGATAAACTCTGACATCAGAGGAAAAAAATATTTCGGTCACGTTCCCAGCCGTTGCATAATTACGTTTTGTTGTTGTTCTACAGGAATTGTACAATTTTCCGGTATAAAAAGTATGCTTTGTCTTATTCCATGACCTAAAGTACCTACATACCAAATTTCATCAAAATCCGTTCAGCCGTTATTGAGCTGAGTGGTAACAAACATACACACACTCACGCACACAGACTTTCACATTTATAATATTAGTAGGATATATATACATTATCACACTAATTGCTAGAGGCCGTGTGTGTAGCTCAGTGGGTTGGTGCGCGGGTCTGCGCAACTCAACAGTAGGCTTCAGATATCTAAACTCAGTAGCGTAGCGATTTATTTTATGAGATACATTATGGCTGTTTACAACCTATGATATTGTTAGAAAACGTTTATTTCTAAAATCCCGATATCTAAAAGCAATAATACGCAAGTAACACCACAGTTAAATCGACTACCTGTATGGAAATCAAATCGATTGGTTTCTAAAGTAAATTATTTGAACTGTGTAGTGTTAGTAATGTTAACAGGCACACACAAAAACCTTAAGTTAACAACTGTGATAGTTTTGCCATCTAACCGTAAAAGCATGTTTAATTATGTCAATCACACGAATTATTATTATGGTCATTAAAGATACACATTTAAATACAAGGGCGTAGCCGGGATGGGGTCACACCGGGTCATAACCCACCCCAACCAATATGAAAATAAAAAATTCATACATAAAAATTGAAAACAAAAGTATGTTTATTTTAGTTTAACATAATAAATGTGTAATCTCCCTTGAACATGACGGATGCTTAAAGAATTTTGTGGGTCCATGTCTGTATATTAGCCAATTGATTATAAGTAATATTTAAACTATTAATTTGTAAGATTCCAGCTTTCATTTTTGTCCAAAAATAGAAATATAATATCTCTCCCCCCTCCACCAACCTAACCACAGATAAATTCCTGGCTGTTTGAAGAATTTGCTAGTATTTTAATGACTGGCGTAAAAGTCTGTCATTCATACACGTGAATACTGTATATTGTTTCCCATACACAAGNTGTCATTCATACACGTGAATACTGTATATTGTTTCCCATACACAAGCAGCGCCGTTACACATATCATGTTCCATACATTAATAGTACTATTACTTAGAAATCTAAATATATGCAGTATTCAGGGGAAAGAAACAATCTTCTTACTTTTGGATGACCACAAAGCGCCTTCATAAAACATTTGGTTGCATTTGTACCCCTGCCCCTATGAGAGTTGTTTTACCAGACAGTAACANCCACCAACCTAACCACAGATAAATTCCTGGCTGTTTGAAGAATTTGCTAGTATTTTAATGACTGGCGTAAAAGTCCGTCATTCATACACGTGAATACTGTATATTGTTTCCCATACACAAGCAGCGCCGTTACACATATCATGTTCCATACATTAATAGTACTATTACTTAGAAATCTAAATAAATGCAGTATTCAGGGGAAAGAAACAATCTTCTTACTTTTGGATGACAACAAAGCGCCTTCATAAAACATTTGGTTGCATTTGTACCCCTGCCCCTATGAGAGTTGTTTTACCAGACAGTAACANACAAAGCGCCTTCATAAAACATTTGGTTGCATTTGTACCCCTGCCCCTATGAGAGTTGTTTTACCAGACAGTAACAATTCCTTTAAGCACTTTAGGTAAAGTGTGGGTATGAACTGATGCGTTCTTACTTCTCTTCTTCTATAGAAACATGAAGGCCATCTGTTGTGCCCATGGGTATAACAGAAGGCAGCATAAATTGGGTATCGTGTAGTGCCGGCTTAAACGACTCACTCCTATTGCAAAATTTAGGCACCAGGAACTTTATAAAACCTTTTTTAAGTATCGCAAGATATACTGTTTTGAAAATATGATACGCTATATGCCACTAGTATCTAACTACCGTATAAAAATTAATACTGTTAAGTGTTTGGTGAATGCTAGTAAAGATGAGAAAATACCCACGATGAACGAATCGAAACAAAATTTGCTGTATGAATTAACACTCCTCGTTATGAAGATGATATTACATGTCATAAAATATCTTTCCTTTGTATAGTATAATCGCGCAAACAAAATGACTGGTCGTTGACGAAAAAAAAAAATAGTAATCATTCAAGAAAACAGGAGACACAGATAACATAAATACTTTTAGGAAGAGCAAGATACTGCTAAGTTAACACATAACGATGCCCTACTGTCACAAATAATTCAAATTGTAACGTATTGTTCGAAATTGTTATCATTATTCATTTGATGTCTAGAACACGATAAACATTCCTGAATACATTAAATAATATTGACACAACGCAAATATTTACAAATAGATTCTATTCTTCTTGTTAACACTATGGACAGAGCAATTATTTGATTCGACTGCGTTAAAACAAACCTGCGCACTTTAATTTAGCGTAAGCTGCGAAGTCTGAAGCAAAACTAGGTTTACAATAGAATATTTAAGCGTTTAATAATGCGTTAAGATTGGTGCAGTAGAAACGAAAGTTTCTCATGTATTGGTTTCCAATGGAACAGAGCAGGTCGGGTGCGTGTTGCGGTTTCCTTAGGCGCTGAAAGAAATGTTTATATTTTATATCATACTAGCTGTGACCGCGGCCCCGCTCGGGTGGACTACAGAATTATTGATTAGGTTTTTTTTTTAATATAGTCCCCCCCGCAAAACACTGCTCCCAACCGCCACTGCCATGGCTCTCCACGTCCGTGTACGGTCAACCGACTAGCGAAAAATTACTTTTTCACAAAACTTTCGATATATCTTAAAGTATAGGCGGGAACTGTAAGCTGTATAGAACATTCATTAAATTCGTTAAACAGTTCTAATGACTTTTTTTCTTTGATAAATATTAAGTTTTTAATGGGGAAACAACAGCTGGAATTTTACGTATTTATTTATTGAGAAATGAAATGCTAAAAACGCTTATTAGTATTTCTATGTTAAAGATAGATATATGCTTCCGCAAAAATTATTTTGGTCTTTTTATTCAACACAATTCTTTACTGCATGATACTGTTCCATTTTTAACGGTTTAGACAGCGTATGCAAGAGAGCGCGCTGGTGGTAAACTTATTCATACCGGTTTCAAATGCGTCGCTGAGGCATACTATTTACTATAGGCTGTTCACGATAAAGTTTGCACTTTTTTACGCCTTAGTTACTTTTACTTTCAGTCATGTTTCATCCTTTATCCACCTTTTAAAATAAATATTGCACTGTAAGTAATAAACACAATGTGTTATTACACCGTACTCGGAAGTTAACGTTTGAGGCTAAAATTAAATATATTTATTGAATATCATTCCAAATGAGAGGGCATTCGAAAGTGCTCACTTAGCCATGAATAGCCTATAACGTTTACTGCACATGCATTCTGGTTATACGTAATGCACACACTTTCATCATAAGTCCTTTCAAGTTACCACGTTTATAGCGCTGTTAGCGCATAACTAGGGGTCGATTCTCTTCCTGATAGGCGGAAATCGCTCTATCTGTTCAGACAAGTGTCCGCTGCATATCGCGGATTTGATTGGTCTTGCCACCTAACTGCAGCCGTCATGAATTATACTACACATGAAGGGCGAGGCTACATTGGCTAGTTCCACGGTCAATTACCAGGCTCCCGCCGTGCGATGACGCATCGTCACTGACCAATCAGGAAATAACTATGCTCTCTTGTTCAGCGTATGAAGACAGTCGCGAAGACAATTTACTGGATAACCCGAATTTCCAAAAGAAAACTGACTGAAAATGTTTCCCTCTTTAGTAAAAAGTACAATTCGCATCCTGTTTAGAAGTATCGACCACTAGTAAATTACGAGCGCGAAACAGCAAATTTTTGAATCAGGATGAAGTTGGCTGAGTGTGGAGCAACACCGGAATGCAAGAGTGGGGGAAACGCGAGATCTCCGAGAAAACCCGCCGACCAACAGGATCGTCCAGCACAATTCCCACATGCGAAAATCAGAGTGCACCCTGCCAGAAATCGAGCCCGGTTCACCTAGGTGGAAGGCGAGTGGTATGACTACTAAACCACCGCGGCCCCTGCAAAATATTAGGGAAAGTATAGGAGAGTGGCTTCTAATGGAGCACTACCCCTGATTGTAGGTATAACATGCATAGCTCATTGAAAAGTAGTATACTCTACCAAAATTGTTACAAAAGTACGATTAATATTGCATACTAGAGAAGAATGCGTATATTTTGAAAAGCATTTTGTTACTTTTCATGTAAATAAATATCTTCAAATATTCAAACAATTTGATTGGATATTTAATAATCTGTTAAGCTTATTTCAATTCTGGATGCTCAAAAAGCATATTTCGCAAGACAATTTTATTCGAGTAGAGTACTCATAATTTTGTACTAATGGTTGTACGTAAAATTTATGGCATCTAGCAAAAAACCTTTACCTAAATAACTTATTTTATGACGTTAAATTCATTTATAAAAATGTTAACTTTCGTGGTTGAAATGGATGTGCATAAAATAAATTATCAACAATATGTGTCAAGATAACTTAATATTTTATTATACAGTACTTCAGCTGTTCGACTTGGCACTTTGAGTTTACAAAAATAACACGGGACCCGAATTTTTCGACAAAACTGATGACGAATGTCAGCCAGAGGCTGCCATTGAAAATGAAAATATCCTCGTGTTCAAAAAACTAATAAAAACCTTTTTACTGTGTAATCCTTTCTACTCAGAGGATGTGTTTATAAAGAGCTGATAAGCAACAAGGTGAAGAGGGGAGTCTTTGAAACTCTGAAACACTCAATGGAATTATTTATATGTATCTGAAATGTATAAAACTTCTTGAATTATCTTGTTTAAATAAAATAATATATATTGAACAGTGTAAACTGTAAGGTTATGTACAATGTAAAATCCCTTACACATATGAAAACTTTAACATTTGACTTTACTATTTCACTTTATGTTTGTTTTCCGGCATGTTTCTTAGGAAACTTTACACAATGGAACTGTCAAATGAAAATTTAAGCGCTCTTGACTATACCATTTCGAAAAGTTTAAATTTAAAGTCAAAGATAAGCAGCTAATACGCCGAGAATCAAACAGAGGTTACGTGAAATGTGTGTTATTTTATTGTAGGGTAATTTTCATATTGGTATATTAAACAAAGCTCGTCTTGAATTAAATAAACGGCGAAACGATTATAATGTAAAGAGGGAATATATGAATAGATATTTCTTAGTAATGTAAACAAGTTGTTCGTTTTGAAATTAACTTTTAATATTAACTTTCCCCTTATTTTTAAATAAAAGGTTCGCAAAATACATTCATGGTAATGATTTACATAATAAGATATACATTTTTACGAAGCTCGCAGTACCGATGTTCAATTGTCTAAACTCTGACTTTAGAAGTGTACTCGTGTTGTGTATTGGAAGTTTCGTCAAAGGAAAGGAAATTTAAAGTCAAATGTTTAAGTTTTCCATTGTGTAAAGGCATTAACTTAATGATATGTTTTTATGAAATAAATGATATGACCAAAAGTATAAACGGTGATACGTATAATAAGGAGATTTTATTTGTAAAATTATAATGTATGTGCTATGTTTGTATGTTTTATGTTGCATGTATTTTTTTGTAAATTACTTTGGACGACTGCCTTCCAGTATGTACTGGAATACAAGGTGTGTAAATAAATAAATAAAAGGTGTTTGATTTTTGGTATTAAACGAAACTTACTAAAATACTAAATTACCAAATCGCAACCATCTGGTAAAACAATAGCTATTAACACCTTCCGAATTGTACGCTACTGAACAATCAAATACCAATATAGGCCAACAAAATGGTAAATTCGAACACAATGGAAAAAACGACACCAGGTTGGTAGTTAAGATCTCGAAAATGTTGTACATTAGTTGCGAATATTGCTTGTAGGCCTATTCCAGTTCACATTTGAAATAACTTCTTAACTCAGATCGTAGCGTTAGGAAATGAATTATTTGCTTCAGTAAAGTCTTACTTTACAACATTCATGACTGTTTCTGAAAATACACAAAAGTATTAATCTTTGGTGATAAATTAATTTTATTTTCAGTCTTGATAGCACTTCTATCAAGCATTTCAGTAAGTAATTCTGGTAGTGTTCCAAATAAAAAAAACTTTTTATTTATTTGCGTTTGGTTTTATTCAAATTCGCGGGTGCAGAATTTTATTTCTGATTGCGATTTCTAATGTCAAAAAAATTTCTCGTCCTTGTTTAATTTTGAGCTGGAATACTTAACTTAAATCTTCGTTGCCTGATTTTATATTGATTATTTTCTAGAATGAAACATTATTTTGAACACTGCAATTCAAAGTGGTAAATAAAACAATGCGTGTAAATACCAGGTACCACTCCTGCTCCCACAGGTCGTCATTGAAGACAAGACCACTTCTCTGAGGTGGTACTTCCAAGTCCCAGCGCTTCACGCGCACCAGGCTGCCATCTTTCGGCGGCAGTAGTCCCCCCCTCTTCGAACGCTGCTTGGCGAACTGCTGCTCTGCCCACACCACCTAGCGGCACAATAGACAAACTGGCACTCAGAAGCTGTAACTCTCGATTGCTCAGTTAAAAAAATTACCAATTTTAGGTCAGAAAATGATAGTAAAGTATACCCATACCAGACTTATCACGTATTCCCACCCCATCCTACAACACTGGTGTGTTTCAGGAGAAGGGGAGTGGTGTACAGGGACATAGAAAATTAAAATATTCAANTACCAATTTTAGGTCAGAAAATGATAGTAAAGTATACCCATACCAGACTTATCACGTATTCACACCCCATCCTACAACACTGGTGTGTTTCAGGAGAAGGGGAGTGGTGTACAGGGACATAGAAAATTAAAATATTCAAAATTTCTTTAAAATAATTACAAATTTAGTTTTAAATAATAAATGTATGATCCCCTTGAACGTGAAGAATGTTTATAGAAATGCTGGTTCCTACTGTATATTAGTCCATTAATTGTAAATTATTTTTGAATTCAACGGTAGTTAACTGATAACTAATTTTTCACATATGAAAAAAATGCAATCGCCTTTGTAGTTCCGTGTCTGTGTTTTAGCCAATATATTGTATTTCATCGTTGAAACTAATAATTATTTATATTAAAGCAATCATACGTTTTACAAAAAAAAATTAATTGTAAATCCCCCACCCCCCTCCAACACTTGTTCACCTAACACGGCGGCCATAGGAAATTCTCCCCCTCACCTTAAGGAGGGTTCTAAACTCATGCTCAAAGTTATGAAACTCGCCACCTCCCATCTTCTACTAGGCATGCCTGAAAGATCACATACAGCAGAAACCAGCAAGTGTAGTGGAGAGTTGTGAGGTTTGGCGGGGTCTTGAAAGCCGACAAGGGTGAAGTGAGGTGATTGTGGAACAGCCCAGGAATGAAAGAACGGGGGAAAAGGCAGATTCCCGAGAAAACCCCCCGACCAGCGGCATCGTCCGGCACGATTCCCACGTGCGGAAATCCGGGAGTGACCCCGCCGGGAATCGAGCCCGGCTCGCCCTGTTGGGAGGCGAGTGCGCTATCCGCTGTGCCACCGTGGCCCCCTCGAGCTTCAAAAATTTCTGCTAATACGCTGCTACTTCATCTTTCCTCTAAGTTCTCGTGATGCCAAAGTTTTTTAATTCTTGCAATAAATCATAGCCTGTTTCTGCAATATAACTACGTTCCTCCATTTTACAGTTAAATTAAGAACATATTATCAAAAATGGCTCACTCTGCTCAGAGTGCCTGTTGTTCATGCATCAGCATAAGAAATGAAATGTAAGTTACCGGTACCATTTGCTTCAAGCACTGTGCAAGGACCTCTCATGCGAACATGTTATGCGAAGTTGTAAATCAATAGGTTCGAAATCTTACAGGTAAATTCTTGTTACATGACGTATGTTCTGGGGCCAATGTTTAATGTAATGCTTTCAGTTGTGGACGCAACTTTAAAAGTGCTACTACCGCAGTAAGAAAATTATGCGATAAGTCAGAAATTAGCATTAAAAAAAAAAACCGGTTTTTACGTGTTGACGAAACTATTATAATACACAACTTTTTTTTCCCATTAGGAATAATTAATTTTTGCTATAAAATATTTGCACAAGTTTTAACAGTGAAATTAAAACCAGTACCCCCAACACCATGCCCTCGCACAAATATTTATTTAAATAAACGGAAATCGGAAACGTAAGTTACTATGAAGTCCACTTTATATACACTTTTCCTGTCACGTGTTTATTTTGCTCTAACTCCCCCAGTTGGAAATTCCTACTCGTGATTGTCCGGCGCGGCGAGTACTGGGACATGGCAATGGCCATTGTGCATCCGGCAGACAAGCTCCGTGCATGCTGCACGCATCCAACGTGCGGGAAAGTGCATTGCTATAGGCAGAGCAAACTTCGAACACCGGTTATGACGTTTCAACGTTTTGTTTGCTAATACTGTATGCTCTGCTTTGCGTGATAAATACCTTTTATATACTTTAATGTCATTTTTCTCGTAAACTAAGGGTCTCACGGTTTTTTTCAACAAATAATATTTTCTACTTTGTTTTGACCAACGATTCGTGTGGCGCAGCCTGCACCCGCGAATTACCTGAAAGCCTGAATTTTGAGATACAGCATTTAAAAAAAAAGCCAGTGTTAGACATTTTGAGTACTCTGAAGTGGTGATTATAATGTGCCTAATGTCTTGAAAGCACTCACCAGCCCTCGTCTGACGTGTGTGTTCTTTAAGTAGATCAGTACATTGCACGCACGTTCAATAGTTTCGCAGAAAAACGAATATTTCAAACACATTGCAACGCATTTTAAGAGCCAGGCAGGCGGGAGCCTTAATGTTGTGTTGTGGCAAGAGCCATAAACCAGTGTGTTCAATTCTCTGCTGTTCATTTTACAGTGACTGTAGCATGGATTTAATGAAATGTTTGCCTTTTAATAGTGTTTTCAACACTATGTAGCCTACAAACAACACTAAGTGTGTAACTCATATGAAATTTTAGGTACAATTAAATTTCTTTTGCCTTCAAATAGTATACATTTTTTTTTAGTTTAATGTTAAAATGCAATTACTGCGCGTAATAGATTGCCTAGTGCTTCCGTGATTGGTGACGTGATTTAATTATAGTATCATTTGTCTTCATAAGTGAGTGGGAAGTGTTTGTTGTGCAAGAGAAACGGCGGAATAATCACGTCAGAGGATACACCCACACTGTTGAGATTTAGAGGTTTCCTTTAGGCACAGTGTTGAAGCCAGAATATATTTCTTCTGGTTCTGGTTTTCACCGGACGATGTTCTACGTCATGGGAGAATACAGGTTACAAAAAAAAAACGTTATGCGATTTGAATTCCTCATTGCAAAAATTCTCTGTGTTTTGTTTACGTTTGGTGAAACTTGAAAGAAATGAGAAATTCCCCTAATTTTATGATTAAAATATTGTTTCATTAATTTGTTATTGTTGCTTTTTAAATGCCTCCGCTTTGCATCAGAATTCTCAGGGAACAGCTTAAAACCTTATGGTTACATCTAAAACCTAAAAAGTCACACATTTCTTTGGCTTTCCAGGGAATAAAACCCAGGAACCCATATGCCATTAAACAGCGTCCGAAACAGCTATCATGGCAATGAAAACTATTTTAGTGTAGCCAAAGTTGGAATTGTAAATCCTAAATTCAAATCTGCAGTATTTGGAAAACCCTTTTTCATATTTTAAACCAAATGTTTTGTTCCACGTTAGATACTCTTTCTCCTCAAACTACATCACCATCTCTTATAAGCATAAAGCGGCTACTTTTTGTATAAAAAAAGGAAGAGGTGGCAATTAACGTACTTTCTGTGACCACATACGCGTTAATTATAATATTATCACTCTATATTACTGTGTTTATTGTATGATTACGCGTGCGGTTATGCATGTAGACGTAATACTTACTTTCATGCTCGCCAGGGTTTCAAGTAACCCGAATCCGAATATTTAAATAAACACTATTCTATAATTTTTAAATTCTGCATTCAAAGGCACTGTGATTTTTTTCAATTCTCTTTAAAATTAAACATTCTTAATAAATATATTAATTTAAAAAAAATTCAAAATGTTTTACATTAGAGTGTTACCCTGTTAGGATATTTCCTGAGTGACGAATGGTATAACTACACCACCGGACATGGAAATCGCTACCTTATTTTTCCTTAAGTAAAATTAAATTGAACCAACGGGCATAAATATAACAGCACAAGTGAGTATTGCTGAGTATTTCACGCATAGAGGGTGCGTTGTTTAGCAGCCACTAAGCATGTGTTCAATATGTGGCAGAGCTTCCTCTCGCGGCTATACAGGCAACGACGCGACAACGCATTCCATCATACAGGTGGTGGGCAGTGTCCTGAGTCACATACCAGCATGCTTCCTGCAAGTACACACGTAGATCAGCCAGTGTTAGGGCAGGTTGTTGATGGCGGTACAAACGTCGCCCCGTCATATCTCATCTCATATCTATTGAACATAGGGGACACATCTGGAGACTGGCTGCCCGAGGAATGGCGCGCACATCTTGCAGAGCCTACTGGGTGATGCGAGCTATATATGGAAGCGAGCGTTATTTTACGGCATGATAGCGCCGGGTATACTGCGTCAAAATTGCGAAAAGTTGCGTCACATAACTTTATTAACTTATCGCTGTGCCGTCTCTGTGCCTTCTACAAACATGGGGCGTCACTCGTAGATATGTGCAAAAAGCAAATTTCGTTATATTATATCTACCATTTCTTGATGCGGACGCAAATGAGAGGTTTTTTTTAGGCCAGTTCGAGAACTCCAAAAATGTAATGCAAAACTCGCTCACAAAACAAAAAGCACTTTGGTCGCTCAAACTGCATTAGGTAATTCCAACACTGGAAATCTCAAGCCGCCCGGAATACTACGAGCAGAGAACGAACGGACTGTCTAGATTAAACTCTCTCTCTCACACGTCACTCATAATTGCGGCAGTTTTACCACGTTGCATACACAGAATAAAGTTGCTGAAAGTTGTGTAATCGTAGTAATCGTATATGTAGTAAATATATTACGTATTACGGCTGTACAAGGTACTATATTTTTTTTCTTCAAATTTTGAGTATGTTTTATGGTTTCGTGATTTATATCAATGACAATGTGCTAAAAAAAAATTATTACTGTTTCATCGTAATTAGTAATTTTTAGCTTAAAATATTTATTAATAAAAATTGCAGAATTTTGAATAGAGTATTTGTTTTCATCTAAAGTATTAATTGAAGTCACAGGACTGATGTGCTGCTGTTTAATTGAAGTCCCACACTTGGTTCATCTAGCTATGTTTACGTCAAATTTTATCGCAAAAGTTTGAATTGAAGTACAGTCGAACCGCAATATGCGGTTTATTCGTCACGACATTCTGATAAGGTAAACAATTATTTTAAACTACAGCTAAACGTATTAATTTTTTCCAATTTTGAGACTAGTACGAAAAATTTTTAAATTTACAATTCTCGTAGCTAGTCTCATTTCTTTTTGAAGAGCAATTTTCGTGAATCGTAATTTTTTTTTTAAGATTATTATTTAATATCACAGTTAAAAAAATTTATATATACTCAAAATTGAGAAATTTATTTTTGCTTCTTTAAAACTTTTAATATATTAAGGTGACCGCACTTAATTGTTTCATAAAATAGTGCAGACGTTTCTGTAATGATTAGAGAAGGGACTAACGAAGCCAACGTGGCCGCAAAAAAAGGGACAAATATATGTATAGGACAAATTCGGTGTAATTATAAGTGTATTTCTGCTAGCAGTGCATGAAGAGAACGTGTGCTTATCAATGCGGGACAAGTCCTTAGCAACATACAGTGCCTACTCTATGTAACATACGACCCGTACGTATGGTCCATTTCATATAAGAAGGCCAGATTCTGAAAGTCAGTGAGTGGCAAATTGACGTATACGAAACAAACAAAGTGCCATTTACAAAATCCTGTGTCAGCTGATGCACGAACAATCAAAAAGTTAAAATTACGTTGGCTATTCTGAGTGCAGTGCCGATGCACATCAGAAAAGGAGAAAATACGCGGATAAGAAAGAGTTCTTAGATTTATTAATACATTTTATTTTACGAGGTCACAAAACAATGGTTGTTAGTGTTGAAAACTAAACTTCGCGATAATGTAGTTATGTATAGGTGTTCAAAATGAAATGCACAATAGAACGATACGACGTGGAAAAGTTTTCTGAAGTTGTGCTAACTTCAGAAAGCTTTTTCACGTCGTATCATCCCTCTCCAACCACACTTTCAACACGCCCTTGATATTAATTCCAAAAGCATACGGAAACATTGCATAATATTGTTGAATTAATTTTTGTAATAATTTGACGAAACGACACGAAATTGAAATATATTTCCAGCCCGTAATATAAGAACTATCAACTTTAAAAAATACGCTATCTGTTGACAAAAAAAAAGGGTTTCTCAAACTTCGCCGTGACGTGCTGTGCGCGCCATCTGTCGGATCTTTTGCGAAGTATTACCAGCCAGAAATGAACCGCTTTCCTGCACGATATATAACAAATTTACAAATAGATGCCAATAATTATATTTTTCCACTAGCTCTGCATAATTTTTAAAGTAACACATATTTGATTTACAACGATTTGGAGTACAAGTAATTTATATTCGGCCGGTAATCGTTCGTCTACGTAAATTATACGCCATATTGTTCTCTCGAAAGCCATCTCCTTGTTTCCGTAGAAAGTGAGACACGTGTGAATAGTTTCTAAGCAATTCTAATGTTATTCCACGTCACATATTTCCAACTCGAATATATTAGCTATAACGTCCAAAGTGCGATAATGGATACAACAGACCGTCTCGCAAATGTTCCCAAATTCACTATCTCGGACAAATTAAAAAATAATTAGCAAATATTTAGTTATTTGCAACATTTTATATTTTTAATTTTATAACCTACTTATTTTTTTTAGACAGATGTCAGTCTTAAAATATCTTAAAATTTGTTTAGCATTACGGTACAATGACAAATGGATTAGCTGACAGCGTGTTGATAAAAAAATATAGCCCCGACTTGACGGACCAACTGATGGCGGAAGGATACGTAGTCGGATGTAAACAGTGGCGTTACTTTCGCCGAGCTGTCAAAAAGTGGCCTTCCTATATGGTACAGAATAGATCAACGTCTGCACACATCGTATCAATGTGGTGACTGTACGGCCGAAAATGAACGACTATACGACGTACCGACCATACAACGCCCTTCAAATGCGTCGTCCTTCGCGAGCATGACGCCGTACTTCGCAGACTTCTCTTCCTTGCCAGCCGGTTGCATAGCCATTAAGCACTGGGTGCTGGTCAGAAATTGCCCCCTGTACTACGAGTGACGTTTCTGCTACAACTTTAACCATTTTTGCAGCGCAACTATTAGTATATGTGGCCTTGAATTTAATGCAAATGGATGACACCTTACGAGTTTAGCTATTTCCATGCCCAGCAGTATATCTAGACTTCTTATAGAGACATTCTTGGTGTTCCAATGTCCGTAGAAACTAGAAATACGCCATTATCTCTCAGCTAGTTGCCACAATTGTTAGACCACCGAGATTAGTTTTGTTCTAAGAAATGTTAACCTTACTTTCAAATTTTACTTAGAATAACTATTTATTAAATATATTTCTGTTTTTGGTTAAGCAAGTGTCCATACATATAACACATTTTAAAAGGAATAAGGAGAAATGTTTACTGTAGGATTGAAATACTTGTTACAAACTGTATAAGGGACCGACCAATATCTGCCAACACAGAGGAAGGGGTGACGTCCATTCTGGTTGACAGAAAGGGCGGAGGGGTGNTATTCGGCCGGTAATCGTTCGTCTACGTAAATTATACGCCATATTGTTCTCTCGAAAGCCATCTCCTTGTTTCCGTAGAAAGTGAGACACGTGTGAATAGTTTCTAAGCAATTCTAACGTTATTCCACGTCACATATTTCCAACTCGAATATATTAGCTGTAACGTCCAAAGTGTGATAATGGATACAACAGACCGTCTCGCAAATGTTCCCAAATTCACTATCTCGGACAAATTAAAAAATAATTAGCAAATATTTAGTTATTTGCAACATTTTATATTTTTAATTTTATAACCTACTTATTTTTTTTAGACAGATGTCAGTCTTAAAATATTTTAAAATTTGTTTAGCATTACGGTACAATGACAAATGGATTAGCTGACAGCGTGTTGATAAAAAAAATATAGCCCCGACTTGACGGACCAGCTGATGGCGGAAGGATACGTAGTCGGATGTAAACAGTGGCGTTACTTTCGCCGAGCTGTCAAAAAGTGGCCTTCTTATATGGTACAGAATATATCAACGTCTGCACACATCGTATCAATGTGGTGACTGTACGGCCGAAAATGAACGACTATACGACGTACCGACCATACAACGCCCTTCAAATGCGTCGTCCTTCGCGAGCATGACGCCGTACCTCGCAGACTTCTCTGCCTTGCCAGCCGGTTGCATAGCCATTAAGCATTGGGTGCTGGTCAGAAATTGCCCCCTGTACCACGAGTGACGTTTCTGCTACAACTTTAACCATTTTTGCAGCGCAACTATTAGTATATGTGGCCTTGAATTTAATGCAAATGGATGACACCTTACGAGTTTAGCGATTTCCATGCCCAGCAGTATATCTCGACTTCTTATAGAGACATTCTTGGTGTTCCAATGTCCGTAGAAACTAGAAATACGCCATTATCTCTCAGCTAGTTGCCACAATTGTTAGAACACCGAGATTAGTTTTGTTCTAAGAAATGTTAACCTTACTTTCAAATTTTACTTACAATAACTATTTATTAAATATATTTCTGTTTTTGGTTAAGCAAGTGCCCATACATATAACACATTTTAAAAGGAATAAGGAGAAAAGTTTACTGTAGGATTGAAATACTTGTTACAAACTGAAGAAGGGACCGACCAATATCTGCCAACACAGAGGAAGGGGTGACGTCCATTCTGGTTGACAGAAAGGGCGGAGGGGTGNAAGGGACCGACCAATATCTGCCAACACAGAGGAAGGGGTGACGTCCATTCTGGTTGACAGAAAGGGCGGAGGGGTGAACACCCCTTTCCCGCCCCGTACCATAGCCAACCTAAAACTCTACTTGGCGCCTATGGTTGTAAGAGGTTCATGTAAGCCGGCCGTGCGTTGTCTTGTGTGTTTCAACGTGACGTTTCACACGGTTCACGTAAGATAAATCATATTTTAACGCGAAGAAAAGCTTGTCAGTGTCTGACTATCGCAGCGTTATGCGCGATGCGTGGCCAATCAGAGGAGAGGCGAAGTGGCATCAAGTTGTGTGGTTTTATTTATTTTTCAAATTTTGCTTTCAATTAGCCTTGTCTCTCATTGCGTTACTAACCTATAGGTTATATGTCGCTCTAGTTAACTTACTTCATGTTTCCTTCCAAAATTGACTGCAACTTGTCGTAAGTGTTCTGCACTCGCATTTTGTCTACTAGTTAATGATCTGAATGTTTTGCAAGAGGTTAGCAATTGGGACTGTGAAGGAGGATGTAACGTTTTTCAGATATAATGTTGTGAATAGGAAACTTTTGCCAAACATCTCCTTACTTTGCTACTCTACATTGACCGAAATGCATACGTCACTTCTTTTATTTTCACACCGTTTCTTGGTGATAAAGAAGGCTCTGCGGATACTATAATTGGATACAAATGCCAGTCGAAATACTCGTTGCCATGCTTTTCAGCTGCACAGCGCGATATCTTTAGTGACCATTGTTGTATATTTTGAAGTCGAATCAAGATATTCGTTATATTTTGACCCTGTTGTAAACATGCTGCAGACTGTGGATATTGACTTACTTCTGTTTATTTGCATGTACGAAACCATCTGCTGNACCCTGTTGTAAACATGCTGCAGACTGTGGATATTGACTTACTTCTGTTTATTTGCATGTACGAAACCATCTGCTGCAGATGTCCGATAAATACAGAAATGAATCAGAACCAGTGATCACTGAAATGCTTGTTACTATTGAAGAAATGCGTGAACAGTTCGACATTACAATTAAAGTACCAAGACTAACTGGTGCCACGGTGGCTGAGNTACTATTGAAGAAATGCGTGAACAGTTCGACATTACAATTAAAGTACCAAGACTAACTGGTGCCACGGTGGCTGAGCGGTTAGATTGCTTACCTCCTACCAAGGCGAACCGGTTTCAATTCACAGACGGTTCACTCCGGATTTTCGCAAGTGGGAATCGTGCTGAACGATGCCGCTGGTCGGCGGATTTCCTAGGGGCTCTCCAGTTTTCCGCGCTCCTTCGTTCCGGTGGTGCTTCATACTCACATCACTTCACACTCATCAGCTCTGAAGACCTCANCAGTTTTCCGCGCTCCTTCGTTCCGGTGGTGCTTCATACTCACATCACTTCACACTCATCAGCTCTGAAGACCTCAATGTTAAGAGCCGCCCAAATCTCTTCACTTACTCAGTCACCAAGGCTAACTGGAGAGCAGCCTCATCGCAATACGTGAAACATCAAAAGCTTCCGAATACGTTAATGTTACTTAATTTATTCCGTACTTGAACTACCTGATTATATCTTCGAGAAAGCAGAAACTAAATATTTTTAAAATAATTATTTTGCATGCTGATTTGGCGGACAAAGTCGGTAAAGCATTGTTAGTAGAAAGTGTCATTTTTATGTAAAATTCTATGATATTGATAACCCAGAAGCAGAAGCCACAGTATGGTACGATGTATGGTATGAAAGAACTGGTCGGTAAGATACTGCCATAACTTCTCTACTCCATGAAACTTAAATTTTTTTCCCGGTCGTAAAGGAAGTTAAATATATTTCATCTCCATATCACTGACAACATGCTCAACATAATAGTTATTAAGAACTCTGCGACGTGTAAATACATACAATGACGGAAAATCACTTTCCAAGCCTGTGTCTTTTGAGCATACACAGAGAAAACTGGAAAATCATGGCCTTGAAGGGAAAGCCTTAAGAACGTTTCTTATAAAAAGAAAAAGACGCAACAACTTTTTTTCCTGCCAAACATTAGATATGCAAAAAAAAAAACATTTTCACATTTTATAACAATTAGAAAGTTGTTTTGTTCTACATTGTGTTTTAATAAAATATATATATAAAATAAATGTAAAATTTTGTGTTCTGACAGAGAATGAAAACATTTCTTTAAACATTATTTTTCTATCGATAATGAGTATTGTACTAAACTTAGTCTTAAAAATTAGTGCCCTTCAGAAACCTTTAAATTGAATAACTTTTCCTATGGAAATATTTTTATTTTAGCACTCTGCTCTTATTAGCTACGAGAAAAAAAATTGCGCTGCTTATGAAGTTATTGAATTATCCTCTGGTTGCTTTCTTATTTTCGTTCTGTTATTATCTTAAACTTAAAATTATCTATTAAATTTTGAGTACACATTATGTCCAAAGACACCGAAAAATGTGATAAAAATTTCTGCCGGAAGAAAATCTACATAACGTAACAGTATGAGCGGACGAACGAAGCAATATTATTGTAGAACAAAAACAATATGCAAGTATTTGCTCCTGTGTGTGTCATTTGTCATTTCCCTCCAGACTTAATTTCGATAATAAGCTGAAATGTTATGTAATTATCACTCTTGGCCAGGAACCTACACCCTGGAATCCAGAAGACGGACGCCCTCACGTCACGTTACTCGATGCTTCTTAATATGGCACCAGAAATGAACGTGTGTAACTCGTCACGTTTGGCCAATGTATCACGGTATGCTATATGAAAGATCAATAAGTCATAAGAGGATGTCAGGAATGTTCAATCTGTCTTATAATTACCATTCTAATTTAAATTTGTTCGGAATAATTAGCACATGGCCAGAAGTTCCATATAAATGTGGTTAATGGTTTATATGTTAACATTTAATTTTGTATACGAAAATGGAACAAGAGATTAGCACAATGAAGGCAGGCACAACGGTCAACAAAGCTCTTTACTCTTATTTCCCCTTTTCTTGTCGAGGACGCGTACCGCCTGCATAAAATAAATAAATTGGGCATTGGTGTGATAATGATGAAACGACAATACCACCAGAGGAGGCTAACTCTTTGTCACCCGATGTCCTGACGGTAAATGCAAACATGCACGTATGTAAAATAGTGGTCCAGAGGGCCCACTCTCGAGTAGAATGTAAGAAGCAGTAACAATCGTAAATAAAAGACTAGATAAATTTTGTGTCAGAAAATCCTTTGTATTGCTTGAGAATTGGTTGCTGAAGTTGTCCTTGTATATCACACNCTAGATAAATTTTGTGTCAGAAAATCCTTTGTATTGCTTGAGAATTGGTTGCTGAAGTTGTCCTTGTATATCACACACCTACTTTTACTTTCGTCCAGACACTTTTGTGTTTGGAATTAAACGTATTAAAAAACGATTTTTATTCTTAATTGCATACCGTTGTGCAATGTTTTAATGTGTATGAAAATATATTTTTACGCGGACCATGAGGGTGGTGTAATGAGAGACGACATCGCATGAGTATAAAAAGTTTGAATCAGTTGGAATAGCTAGAAGTTCAGTCAATCAGTTAAACTTTAATATTTAAGGAAAAATGTTTAACATTTACATATCTNAGTTGGAATAGCTAGAAGTTCAGTCAATCAGTTAAACTTTAATATTTAAGGAAAAATGTTTAACATTTACATATCTATTGGTTTAATAATTGTGTTATTTTTGACACAGGAAACACGCAGTGACATTGGTTTACTCTAGAGTTTACTTTATCTAGCAATGATTTTGTTTTGCAATTTCCGTAGTTTCAGTATTTCTTCTCTCTTGCGGAGGGACAGATGCGCACTACATCCAACCAACTCATTACCCTACCGCAGGGTCCATCACAGTTACAACCATATATACCATCCCCAAACAAACTTGCTGGTTACGTGTCTGAAAGTAAACTTAAATAATATCGAATAATCAAAACGACATTTCCAACAGAACAGTGTGTTGTGCCTTAAACGCAAAACTGTAGCTCTCAAAGTAATTGAAGAAGTGTGTTTTAAGGAAAGNAACAGAACAGTGTGTTGTGCCTTAAACGCAAAACTGTAGCTCTCAAAGTAATTGAAGAAGTGTGTTTTAAGGAAAGTTAAGAAACGAATTGCCGTCGTAAGGAAGGTACGCTGGGATTTGCTGTAACTGGTTTGGATGAGATTTTCTGAGCAGAGGCTGTTGTAATTCCTGGCGGTATTCGTGGGGGAGCTGAGCCTCGACTGGAGAATAATGCAAGAAAGTCTGTCGTTCGGACTCAGTGAAGGGCGGAAACTGAGCTGCAACGTTTGCAGGGTGATCAATTCCGACACTATAAATACGTGTCTAATAACCCGATTGGAAAAAAAAGTCTCGTTTGATCGGGAATACGACTAGGATATGAGAATGACCTCGACCTTGAGTTGACACCGTCCATGTGTGTATGGGGGCCCGCAGCGAATATAGGATGTTTTGGGCGTGGACAAAAATTTCCGGGCCGTATATCTCGCGATTGCGATGCGCCAGCGCCCTGATTTTGGTACCAAACAAAATATCTCGTTTAAAGGCTGTTCACGATAGTAAGTGAGCTCTTTTTATATCAACCTTAGAAATAAGTCACTGCCCCTACCTGCGTATATTTTAACAAGCGACCTAAGGGACACGAGCCCAGTAAAGTTGATAACGATTGTTGGAAAGTAGTTCCGTATCTTAACTTCCAATAAAAAGTGTTATGTAACCATTTGAGATAACTTTAATTATTTATAACCCTTTTTGTTTATTTTAATGCGACGAAGTGTAAAAATTAGCAGATTTGTCAAATACTTACTTTCTTAATAATTTTATAGTTTCACTTGACTGACGCGTAAATAAAGTGATGAGGCCCATGGCAATGTTAGTTTTACATAAGGCGGAAGAATACACAACGTGCACACAAGTATGTCCTTAGCAGGGCTTTCAAATGTGATAGACACGTAACTTCTTACCTGCCATTTTAAAACGCGAAGTTCTGGGTCTAGATGTTAACCACACGATGAAGATTATAAATATGAAATATACTTTTACACAAAAAAACAGAACACTGATTTACTATGGGTCATCAAATTCTCTATATTCTCTTCTGAAAAAATATATGGAAAAACTTGATGTCTAAGCTTATGCCATGATGCTCTAGATATACATCTGAGATGTACCTACAATACAGAGTGTGCAGATCGTAAGCTACGCCGACAGCGCCGCTATGTTTGCCTATGCCCAGCAAGCCTCGGCTGCAGTAGCCAAAGTGCAAATCGTATTAGACTACAAGAAATTATGTTTTACCACCTTGTAAATCACAACATACGCGGTGAAGTCTGAGGCATAGGTGTCTGATACATCCTTGTTTCTTCAAAACTGACAGCGCTTAAGCTGTTTGGTGCGCACTTGCAGTATATTTTCGCAACAAAGTTCGATACTGACGCACCGATATAGCAACTACATTGAGTCAGGCCACAGGATGCCTGTCTCAGTTCCCAAGACTCCAACTCCTTAATCATACTGTTACAAGACGCCTTAAGGGCGTATCCGAGTTCCTGAGGTATGGAGGACTTAATCAAAATAAATTAAATGACTAAATTGGATTTTAATTTATTCAAACAGTTAGTATTTACACCAGTAATGTATATATCTCCACTTTTACTCTTTTTATTTCAATATTTAATGTTTACTTCAACCCTTACTAACGTCCTTCATAATGTCTCTGGTTATAGACAATTAACTCATACTCATCATTAACACACTTTCAGTCTGTCTGTTGCCATCATCTGAAATGTATTTTAATCACGCATCCAGTCCAACAGTGCAGCCTGCCAGTCGTACTCCTCACTGCCCCGATACTCGCAGATGCAGATTTTCCTCCCACCCGTCACCTTGACGCCTGCGGCGTCCCTATATTTTATTCGTCCGTACCACGCTCTAACGAAGCTCGCAGGTGAACGACATCAATCAGGATTTAGGGCCTGGCAGCCGTGACGAAGGGAACGGCGCCAGATCGGCCCTACAAGACGACCATTTGCATGGGAAGGCGGACATGCGGGAGA
>NQII01004181.1:0-92498 GCA_002778355.1 Clitarchus hookeri
TAATGACCTCGCTGTCAACGAAACGTTATGTCCCACTCACCTGTCTACTTACCTATCCACACTCGTTACCGTAACATAACACATTAAAACCTCTTTAAAGCAAGTGCAAAGATGTTACTTTTTATACGTTGCCAACCTTTAAACATCTCAGTGGCGTTGTTCTATTTCTGTGGAATTGCGCAGGAATTTAGCGCGTCCAAGGACGGAGGCATAGAAACGCGGGAGCGCTAAGGGCGACCTGGGTACGCGCATCGAAAAGCTGGTCGCCTTTACACGGAAGGCACTCGACTGGCGTGCTACCTCTCGTTGACTCGCCTCGTAGGACTGAGACGTCAGCATATTGACCACGCAAAGGTGTAATGTAAAGACAAAGGTGTGCAGCTTGTACCGGAAGAGGAGTACCTAGGGCCCACCTGTTTCTCGCGAAAAGATTTCAGGACTACGGTAGTCCAAAAACAACAGAGCTCAGATCCACTTTCGTGACTGGATAATGTCAACTGTCGCGCATTGCAGGTGTCTGCCCGCAAGCCACGGACACTCGGTGTCGGAGTTGCCTGATTCTGGTGGGCCCAGTCAGGTTAAAGGAACTGTCTCCCGACGAAGACACGTGGCCAATAACCAAAGGAAAACTGCACGTATGCCGTAGGACATTGGAGACCAGCCTTCGCGTAAATGTTTTCGCGATAAACAGGTGGCCCTAGTCATACGTAAAAGTGATTGTAAAACCCTCGCACTAACTGTTTTTCACACTAAAAAAGTACGCGTTGCAGACGGATATAGAAAACAGGAACAAGAACGCGTGTCCTAAGAGGTATATTCCGGTCAGCGTATCTCTCCTACGGTTTGGCGCTGAATCGCCGTTAAAATTTCCTGCGGTTAAGTTGAAGACAAAATAGTGTCACCTGAGGGCCGTTTCACACGAGGCGACGATCGCTGGACTAAAGTCGTTCATGGGGTAAATAGCCCTGTCAATACCAATTCTTAGGAGGAGAAGGAAAATAAGGAAGTCGTAAGTAACATCTGCGCGCAATACACCTGCTCTTTAGCGCACGCATTCTTGGTTCTGTTTTATATATCCGTCTGTAACGCGTTCTATTTTCTAATTTCGAAACGGTTAGATTGAGGATTTCACAATCACTTTTACGTATGACAAGGGCCACCTGTTTTTTCGCGAAAATATTTACGAGAAGGCTGGTCTCAAATGTCCTATGGCATACGTGCAGTTTTCATTTGGTTATTTTCCACGTGATCTTACTCGGGACACATATCCTTACCTGCTTATATTGAAATATTCCGTAATATTAAGATGTTACTCAATTTCTGAAATAAAATAGCTATCATTCTATTTTTTAGTCAAATTCATTGAGATACGAACAACATACTCTGCCATGTTTGCGAGCAGAAATTAATTGGAAACTTTGTAGTCGGTAGTAATGCGGTAGCCAGTAGGGGACTGTTGCCATGCCTGAACGCTTCAAACCAAACACGAGAATTCGCCGTACCGGAAAACTTCACCGTCAGTTCGGCAATTATCGGCAACCGCTGTGCGATTGTCGACAGGGCCACGGCCCTAGTTCTTTACGAGCGCTTCGATTCATTAATAAACTGGACGACTGCTGCCCGGTGATATTCGCCCCGCGTGAAACGACTATTAACATCGTCACACGCAAAAAGAAGCCGTTAAATAAATAAAACCTGGAGCTTTATCGCGGTTATGCTTTTCAGGGGTGGTGGCCTGCATCACAGACTAAAGATGAGGTAGACCGACCGATTATCGTCTTCCGCGCATGTACCCAACATTGACCTACTTCAAAAACAAACACAAATCTCAAAGTCACATGGTAAGCAGTGGTGAATTTGATTGTTTGTTAACATTCAAAAGAGAAGTCCTTTTGTATGAATAAAATACATCTCCTACTTATCTAATTGCATTAAGAATTGGATAGACGAAGTATAAAAAACATCTCAAGGCAATTATTTACATAACCATCGCTAACCTCGAATCTTATTCACGTCGTTTATGATGGTCGTATTTGCAGAAAAGCAGTTCAATGTTGGAACACGAGGTGGCTACTGCGCACCTTGACCGCGCACTCTAACCCATTTTCCCTCTTGTTGTCTGCTAACTGGACGCTGCACAATGAATAAATTTAATGGTCAGCACTGTACAGCGTTCAATATGCGATACTCTTTTACGTGGTTAAAGACATAATTCGTTCTTGAGAANTATAAATCGTTCTTGAGAATATATTCCGTTTTCTCATAAATATACTGCCAATATCATCCTACAAAAACACATCTATAGTGATGCTGATACTTGCACAGTTCAAAAAAGAAGATTGATTCTTTCGCATATGTTATAATATAAACTTATGTTAGAATGAAAAAGTTAACTAATACCCTTCGAAAGCAACCTTTGAATAAATCACTTACGCAGCTGGATATCCGGGTGATAAGTATGAGATTTTGACCTTGTATATTCAGAACTAAAACATGGGCTATCCCGTGTAATGTATTTTACTTTCCCCAGAATACCTGTTTTCCTATTTCCCTTTCACGCCATTTAGGTCAGTTCGTTCAGAACATTTCGAACTAAAAAAAATGTAAGTATTTGCCAGGAATTATCAAAGTTTTTTCAGTAGTACTCCATCGGCACATAAAAAAAAAGTATATTACAAAGTCTTATTTTACTATAACGCAAACATACTTACTGTTGAAGTGTTTTTGGTGGGCATATTCATTTCGGAATGAAAGAACAACACTCGTATTTTTGAGTTTTAGAATTATAAACTTGTCGAAAATTTTGACACTTAGTATATGTCTTATCATTTTATACAACTTTAATACAAAAAACAATTCCTCTGCATTCACTAGATGCTAGTTTGTAGTATTAGTACTCGTATCGCGGCAAAGATAATATAAAAATTAAGGACAGGAGTAGAATGTTTATGGCGAGTCTGGCGTAAGGGCTTGGGGAAGTAGGAGCCAGGTCGTGCTAGCGACCACTGGGGCAGTTTCCGCAGGGTCTGACTGACTGCTCTCCTTGTGTGGTTTGTATATATTATAATGATAAAAACCCATAGCCTGCCCACCTGCCCGCAAGTGATTGCTCAATGCTAGCATGCGATTGGCCAGTTGCAATCACGTAACAACTCGGTGATTGGCTGGTTGATGTCCGAAGAAAATTGTAATGGTGTAATATGATTGGTTCAATTTTGATATGACGTCGTTGGACTTGCATAAGCGTATATTATAAGCAATGCGGGGTCAGCTTAGAAGCTTAGTCTGACAACGGCTAATGTGAAAGGTGGATCGTCTAGACTAGCTTCGACGCCAGGTAATCCGTGGCCACTTTAGTTAAAGTGGAGTGGATACTACCTGCCCGCCAATGATTGATCGCCATAGATTTCTTCTTCTAGCGAGGTGTCTCCTGTTTTACCAGAGCCATCGATTTCTTCAGTGGTGATGCCTACATCATAAGCTGCAAAAAAAATTGACTTCTTCAACTGGGACACCTACATCACTAACAGCATCTACTTTCACCAGTGCAGCACGATCATCTACAGATGGTACAGTACCATCGACTTCTTCAGCTGTTAGACCTACGAAATCTACAATGGAGTCATCTCACTTTTCGGCTTAGGTACCTAAAACACCATTGCCGGCGTTACCTTTTTCTTTAGCTCTAGCACCTACATCTCCAACAGGTCCACGTCCGAGTCTTTGCCTGAACCACTTAGTCGTCATCAGTATCACTTTTGTTATAAGACATTTGCTTTTGGGCGCAATGTACGGCGACATTAGCGCTTTAAGTGTGCCAAAAATCGCTGTTGCATGACATATTTGTGTGACAGGTGCGGTAAGCTTCTCAGTCGTAGATAAAATTTACTTAGACATGCAAAGACCTGTAACGGCGAAGTACATTTCTCATCAGTACCTCGGTACCAGGTTTTCTGTAAGCAGTTCTCTTGTGACTTCAGTGCATGTCTTCAAAAATGCAGTCACCTTCATAACCCGCCCTGCACAGTGTGTCGGTGTAATAAATACCACGATATTTTCGCAAAAAGACCACACGAATGTGAATAGCGATATAGATAACATACTGTAACCTACAACAAAGTGGCTTGTATTGAGATGCATATATATTGAAGAATATTGTAATTTTTATGAGGGCATGAGCAATTGTAATAAATTAACTGAATAAAATAAATACCTGTAAATAAAATTGGCTTTTATTTCATGTTTACCTACTTTTCCAGAATATAATTAAAATTTAAAATGCACAGAAATAAAATTAGTTTCACTAAAAAGTATTGGATAAAGTACCATTGTACTATACGTACAACTATATAATTAAATAAAATTAATTTTTAATTTAACATTTTTTAATAAAAAATATATAGATTTAAAAGATTATTCGAGTACTTAAAGTCCCACATCGTGCTAATTTGTATTGCTAATTAGAAAAGTATATTTTTTAAAAGGATGAAATTTTCAGATTTTTCTATGCCTATAAATAAAATATGAATGTCGACAGCTCGCCTGGCGGTTGAATCTACAGAGTGGGTGGATGCCGACAGCTCGTCTGGTTGTGAAATCGATAAATTAACGCCACCTATTTGTTGAAATTAGAATGCAATATGGAGGATGTCGACAGCATCACCATAAAGTTAAAAACATAAACAAATATGGCTGCCGCTTGGTGGCTACATCACCACCTCGCCTGGTGACGAGATCGGTAAATAATACACTAGTGCCACCTAGGTGATGAAAATGAAAACAAATGACAAACGAAAAATAAACCAAGATGACTGCATACGATGGATTGAGTATGTGTGAGGGGGGTTGAGGTCTGTTGAATAATTAACGAAGGTAGGTAATTGAAGGATAAAATAACCAATTAAAAATATTTGCGAGGGTTTTTGTGGTAAGACCTTAGAAAATACAAATTTTTAAAATAAATTTCTTAATAATTTTTAAAGATTTTTAATAATAATTTTTAATTATTTTTTTATAAATATTTTCAAATGTTTATAATATTTTGGGTTCAAGGTTATTCAAGTTCATGCGCAGGGGGTCAAGGTCTACGTCATGGGTTAAGGACAAGGTCACCTGTCCTGTATCCAATATGACGGTTGGGTGACGTCACAACATAACGGTCGTCCTGCTCCAGGCTCCTACTTCCCCATTCCTTTATGACAAACTCGCCATAACCATTCTACTGGCAGGTAAAAAAATGGTCTGAAATTCTGTTCGTTGCAGCATTTACTTTCTGGAAATAAGTATTCATATGCTGAAAATGAAATGGTCGAATTCCATATAGCTTCTTTCGTGTGAGTAACGTTTAATTGTATATAATTACTCCAAATGCATGTTGATTTATGTATCTATGCACTATAACCCATAAACCAAAATTTCATTGCAAACAGTCTAAATGAAGTTGGGAATTAAAATCTTAGCATCTTAGCAGGTGACGGATTTGTGAAGAGCTGGAAGAAAGGCATTGTTTGTTCCCCAAACTGCGTGGTGCAAGGAATGCTATGAGTGGACACTTCTTACAAGATAGAAGGGAGAGAAACTGCAGGACTTGAAAAAGGAAGCGAAGGGTTAAGAATGGCAGACACGCCCTGGCCTGTGTCACAACCAGATTCCACGGCGCTGTTTCGTCCGCCCTGCTAATTAAACACGCAGGTGTAGAGGAATCCTTCCNTGTGTCACAACCAGATTCCACGGCGCTGTTTCGTCCGCCCTGCTAATTAAACACGCAGGTGTAGAGGAATCCTTCCCCAGCGGCTACACCTGAACCAACAAGCACACACACACTCTCACATGAATGAGAAGCTTTTGCGCAAGCGCAGAACACGGAGCCACTCCTTAAATCTGCCGTTCTGCTACGCGCGAACAAAGGATGTGTCGAAGTAGAAAATTCTTCCTCGCTCCTCTGCACCGTCTTCTTCGCAACGCCTGTTTTCTCTGTTCATCCGCCAGGAGCGCATGTGTCGGTGGAGGAGGCATATCCTACACGCAACTCCACTATAGACAGTTCACAGCAAACTGAGAATTTTTAAAGCCGTATTAGAAAACTACTTGTATGTCACATTGTGTTGTTGAGTTGAGAATTGAGAGATTTCGGCGGCTCTTAACAACGAGGTCTTGAGAGCCGATGAGGGTGAAATGAGGTGAGATTGGTACAGCGTCGGAATGCGAGGCCAACCAGCAACATCATCCGGCACTATTATTAATTGGGAAAATCCGGGATTGACTCGACCGGGGATTGAACCTCGTTTGCTCTGGTGGGAGGCGAGCAGCCTAACCGCTCAGCCACCGTGGTTATGTTTTGTCGTTTTATCTTAGAAAATTTTAGTTCACATTTCCATTTATATTGCATTGACATTTATAATAGATGATCTGTATATCCTGAAGTAATTTTAATTTTAAATATTATTTAAAAGCTAATTTAATATTTCAACTAATTGTATTAGGTTACTTGTTTGTGAGAAGAAGTGGTTCTCCCTTCCAGAGGTACCCTCACATTTTCCTCGCCCCCCTATTCCCATCCTACCTTCAACCGCCGACACAACCGGCCTCTCTAATTGTTTACTAAGTAGTGTAGACATACACGAAAACCTTTTGTTAAGGGTTTTATTTATGCTGATGCACGGCCGTTGTTCGAACTTTACGGCCCGTCGGGGGGAGGCACTCGTACGCAGAAAGCAGCGAGGATCTCTTTTGTCTTCCGAGCGCCAATAAGCAATCAACTTGACCGGCCGCGTGACATCCTAGACGGGACGAAGATAAGTTCTTCGTCGCTTCAGGTGTACATCGACCCCGGGCAGTCTCGACGAGGTCGAATGAAGAACCGAGAGTTATTTTTATCGACCTCTTTAATTTAAATATCGAAAACCACGGGAAGCCTAGTCTTGTACAAGTCAAGAAATTCGATCCCTACTACAAGTGCTCTGCTTTTCCAGTTTCGCCTCATTTGACCCAGGATAGAGATTTGTTAAACAAAATAAGTTCGCATTTTACTAAAGCTTGAATCACAAAACGAAATCGATTTGTCACTGACAAAATTAAAAGTCATGCACTATTTGTCTACCATATCAAATTACTCAGCAGAATTACTGACTTGAATTTATTAACAATGAAGAGTTTATCTGATAAATAGCGTCCAGTGAACTTCACGAATTATTTTGGCACGTGCCTTCAATTCTCAGATGTTATATACACACTCTGGNCACGAATTATTTGGGCACGTGCCTTCAATTCTCAGATGTTATATACACACTCTGGCTATAAACTTTTTTTCATTACCACGGATGAGCGGTGTCGTCTTCTTTTCAGTTTAAGTTTTGTAGGGAGTGCCAAAGCTACTGTGCTCCAGTCATAAACGTAAAAGTAATAAACGCATTATTGAATCTTAACGTAACAACCTAGAAAAGTAGATAATTCTGCAGATTTCTGTAGGAAAATCAAAATAACTAACAAATCACCATTTTTGCGAATCATCTTATTATTTCCACTTTTCTCACTGTTTGCACTGAAGAATCAATATATTTTGAAGTAGTTGAAACACATAGCCAATCCGGCGTGTTCTTTCTGACATGCAAAGTAACATTCGGCGTAGACACCTACAGCACTGAAAACCTGTACTCACAACTATTTTGAATGCTCAATAAAAGCCAGCTTTGTGGAAAATTTCCCATATCAGCTCACATACAGTGCAAATTATCTTTCAATTTTTGTACTTCAGTTTTAAACTGGGAATCTAAATGATGGTGAAGGGTTTACGGACTAACTTAAACCTTAATTTTAATGCTCTGCATCACCCACAATGTCGGATTCTTTCATTTTCTGATGACTTAAGTTTTTGCGAAGTAAACATTTAAAAAGTGCTGCAATAGACAAACTTTTATTTGCCTTACACTGCAGAACAGACACAAAATCCAAACTTTCAATGTAACATTTAGTCACAAATATCATAATATGAACCTAAAATTATCACTACGTTCCTGCCTTTTTCCTACTACCAGGTAACATGTAATAAGAATTAAACTCAAAAATATTACACAACTCACAAACTCTAAGTTTTGTATAGTAAGAAATTCTCAATATTTACACAGAAACTAAAATTATGATACGAAAATGAATAATTTATGCAAAAAAGGGAAAACCAAGCCATTAACAGTTAAGCATTTTTTTAACGACACAAGATATATGAAAAGCTCGTACAAGATGGCAATCTCTTACTAAATATCGTGCGAGAAAATATCATACCAGGTAGATGTCGTACGAAATCAGGAGATAGATCATGTCCTNTCTCTTACTAAATATCGTGCGAGAAAATATCATACCAGGTAGATGTCGTACGAAATCAGGAGATAGATCATGTCCTATTTTCAGGAGAGTTTTGCACAAAACAAGTGATTTCATTGGTCGTTCTCTGCTAACCATGTGACCACCTACGTTCCAACCAGAGATGTAGGAGAAAAGCAGAGAATATTGCTTTGTGAATAGGAATCAGGTGAAAAAAAATTGCTGAAAAGAACTCTTCAAAATTTTATTTTGGAAGCCGAGAATAGTTCAGATAGTGTTGTGAGATTGCTGGACGAGTACGACAAATATCATGCTGTATTTAACAGCCACTACTTTAAAACAGCGTTTGTTCATGAAATGTAATTATTAAAGCTATAGCTCACTAAGATATTCCAAGGCCATCATATTTTCTCATTCAAGGAGGTATTTTGCTGCTAGTTAGATCTGTGGACTCGTTTCTCATGTGATTTTTTTTTTTTACATCCTCGCAGGAGATTTCTCATGCGAGAGCTCGTACTGAGTCCATTTTGCGTCTTGTAGAAGCAGCTTTATTATTAGTTCACGCATCACACTGGGATTTGAACCAGAAACATTTACACGTTGGGCTGTCGTTCCGACGAATTGTGCGATGGAGATTTGCCTGATTACAAGAAGTGTTATTTCTTGGTAACTGAAGTTTCGGCAGCGTTGGGGGACATAGAAAATGTCTACTTCTTTGTCCATTGTCTTCCCATAATCGCACAGCTACTTAGCTGCACCCAAGTTCTCTGAATACAAGTTGAAACTCTGTTACGTGTTGCTTTGCAGAAAATTATTCGAATAGTTTATCTGAATTCAAGCACAGCAAAATGAGTTGGCACCCAAAGACTGCTGATGATTAACAGCCACCCAGTTTAGCATAAACCCAAGATTCGTGCTTCCAAATGAGGCTTGTAGTGTGAGCAACACATTTTGCATTGCAAAACAGCTTAATGCAGTCCGCGCAGTTATTGCAAATGAATAGACAGGCACATTTGCATAAGAAAGACAAATTTGCAGTCTTTCAAAACTAAGTCTTTAACTATCATCTGATTGTCATATTTGACTTTAATACATATGGGTACAAGCATGCTACAATGGCGCAGATACACTGCCGCAGACATTAGATATAAAGCAATAAATAGTCTTCGAAAAAAAAAAACACTCCTTCGGTTCTGCTAGATGTCTGCGTTCCGGCCGTATGGGAAAACAAGGTGTGACATCTCAAAGTGGAACTTCTATTTAGTCTATTAGCGGTGTCTTCATACTTTTTTAATCAAACCTTTGAAAAATCACCCCATGTATCACGTGTTTGGTTATTTCCTTCATATGTTTTGTACCATAAGCGCTTTATCACTGTAAATCAATTTTTGTAAATTTCCTAAACTGTAGTTGAAGTTTTCAACCTTAACATTGTATGGAAACGATACCACAGATCAGGCTGCAAATATAGGAATGTTTAGCATTGCTACTATACAAAGTTGGAAACTTCCCTACCCATTCGACTCATTCCTGAACAAATGTAAAAACGCTACCGTGAATGTATGGGAAAATAATTTACCATTCGCGCTTTCTCACTGTACGTATACACTGATATGGTAAAATTACGTATAATTTATTAGAATGTGTACTTCTGATATCAAAAAAATTAGGATAAATTTAATTTTTACATATATTTTATCTAAAAAATATAAAGCTTGATTTATAATTAATATAAATAAAAGTAGGGACAACAACAGTGTGTTGGTAATGCTATGCAACATATTATTAACCTGAGTGCGCACGCAACAATGCGGTACGTTGTCCGTTTGGTGTAAATTTCTAGAATTGGTTAACTTAGCTTGCCTTAGGTGGAGGAATAACCTGAAAGTAGAACTTTAGCAGGGCTTCAGAAAAGTTGGAAGTAAATATGACTGGAATGAATCAGGGGGGACAGTAGGGGGAAGCGTATAGAACTAAATAACATTTTCACTCCTCGAAAATATTCCTCAAAGCTCGGCGCTCGTCGTATTTGGCGCATGCACTATGACGATAAGCTTTTGTTAACATTTCTCCTGTGGGCTGTAAAGCCATATTACCCCATGTGTTATCAACGTAACTTACCGAAAGTAGCCAAGCTCAATCCAGGATTTTTTTTGCCGATCATAGGTATCGGGCCTAAACTTTCATACAAGTCATGGATGAACAGTTATCGTGGGTGATGCTTCTTCGGTGTGACGTACACGAACATTTTCGAGAAGTTAAACATTATGGCCATCTATATGCTCGTGGAAAAGGCTTAAAGTTTAAACTGTAGCAACTTCAGATGTAACAGGGGCCGCGGTGGTGTAGTGGTTTGACTACTCGCCCCCACTTAGGTGAACTGGGTTCGGTTCCCAGCAGGGTCGCTCCCGGTTTCGAATGTGGGAATCGTGACGGATGATGTCGCTGGCAGGTTTTCTCTGGAATCTCTCGTTTCCCCCGCTCTTTCATTCCAAAGTTGCGACATACCCCCCCCCCNTTCCTCCTCGCTTCGCCATCGTTGGTTCTCAAGACCTCGATGTTAAGAGCCACCCATATCACTTCACACTCCATACTCATCACATATAGTAACCAATCCGACACAAAGCTCGTTTTAGAGCATCAGAGCATCATACAGCCCGAGTAAGTACGTCCACGATCAGTGTTCGACTTGAAGGCTGTGAAGCTGGGGAATTCCTCCCCCCCCCCTTTTCTCCTCTTCATCAGGATTATTTTGCCCCAGATTCTGCATTACTGTGTTCATTCCCAGCCGTGGATGGAAAATCCCTCCACTCCTGCCTTTTGAATATGTTAAAATACTATAAAGTGGCATTTCCCAAAATTTAGTTTTATTTTCTGCATGGCGGTCTATTTGGTACAGTGCTGCAAATGTACCGAGCTGCTAGTAGCACGACCACCTGCTGATCTTCCATTCACCACTTTTATCAGTGAACTCAAGGACGAAGCCATTCCCAGCAGAGGGAAATTACACATATTACCTATGTTAAAACATTTTAGGGTGCGCGGTGTTTAAGAATTATACCAGAAGGCTATAACTTGGTTGTTTTCATAAATGTTTTTTTCCATTTTTTGTATCCATAATACGATTTGTTGCTTGATTTGAGAAGTACCTATTGTTTTCGTAACTGTTGCTATTTTTGCATTCATAATACGATTTTTGATTGACTTGTGAAATACTGAGTACCGTTTAAGTCGAAAGCTTGGGTAAGGTAAATATTTATCGCTGAACCAGAAATTAATAGTATCATATCAGGTACCAAAATAACTAACATGGACGTGAAAAGTAGTAAGAATGATACATGAAGTTAGGGTTCGACGTCTTGTCGACAGCAAGTTCATTAGAGGCGGGGTAAGCTGCCTGCCCAGAGGAGCAGGAACAGGGAAGGAATCATCCACGGCCTGTAGTAAGGAACCATCGCAGCATTCGCTTGAAGTGATCTCACGAAACCGTGGAAAACTGTTATCAGCATGGCCGGATCGCGAATTGAACCCATGTCCTACCGTATGCGAATCTCTCGGGTTTACCACTTAAATAACTGTCTTGGTGTCTTATACGGATACGTTTAAGTGGGAGAGACTTGAGCTGCTCTTAACTTCGAGGTCTTGAGAGCCGATAAGGGTGAAGCGAGATGAGTATGGAGCAGCGCCGGAATCCAAGGGTGGGAGAAACCAGATGTCCTGGTGAAAACCCGCAAACCAGTGGCATCGTCCGACACGATTCCCACGTGCGAAAATCCGGCCGCGACCCCGCCGGGAATCGAGCCCGGTTCGCCTAGGTGGGAGGCAAGTAGTCTTGACTACGACACCATCGTAGCCCCTCTCTTTTGTTTCTGCTAACGGACCATCGTCAATTTAACACGCCTTAAAAGACTTTCGGCCAATGGAGACCGTTTAACACTCCAGAGTCCGGGCAGGCGCGCTACGCAGTGAACAAGGGTGATTTTGAATTGCAGCCTGGTGGATTATTTTCTTTCGTGTTCATGAGCTCATCAGCAAACTAACCTAACGGGCGAGGAAATGAGGTTGACATTACGAAAACGTACACGAAAAAGTTTTAATGCGGATTTAAACATCAATCCAAGCGCAACGGAAGGGTCTCGATTCCAAAACTCTTCAGTTGGGAGCCAGACGCAAACGTTTCACAACACATTCCGGAGGTTAAACATAACTCTGAATATTGGCACCTAAGGTTTTCACCGTGTTAAATGTTACAAATGATTAAGAATCGGTAACCGAACCGGGGTTCCACCCCGGACATCCACAAGTAGATAATAAAATGCCGCAGTTGTCGATAGCCATTTGGTTTTCTCTGGGCATTCCCGTTTATTCCTACCAGTGAGTCAAGTCACATGCTCATCGTAGGGTCTTTTCGTGTCACGCTGGAGGCAAAACAGAACGCACGGTACCCACCTGAAAAATGCCGTTGCTCAGCACTGAGAAATACAGAGTAACATTTGGAGAACAAATATATAATCAATTTTCTTAGAAGCTGTTGCGTAATTTCGAAGTTAAGATCATAATTTTATATAATTTATTAGAGTTACATTTGCCGCAGTTGCGCTCTCGATATTGCTCAACGAATATCTGTCAAAAAGAGACTTCCTTCTGCACAGTATCCGTTGTTTCCTTTTTTCCTCTATGGTTAAGGGGTTCGCAACCTGTTGCTGAAAATGTGTTGCAGAGTTATTGAAGTACACGTTTTTATTCACGAAATCATTAAACGTCACCCAGTGTGCTGATCTACGGAACGAACAGAGACTTCAAACGAGGACCACTGAGTTCTTTTAAACATAACTCTCATGAGAAACAATATTTGGTAACAACGCATTGCACAAAATGGCTTTATCAAAACTCTGTGTGTCAAAATATGCTGGACCAGGCGCGTAAAAATATATTCAGGAGCCCCTGACTTAACATTGCTACATTCGTTGGGCTGTAATCGTCACGTCAAAGAACAGCGGAATCCTACAGAAATCAATTGGCTCGGCGATTCATTTGCTGATTGACTCGATCCGTGAGTATTTGAAACAAGGCTTCTGTGTCATTGGCTACGATATTTCGACGTTATGCTGGTCAGTGACGCCATTCTGCTGACGTGTGCGGCTAGACTTCGCAGTAGAAAGGGCTGTTTAACATCTGTATTCTTAATTATTCTGTCGTCACGTGTCTAAACTCATCGCCACATAAACGGATGCCTTTGCGGAGGACTCAACACCTTGAAAGAGCATAACATTTATAAGAATCTTTTCAATAAATAACTAACTTGACGTTACTTCACATACTGTCAACCGAAAAACGCAAAAAAAAATTATAGGTATTTACAAACAAGAAAGTTTACAGTTGAACCTGGACAGATATATTTTAAACACAGAAGAACCTAACTCCAAAAATATATGTTTTTGTTCATACAAATGGTTGTACTTTGTAGAATCTATCCAGGCGAATATTTCGTGGGTCAAGAGATATTACACCGCACACAAAAGTTAACGAAAAAAAAATAATTTATTTTAATTTCGTTTGAGTTATNAAAAATAATTTATTTTAATTTCGTTTGAGTTATAAAAAAATTACTGCTTTATCAAAATTTTAATTGCAATGATATGATTATTCTTTTGCAACCAGCAACATAAATTTCATTAAATTAATTTTTTGATGAGGCACTTACAGAGTCAAACAAGTGTCTTATATTGTATTTGGGGCTTTTTTATAGCGAGAATAAGTGTTCTTCCTCAATAGCTACAATTACATACAATTATATTTATTTTGCAACTGGTAAAATTAATTAGATTTAAATTAGATTTTTGTGAGGCAAATATAAAGTCAAACAAGTGTCTCGTATTGTATAGGTTGTTCACAGTTTTTTAAAACTGAGTATAGAAAATTAAACCAAATAACACCGCACCGGATTTTTGCGCATTCAGTGCAATATTTTTTTTATGAGAACTAATCCTTACTAGGCAATACCAACACACATGTTTTTCTCCCTGTATTTAATCATATTAACAATTAATGAAATATCGTATTTTAGATACAGAACATTAGTTAAAGTTCAATTTGATTGGGGCCGCGGTGGCTGAGCGGCACGCTTGCTCTCCTCCCTCCAAAGAGAACAGGGTTCCATCCCCCTGTGGGGTCACTCGCGGATTTTCGAATGTGGGATTCGCACCGGTCGATGCCGCTGGTTGGCGTGTTTTCTCGGGGATCTCCCGTTTCCCCCGCCCTTTCATTCTAGTGCTGATCGACACTCACCTCAATCACCCTCGTCGGCTCTCAAGATATCGCTGTTAAAGAGCTGGCCAAATCTCTCTACTCACTAACTTATTCGATTTAACTAAATATAAGGTACTTTTATATTAACACGATTTATAAAACACTTGTAACAGTGACATTTTTAGGAAATGGCCATACACGTCTTACATAGGGTGACTTCTCAAAGGTTTGATTCAAAAAGTGTGAGGAAACCGCGAATAGACTGTATCTAGTGACCCTTATTGGGAGAATCAGGCTTCTGCCTCGACCTCCTTTCCATCGCAAGCACTTTCAAGGAAGCAGTAAAAAAATACGCATATGTCGAAGACTTTCACTCCGCGCATCGACGACGCAACGTCATCGTTCGTTTTTTTTCCCGCGGATGAATACCTCTTAGCCGGGTAGAACCTCCTCCCCTCTCCGCCTCTCAAACCGTCGTTTCACCCGTCTCCTGGAGAGGTCCCGTAACCCCGTGACGTCACGGCGCGGGAAGATCTCGCTTGATCTCGTGTCGACAATTAGTCGCAGCGCGTTCTTTTTCCTCTTGTTGCGGCTGCGTTTATGCTTTGATGGCGGCCGCGTACGTGAAAGACTCTCCCACAGGGTCTCCCTCCAGTCGCCGCGTAGACGACTCTCCGTGAGCGAACTTCGCCGGAAATAGTCGAACGTCAGCCGCGTTGGCTGTGTGTATTTAAAAAAAAAACCCTTACTGGCTATGAACTGTGGAGTGATCACGCTAGCTGCTCAAACAAAATCTCTGTGTCACCAAATCCAACTGCTTTTCTGCCAGTACGACTATCATAAATTACGTTGATGGGATCTGAGATTAGAACGCTGTTTGGTAAACTAGTGCTTTGATATGTTTGTGTACATACCTCTAACCAATTGTCATAGGCTAGTCTGTTCACTTTTTTGAAATAAACTTTTGAAAAAGTAACTTTCTTTACTGATATATATTTTAACTCGCGCACTGACTGACATGCATTCAGTGAAGTCTGTAACGACCAAGAGAAAGTAGTTCCGCGATTTATCGCTAAATCAAAAGTTCCAGGTATGAATTTGTGAGTACTGAAATTATTTATTTTGCTTTCTGTTTTTTTACTGCGTATAATTGTAAGAAACAGAAAATTTGTTAAATGTTTTCTTTTATAATAGGTAATTCCACAGTTTCACTTGACCGATGCATGAATAAAGTGATCAAGCCAACGGCAATGTTAATTTTACATAAAGTGGAAGAATACACAGTGTATATACAAGTATATCTCAAACACGGCTTTCAAAAGTGCTCAGTTTACCGTGAACAGTCATTAATGAAGATTGGTCGAATACAAATTGGTAAAAGTATTTTATTCTAATAAAATTGCTCGCCTTTCTAAAATTAAGATACAAAGAAACACGTTCATCACCATAGACTACGTGACTATTGCAGTTGTATTGGTGTGAGTTAGGTCATTGTTGGGTACATGCGCAGAAGACGAAAAATCGGTCTACAGCATCTTTAATCTAAGCTCTGAACCTGAGCCAGAGCAATTAAGAATATTCGTCACAGATGCTGACATTCTGCATTGTAGATTCTTGTGACGTGCGTGAAGACGTGCATACTATTTCATGTAGAAAAATCAAAAGAAAGCGTTAAAACTTGCTACTACAGCGAAAAGAATAATTTGATTATTGCGTTTAGATTACTTTCATTTGTAATAGAAAAAGTTGTTTTCCTGGTGTCACAGGCAATTTCTTTGTACGAATTATGGTTATATATATATATTTTTTTAAGTGTGGCGCTCTAAAAACACTATTACAATATAGACTAAAATTTTTCTCGCCAAGTTCTTCATTGTTATATTTGAACAAGCCGATAGGTACTATGTTCCTGTGTGTTCATATATATTAGGGTCACCGCTTAATGCGCTCGCCTAGTGAGGCATGTGTTTGTGCGAGGGAGACAGAAGTCGACGGAGCGCTACGGGAGATGAACATCGGCGTGTGTGAAGCCGTATAGTCTCCTCAGTTGGCGTATAGTATTTCCTTCTGTGCCTCGCCTAAACGTGACAAAAAAAAATCATGTTTGAATATAAGTGACTGCCACAATACATTTTATTTTAATTTTTTAATTATTTCAGATATTACTGTCAGCATTTCAAACCTTGTTGCTACGTTGCTGAGGTATAACATTTTGTTTTTATTTTTCGACGATGCCCTCTTCTAGCATAGAGCACTTAGGAGGTTATTTTTAAGTCTATGTAGTACGCAAAATAATCACTGGCATAATTAGAAGCTTATTTAAAATCGGTTCAGTCGTGCTATAGATTTATTACGTAATAAAAATTACAGAAATACTAATATTTTTATTGAAAATATATGCCTTAATCGCTCGGAATTCCCTATTTCCGACGTGCTGTAATTGTACTACTCGCATGCCAAATTTATTGAGATTCGTTTCAGTAGTCCTGAAAAACGAAGGTGAAAAACAAGTACTGAACAAGTGAAATTTGGTTATATTATCAAGTAATACTTAACGTGACAAGTTTGGCTGAAATATTTCGGATGGTTCGTTAGATAAAGCAAAATAACTAAAAAATGTATAATAACATTATCTTGAGAATAAGTATCNAATATTTCGGATGGTTCGTTAGATAAAGCAAAATAACTAAAAAATGTATAATAACATTATCTTGAGAATAAGTATGTGAACTACATACATAATATATGTTTATGTGGCCTACCATAGCACGCTGATATGTAAAAAAAGCATTCCTAAATAATGTTAGTGGTTCGATAGATATGATGTAAAGGCTTCATTTATATAGATGGCGCTGTCTTCGAACATGGCGTACTAATTACGAAATCGAATTTGGTATTTATTGCTAACACTGTGAATTACCACAATACCAGTTTCGGTTAAAAACAGATGAACTCTTACTAAGATATGATTCAGCACCAAAAATTTCAAAATGGCCACCATTTTGTAAATAATTATTGGTCATTGTAATGTCAGGTGTCTTCAGTACAACAGGTGTAATAAATCTGGTGAAATTCGATGCACGGTTTCAAAAGCCAAAATTATATAAGGAGGAAGAGAACAGACACGTACAAACACAGTGAGGTAAGATCATAGCATATTATTCGAGCTAAGGGGAGAGTAGAAACAGTGTCCATAGTTGTTCGATAATCACGTGTCACAATTTGACTTGTTCTCAGAGCAAAGAAATAATAAACATATCGGTAACACAATTGAAATGTATGTGATATATGTTGAATAATCGTTGAAGTTTACTGTCTTAAAATATCTTTAGTATAACACAGACCTATTGATATGTTTTTTTAATTGATGAATATATATGAGTGAAATATTTGTGCTTATCTCTTAAATTTTGTGAATTAACGTTTGCAAATTACATTATTACTAATAAAACACATTTTAATCACCCACGTATTAAAAAAAAAACCAGTACAATTGAGAATTTGACATGATATTCTGAATAAATGCGAATTGTAAATTATTATATTGGCTCTTGGTAACATCACGTATAAATTCTACTATTTAAACAGTATTAAGTAAAATATAGTATTAATATTCCTGCCAAACGCTATTAATTACGAGTGGACTAGGGTAAAGAACCGCGAACAGTGTGTACATAAAAAAAAATCTCCGCCACGCAGTTGCCACTTCACTTCTACGTACAAACGCGCTCTATGCTGTGAATGTGTCGGCAGGCAAAGCGGGCTTCATAACGCGGGTGCTACCAGAAGCGGGATCTTCGCCGCCGCGCCGATAGATGTCTCCGCGGGCGGCACCGTGTCGGATGCGCAGAGTGGATGCGCAGACAGCTCCGCGGGCAGAATGCGTCACGCGTGGCCCCGCTCATATGGCTCGCGTTATATTTTCCCGCTGCGCGGCTGAAGGCAAATGTGAAGTCTGGCAGAGGGGAAAGCAAAAGGGTAAAATAGAGAAGGGTTGCAAGGGGTTGGAAGGGGAAAAAAATACGCACATAAACGCGTGCATCCATCTTCAGTCTCCGTCACTCATTTCGTTTCATTCTTTTCGTTCCGGCGTTGGCGTTTGTCGGCTGGGGCAGTGTCTGGTGTCCCCGCCTCTGGGCTGTCCGTTAGCACATCTCTCAGTTATTTTCCTTCTCAGTTTTGCCACCAGCCACACGCCTTGCATTCCTTTTCCGTAAACCCCGATTCGCATGTACACCGGCCAGGGCAGACACTTGGACAACAAAAAGGAACGCATCCTCGTTTTCTGCGCGAACCTTGTTGAAAAGTCGAACTCACACCTACATTCCAGCTCGCAGGAAAAGCGGACTTCGACAAAGATTTCCATGAGAACACGAGTCTTCATTTTCCCTGGTAATGTACCAAAAGACCAATATAAACATATACAACGTATTAAATTAAAATCATTTGATATATTTGTTTAACAAAACCAAACTATGATAAGATTAGTTTTACCATACACTCTGCAGGTACATCACCATAATTTTAAAATACTACTCTTAAATGATAAGCGAAGTTTGGAAATATGAAATACAAATCCTACCACTTTAATTTCATTCAAGGAACAGCATGGCTCGTATTGAAGTTAAAGTAGAATATATTGTAACTTCGCCCATGTCTAACTTGTAGTTGGTCACTAACGTGGTTTAAGTCACGAACAGACCTATGTGGTGTTGAATTATAATTGAAACTGAAAATAAAACACTAAGGTTTGATCGTCCCAGGAAATCCGTTCGATTGTGAAGAGCCAAGAGTATTATTCGCTTCGCGTGCTTCGCAAAGGGCCCAGTTTTGATTCCATTGTGGAAGGGGTCAATGAGTGGTAATTTAATAATGTCTTCGATTAGCAAAAAATGAGATTAGTTAATGCTTTAAATATATATAGTCATCATTAAAATTAAGTAATTGAAAAAGATAAACCTACAGATCGCTAATAATCTGTTGCACAAACACGTTAACTATCCGAGATATTTCAGACGTTATCCTAGATTTCTTTGACGTTCCATTCTTCACGTGTTGCACATAAAAATAATTTGCGCCTCTTTCAATTCCAATTCATTTATCGTACGCCAAGAAAAAAACAAAGTTGCCAAAGGAAAAAAAAATTATAATAAAACAGGGACAACAATCTAGCAGGTTACTGGTACCACATAAGATATTTTAAAACATNATCCGAGATATTTCAGACGTTATCCTAGATTTCTTTGACGTTCCATTCTTCACGTGTTGCACATAAAAATAATTTTCGCCTCTTTCAATTCCAATTCATTTATCGTACGCCAAGAAAAAAACAAAGTTGCCATAGGAAAAAAAAATTATAATAAAACAGGGACAACAATCTAGCAGGTTACTGGTACCACATAAGATATTTTAAAACATAGATCGTAATACCAAAAATAGTATGATTTGGGGCAGTCGGGCACAATGTATTTTAAATGGGGTAAAACCGGCACCTGGCGCTGGCCGTCCGCCATGTTGTGACGTCAACCGACCGCCTATTTGTATCCAGGTGACCGTGACTTTGACCCATGACATTGAATTTGACCCCGGGTTCATGACCTTGAATAACCTTGAAACAAAAAAATATCCACAAAAATGGCAAAAAACTTTTAATAAATTTTTTTAAAAAAATGTATAGAAATTTGGAAAAAAAGTTAAACAATTGTTTTCAAACATTTTTCAAAGATGTGAATGCAGGAGGTCCTTGGTTTGATGACAGGTGGATCGACTAAACACCCGACACGACCGGCCCAGGCCAGGCTGGTCAGTGTCCATCTCGTCAGTCATGTTTAGATGTGGACGNTTAACCTTGGATGACCTTGAAGCCGAAAACTTCCCCAAAAATAAAAAGAATACCAAAAAGTTTCCAAAAATTCTAACAAATTCCGAAAAACCCTTGACACTTGACTCAAGATTTAAAACTCAAAACCCAAGATCCAAGACACAAGACCCAAGACTCAATACCCAACACCCAGGACACAAAACCAAGACTCAAAACCCAATATACAAGAATCAAGATCCTTGACTCAATAACATTGACTCAAGACCCTTGACTCCAAACCCTTGACTCAAGACTCAAGACTCAAGAACCTTGACTCAACACTCATGTCTGAATGCGCTTGACCCTAGACTCATGACACAAGATTCAAGACTCTTGACCCAAGACTCAAAACTCAAGACTCAAGTTCAATACCCAAGACTCAAGCATAAGACCCCTTACCCAAGACCCTTGGCCATTACCCTTACACCCATAAAATAAATTCTAAAAAATCTAAGAAAGTACTAAAAATTCTAAAAAAAAATTAAAAAATCCCAAAAATTATAATAAAATATAAATTTAAAAATTATTAAAATTTGAATGTTTGGACACAAAGGGGTTCGGAGCCGAAGGCAACATCATGCTATGTAATTCCGTTATATCGGCTGCCATGATATGATTTTACCCAACCACAACATTAAATCCAAGTGACCTTGAACTTGACATTTGACCATAACTTTGTGACCTAGTGAGACCTTAAACCCAAAAATCACCAAATTATCCAAAAATTCAAAAATTAAAAATTTCCAAATCTTTACAAAAAAAATTAAAAAAATTATTATTAAAACATTTATTTTAAAAACTTACATTTCGTGTTTTTAAAAACCTATATTTATTAAAAAAAAACTTACCATGTCCAGCAGACGACTGACCCTTGCCAATATTTATCATTGGTTAATAAGTAGTTTCCCCTCCAACGCCTCCACCAATGTTTCCCATTGGTTGATTACTTGTGCTCGCTTCAACCCCTAAAATTTTTTTTATTGACTCTTTCCGTTGTATGCAGCCAAACACCTAGGTGACGCTGGTGTATTATTTATCGATTTCGTCGCCAGAAGAGCTGTCGATTTAGCCACCATGTTGGTTGTTGACCTCGACCTTACCCCAATGACATTGAANAAATTCTAACAAATTCCGAAAAACCCTTGACACTTGACTCAAGATTTAAAACTCAAAACCCAAGATCCAAGACACGAGACCCAAGACTCAAAACCCAATATACAAGAATCAAGATCCTTGACTCAATAACATTGACTCAAGACCCTTGACTCCAAANCCAAGACTCAAAACCCAATATACAAGAATCAAGATCCTTGACTCAATAACATTGACTCAAGACCCTTGACTCCAAACCCTTGACTCAAGACTCAAGACTCAAGAACCTTGACTCAACACTCATGTCTGAATGCGCTTGACCCTAGACTCATGACACAAGATTCAAGACTCTTGACCCAAGACTCAAAACTCAAGACTCAAGTTCAATACCCAAGACTCAAGCATAAGACCCCTTACCCAAGACCCTTGGCCATTACCCTTACACCCATAAAATAAATTCTAAAAAATCTAAGAAAGTAANTAAGACCCCTTACCCAAGACCCTTGGCCATTACCCTTACACCCATAAAATAAATTCTAAAAAATCTAAGAAAGTAATAAAAATTCTAAAAAAAAATTTTAAAATCCCAAAAATTATAATAAAATATAAATTTAAAAATTATTAAAATTTGAATGTTTGGACACAAAGGGGTTCGGAGCCGAAGGCAACATCATGCTATGTAATTCCGTTATATCGGCTGCCATGATATGATGTTACCCAACCACAACATTAAATCCAAGTGACCTTGAACTTGACATTTGACCATAACTTCGTGACCTAGTGAGACCTTAAACCCAAAAATCACCAAATTATCCAAAAATTAAAAAATTAAAAATTTCCAAATCTTTACAAAAAAAATTAAAAAAATTATTATTAAAACATTTATTTTAAAAACTTACATTTCGTGTTTTTAAAAACCTATATTTATTAAAAAAAAACTTACCATGTCCAGCAGACGACTGACCCTTGCCAATATTTATCATTGGTTAATAAGTAGTTTCCCCTCCAACGCCTCCACCAATGTTTCCCATTGGTTGATTACTTGTGCTCGCTTCACCCCCTAAAAAAATTTTTATTGACTCTTTCCGTTGTATGCAGCCAAACACCTAGGTGACGCTGGTGTATTATTTATCCATTTCGTCGCCAGAAGAGCTGTCGATTTAGCCACCATGTTGGTTGTTGACCTCGACCTTACCCCAATGACATTGAACTTGAAAAATCGCAGTCCATATAATTGGTAATTACTAGCTGGTCACAACAAGGAACCATGCCGACTAACAATACTAATTAACGACTGACTTCTCCCAAGACCGAATCCACCCAAGACTGACTACAACAATGAATAACTCCATACAAGACTAACTCCACCGAGGACTGACCACACCCAAGATTGGTTCCTGACGAGACTGACTTAGCTCAAGACTAGCTTCTCACGAGACCAGTTCCTACAAAACATGATTGACCAACCAGCCATATCACCCACATTTACAAACAAACGATCATTAAAAATATCGAAAAAAGTACCCTAATAAGAGCCTCTTCGCAGAAAATTTTCGCAAAATCTTAGCAAAATATTTCTACCAAAGCTGTCCATATCAAAGGGTCATACTAACTTACCAAGCCAACTTACCAGACCAATTGACCAGGCCAACCAACTAGTTGAAAAACATTCCTCAAAAATATTCCCCTCTTTTCATTCGTTCGCCATATAGAACTTAATCGATTTTAAACGACCCGAGTAAGGAATAATACTGCAAATAGAACTGTAGTACTACTACTGCATGCACTCACATAAATTTGGTTAAAACAGTATCTAAATTGATTGTTTACACCACTGAATTAATAAGTCTTTCAGAGAAGCAGAGGGGACTGTATAAGAAATTAAACACAAATTGCTATATACATCAATTTTATTTAATTACCTGTTATATACGTTGTATATTTCTAATTATTTTGAACTTTCCAGATTTACACTTCTTAGATATTTGTATATAATTGATAGTAGACAACAGTCTCATTTTATATAACCCCGATTCTTCAGTTCATCGATGATTAAATATATCTCAACAATCCGTGAGATATCCCCGAGTTTTTGCAGGTCAATCAAATATCTGAGTCTGACAACCAGTTATTTCGGATCTTCGAGAAATATGCAAAGACCGTTATTGACGCCGTCCGCTTTCTGCACACCAATTGTTGAAGGAAAATCGTTGGTGTTATATGTAGGAACATCGAGAGAATCATCAGCCTTCTAATCAGATACTTCATCAACACTGTCTTCATAGTCATTATCACCAATGCTGTCGTCATGATCGCCTTCACCTGTTTCATCCTCAACATCAAGTTTACTTTTCTTTTAAGGGGTCGCACAGTCATCATCAGTATTTAGAGACTACAACTGTATATTCTGATGTTCGTCGATTTCATGCGAACGTCTTGCATGTGTACATTCCACACATACGGACTCTACTAAATCTCGTAGGTCTCTAATTCCGTCATTAGTATTATCTGCCCTGTCATAATCGTCTGTGAAATCAGTACACATCGATGCAGCGTGGGTATTGAAGACATCACTTGCTGGCTCTTACAAGACGAATATCTCACCTTGCATAAACTGCATGTGCCCATTGTCGTAATGCTTCATCGCGCGAAAAGGACTCTTCGTTCAGGCGGTTCTCACAATACCGCCGAGAGTGGCAGCTTTTGCTGAAGATCTTTACACATTAGCAACACTGTTTTAGATGTAATCTCCCAGCATTGTCATGAGTCTTGAGTCAAGTGTATTGAGTTTTAGGTCTTGAGTATTGATTCTTGAGTCTTGGGTATTGGGGCTTCGGTCAAGCATCACGGGTTTTTTTAAGTTTTTTTTTGCAATTTTGTGGCTTTAAGTTTATCCATGGTCAAGGACGAATGTCAAATTCATCAACATCTATCATGGCTGACGAGTTGAACAGTGGCCGATCTGGCGAGGGCCAGTTGTGTCTGGAGCTTAGTTGATCCACCTGTCATCGAACCCAGGACCTCCTTCATGTACGTATACAATTTTTTAAATATATATTTTAGATTTTTAATTTTTTGGGGGATATATTAATATTCCTTCAATTTTTAGGATTTTTTTTGGATGCAAGGTCACCCAAGATCACTGCACGAGGTCAAGGTCAATGTAGTTGGTCAAGGTCAAGGCCACCTGGATTTAAGTAAACGGTCGAGTGACGTCACAACATGACAGCCGGCTGGCGCCGGTGCCAGGTGCCGTTTATGTTTAATTTAAAATACATTGTTCCCAACTTCCCCAAATCATACTATTACCAAAATATCTTACGTTAATTGTTTCAGTGAGTACAAATATTGTTCATAAAGCAGAGGACTCTTGTTTGCATTTTATAGAAGACATTTCGTACTACAGATCACTTCAGCAATATCTGTTCTACTTTGTGAACATATGGAATTGTAGTAACCCAACAAATAATTCCTATGAGAAAACCGAAGTTTAGTTACTGCTACCCTAAAAAAAAATGTACAGAACTTCTATTTTGTCATTATTGTTACGTGCTGCCGCTTTGCCTCTGTGCTCCACTCCCCCCCTTACAGGGCATACGTAGCGTACTCCTCTCCAGGATGACATCACAAGTACCCAGAGGAGGGGAGTTATAGTCCAGAGCTCACGAGAAGGCGAGGCTCTGGAATTCGGGCAGGGTGGGTGAGCGGGAGGGTGGGCCCGGTGGGCCGCAATGTCGCCACCATCTCCTCCAACCTGTACTACCAGTACTAAAACTATCAGCTCGCAGGAAGATTTTCCTTTCATACGACACGCATACAAATATACTCTATATGTCATGGTATACACCTCTTTTATTTCTTTTGACAGTAACCTCTAAATTCGCCATTTTAGATGCCTGTTTGCCTGGTGCGCGAAATGTTTTACATTGTGATTGAAGTACACATTTTTAAAGCGAGCCATTTATTGTACATATTCGCAATCTGTTCCAGTATGAAAATTAATCACATTTCAGAATAGTTACAATTGTTAAAACATCGTTTACATTACCAATACTAATTTGAAGACTTTCAGTATGGCCAAAAACAACATTTTTAAACTGTTTTAACTTAAATTGTTGTACTTAAATACCTGCGAAACAACCATAGTGACCTGAAAACAATTTTGATGGCATACATTTAGGACTAAAACAGTTAAGATCAGGAATTCATAACTTTAATAAAATACTCTGAAAGGATATACTCTTACCGCTTAACTCAAATAGTGGATGTTGTTGTTCGGTGATAATTTATTCACTTTCGGGAAGTGGCAGCGCTAGTTCCGATTTGGAAGAGGAAAATTCGCCGTCAGATGAATCACTCGAGCCACTGGAGTTACGGCCTAGGCATATCACAAAACTGTCTATTGCGTCTTCCACACGACAGTCCTTTTGCCAGTAGTCTGCGTCTATATTTTGGACCTGCGAACAGTATCCTTGCCAGTCTTCTTTAGCAACAGAAGATATTGCTTCCGTCGTGATTTCCATTAGCTTTGTTAACTACAAGCTAGCAGTAATATTCTTTTCCCGCACTAGTCTCTTTGTTTTAAACCACGCTAGTTCAATGGGATTAAGTTCGCACATATAAGGAGGAAGTCTAAGAACATCGTGTCCGTGCAGTTTTAAAAGTTGGTCAATTCGAAATACTTTTTCAGGCTTCCTGTTCTGCGCAATTAAGTCGAAAAGCTCTGTTTTTCGCATTTCATGAGTAAAGGGAATGTTGTTATTGGTCAACCATGACTCCATTTCCTTTTTCACTGCATATTTCGATGGGGGTTTATTTTCTTGCACTGAGTGGTAAGGCGCATTGTCCATAATAACCACAGACTTTTCCGGTAGGTTTGGCAATAACTGATTATGCATCCACTTTTCGAAGTTCGCAGAATTCGTCTGCCCATGGTAGTCCCCTGTAGCTCTGCCTGCTGGAAAAATTAGCAGTGCATTTTCAATTAATCCAGTTTTAGCACCTGTATGAACAACAATTAAACGGTTCTAAGAACTGCTGTTGGTTAACACACCACGTTCAGTATCATTTTGCCAAAATTTGTTAAATGTGATGTTGCTTTCAACCCAGGTTTCATCAATGTAAATTATGGGGCGTCCCTCCATTCTGTAGTGGAGAATTGACTTTAAGTATTTACAAAGCCAGTGGAAAATGTGCTGTCTTTCCACTAATAGTTTCCGAGAACTGTTACACCGTTTCCATTTAAACCCCATTTCTTTCAGTATCCGCCTGAGCATGTGAACATCCCATGGAAAATCAATTTTTTCTCTCAAAGCAACGAGACGCTTAGGACATGTTAGTTCTTGTTTCTGTACTAAGTGAAAATCATGAATGACGTCTCTGATTACTCTCCTATCAAATCTTCCATGTGGACGCTTTCGGTGTTTGCCTGGTGTTGACAGCGAACTGTTACAAGCATTAGCACCTTCTTTGCGAATTCTGGAAAGACTTCTCATAGGAATTCTAGTGTATTCTGATGCACGCAGATTGGATCGAGGTAATAAATGCTTTATTTGAGCATCAGTAGCTTCTTCGTCACATTTATTTATCACATGTCTGATCACCTCCCTCGCTTCGCTGTGTATAGTTCTCCCTTTCTTCCTAGACTGCGCCATAATATACCGTCCTGATACGCACGCAACTGACACTAACTCGTGATTGACCTCCACAGAGCTGCATCTTTTGGGATGATTAGTAGCGAGGGTGACCCGTTACTCTGACAGCGGTATTTAAACGCCGGAAGGGGGTAAGGAAGGGTTTGCGGCCCCGACCACCACCCCGCCACAAAGACGAAACGGGTTCAATCCTCGGCCAGGTCACCATTTTCGCAATTGGGAATCGTGCCGGATAATGTCGTTCATCAGCGGGTTTTTGTCAGGGATCTCCCGTTTCCCTCGCCCTTTCGTTCCGGCGCCACTCCATTCACACCTCTATCACCCTCATCGGCTCTCAATACCTCGCTATTAGAGCCACCCACATCTCTTCAGTCACACTTAGGAGGCAGGTCCGTGAAATTAAGTTTGCAAGTATCATTTCTAGCTCCAGGAATGTTTGTTTATCCCCTTATAAACATAGTGATTAGCCAATATTTGCTCCATTGTGATGATTTTAATTTAAATAGTTTATAACAGACTGGTTAAGATATAAGTTTATTAAGAAAATATTTTTTTTTTACAATTTTGTGTTTAAAATTTATTATAACTAATTACTACAAAACATTTAAAATATATTTATGTTCGTCCATATATTTCTATATTTATGCTATTTTAACATCGTGCTCTATGCTAAGGTCACAAATCTTCCAGATCACTTTCCTCTTACTTCTAACTGGTGTGGTCTCATCTGTTATTGTAGTCAAATAGCATCGTTCATGCTGTCGTCGGGCGATCGCCGGGGGGAAGGTCCGAGGATGTATCGTCTTACTACATTTATGGTCGCCCCAGTGCCGGTGACCATCTGGCAAGGAACATTATTCAGGCTCCCCTCCTCCAGTATTGCCTCCCAATCCTGTTTCACCGACCGTGCACGTAAGAACATTGGGGCCTTCCCTCCAGCAGCCACCGACCTTCGCCCTCAAAGATAGGTGTTTACAAGTTTTCCGAATGTGCTGTATTCTCGCCTGCTTCTCGCTGCCTCTTTTCCCGCTGTTGCTTCTGTTACTGCTGTTGTTGTGGGCAGTAGTCTCTCAGGTGCCCCGGCTATCCACGTGACCAACACTCAGGGCGTTTAGGGTGTGTGGGGGAGGGGACGAAGCTCTGTAGCATGGACCCTGGAATCGATGTCCCTCATAATCGTCTGCATCTCCTTCAGTGTCTTCTTGATGCCATCGTCGTCTTCATTCAGCACCAATGCCCGCACCGGACGTCAGGGCGGCGCGGACACCTGTCTTGCTGACTCCACCTCCAGTGCTCGGACCAGGGCGTCCTGCATGTTGTGGAGTGCAGCCAGACGTACCGCTTGCCGTACCTCTGTGTCGGCGATGGCATCGATGAAAAAGCAGACTGCGATGATGTCGCGCGCCTCCACGTGGTACCTTTCCAGAGATAGTTGGCAAAGCCGCACAATGTCTTGCCATAGCTCCTGCAGTGGCTCTCTTGGTCGTTGGGTGCGGCTTTGCAGTTGGGCATGATGGGCATGTCGCAGGTAATCGTCGCTGAATCATAAATCCAAGTCCGACACCAGTGTGGGGTACTCCAGTCGATGTCGCTCTGGCAGAGATTGTAGTATGCTCAGTGCGGGGCCTCTCAGTACAGCCGCGGTGTAGCAAGCCCACTGCTCGGCTCACCAGCCATTCAGGGTGGCGACTATTTCAGGCTGGTGTTGGTACTTCCACTATGAAGTCTCGCCATCGGAAGGGGGGGGGGAGGGCTTAATCTAGACCTCCTTCCCCACTCCTGGCCGTGCGACACCAATGTTGCAGAGCTGCTGGCTATCCTCTGAGGTTGCTGTGTTGGTTATGACTTGTACTGCTTCATCACTTTTCTCGGCTGCCGATGTGGCGATAGGTGAACTCTGCTACTGAAGAAATTCCTGCTATTCCTTCTTCGTCGCACTTATTTCCCGTTTCATTTTATTCTCGACACTGTCCATCCTTTTATTTAAACTGTCAGTCTTCTTGTCCACATAATCAACTCTTTCCACTAACTCGCAAATTTCTTATATTTTTTCTGTCAACATTTTTATTTACGGTGTCTATTTTCCTGTCTACATGCTCATTTAGGCTATTTACATTCTCGTACATACTATTTGCACATGAACTCACACTAACCATCTAGCTACCTAGCCCCTGAATTAATTCTCGCAGTGCTTCCAGTTCTGCAGACATTTTTCTAGTTAGCATTTACTGCAGCGGTTGTACAAAACAGTCTTAATATTGCGGCATACAGATTAAAATTAATTGACTTTTAAATATTACCAATAACTTGCTTAGTGTCTAACTTCATTTAAAATTAAATGCCTCAATCCCACGTCTAACACCAGTGTTACAAGACGCCTGATGGGCGTATCTGAGTTCGTGAGGGACGAAGGTCTTAATAAAAATAAAGTAACTAAATTTGATTTATAATTTATTCACACGGCTATTATTAGAGCATTAAAATATCTGTCTCCACCACTACTCTTTTTATTAATCAGTGAGCACAATATTTAATATCTATTTCAACTCTAATTAACGTCTTTCTTAATTCTTCTGTTTGGTTACAGTCAATTAACTCATACTTGTCATTAACATGTGTTCAGTCTGTCCGTTCCCATCATTTGTAATGTCTTTCACTCACGCATCCAGTCCAAGAGTCCAGCCTGCCAGTCGCACTATTCGCTGCGCCGATGCTCGCAGTCCCAGATTTTCCTCCTGCTGGTCAGTTCTCTCGTTTAGCTCTTCTTCTATCCCTAAATTTCCAACCATTCATCCATTCAACAACTGCGGGCTCGGATGCCCATCGCACTATTCATACTCTGCTGGCCTTGACCTGGAAAGTTTGACGCACCCCTAGTCACGCTTAGAGATACTAGAGCAGCAAACCCCTTAGAAAATGCTTGAGATAAATACTGAAACTCAATACAACCAAGTTCAGCAGCGCGCGCTGCAAAAAGAATTATCGTGTTGGTTCACTTTTTATAACATATACGCAGTTCCTGGTTTTATCTTTCACCTGTCATTCAAAACATTTCATTGACTTGCCGTCCCGCTATTATTTAACTACTCTGTCCTTCACTTCCACGCGCTCGGAGAGTATCGGGCGCGTAACATTATTCATATTTGGAGCTTATTTTGTTATGTTTTTGATTTGAATTATGACAGTGAGTGCATTTTGATTTAGTTTGAGCTTACTTCATTTGGACGTAGCTCGTTTGTTCAAGTCAGTGCATTTTTTGGGTTTTTATTTATTAATGTTTGTGTTTTGCGGCTGTGAGATTGAAAATCATGTCTTCGTACATTGCAGCGTTTTTATTTTTTTCAATCTTTACGCTTCGTTATCAATAGAGCATAATTTACTTTTACCGTTTGCGAGCGATGAAATGTAAACAAAACAAACAACTATGGACGCGTCCGTGGACGAAATTTGACGTTGGCGCTTTTGGACATCGGGACCGCGAGCTGTGACGTCAGAGGGCCACGTGCGTCGGTCGCCGGTTAAGCGTCCGCGTACCAGCTACAGTATTGTGGAATGGGGTGGAATGGGGTGGTTTTGGTGGTTCTTAACGTCAGGGTCTTGAGGGCCTATGAGGGTGAAGCGAGGTATGTAGCAGCGCTGGAATGCAAGGGCGGGGAAACGGGAGATGCCCGAGAAAACTCGCCGACCAGCAGCATCGTCCAGCACGATTTCCACATAAAATCCGGGAATCGAACCCTGTTCGACTTGGTAGGAATTGAGTAGTCTGACCACTACACCACCGCGGCCTCTCCAGCTATTGTAGAGATGGTTTTATTTCCGATCTTCATTCCTCTGATGTTCCTCAAACATCTCATATTAACTCATCCATACTTTGGGCTGGCCGGAACAAAACGTGTGTCCTATGTACTTCAAATAGAGAGGCCAGCATTCTGCTATTCATTTACTTAAAAGTGCGCGTTACATTTATTAACTCTAAACTTGTTACCTGAACTTTATATATCTTTGAAAGGCAGCATTGAAAAAAAACATCTTGCACTCGTAGAGAATACTTGGAAAGGGTTTATTAACGCCCTCCCGTGTTATGCGCTAAGGCTTATCAGGGGACGGCGTATAAACTATGTTATTACCTGACTTAAAGTAACACTCATGCCTTATCTAGGATTCGAACCCAGAGCCTCACGCACCCCAGACCGGCAGCGCACTAACCGACTACGCCACGTGATGCAGACTCTTATGAAATAGTTTTTGATAAATTCCTGTGCAAATATTTTACCCCGATATCTTGATCAACAACTGAATGTACAAATTTGCGTGGGAGATAAATATTTTGAGAATAACGCTTTACTCTGGTAAAATATTTGTTTTCAAAGTAGGCAAAAATCGCTATCTGGATTCCCTTTTCTTGGGTCATATATATATATATTGGCTGGCAGAAACCTGTAAATTTCAATTATCATGTTAAGCAGACCATCTCAAATTGCCGTTTTCTTCTTTTCACAAACTAAAAAAAAAGCATGTAGTATAATTAAAACTATTTTATATTTTTGTATACAAATAAAAATAGCAGGGTAGCAAATAATGGGAAATGCGTGAAATTCCAACGCTTATGGTGTTACCAACCTCACGACCGGCCCAGAAATACGTGGAAATACGTAGATAATTACCTGGAAACTACGTGATCCTTATGTAAGTCACAAATACTCACACCAGTGTGCAGCTTTTAGCTACAATATTTTAATGACTTAGCCTAAAGAAAATTTATTTTGCAAACGTGGGATATAATTAATTGTCAACCTGGGGCGCCGCTCTGGTGGAACCAGAAATGAATGGATAAATAAAAAATAAAGAGAAACGCGTGTTTTATGTTCAAGTCTGGTCGCCTCATTACACGGATCTGTTGTAAGAGTTTCTGTTACGTCCCCGTTAAATACGGCGGGATAAACAACGGAATATATCAGGGAGATAATTTGAAAATAACACCCCGTCGTCCGCGAGATGACGTCATAGGCGCGGTCTAGGTTAAGGGCGAGGATAAGGTTTGTTAAGGAGGGGTTGGGAAGGGAAAATTTGCATGGCAGCGAGAAACTCATGGCGCCGAATTTATGGCGCCCCATCCAGCAGGGCGGCACCGCCAAGGATATTTCACACTCCGTGTTGCTGGTTAAGTGAATCGATTTATAACACCGCCTTTTTTATTTTCCTCCCACCTCGTGGCTGCCCCTTCTACGTGCAATTACCACCGCTCCAACAAAAGCCTTGAAGAAACGAAGGGGTATAGAGAATGGGTGGAGGGGGGAATATCAAGAGTGCATCTTCGAGTTCAGAGCGCTGAGCGCATCTACCTGTGTGGCAATCTCACCTCTTTAATTCACCTGACAAGCTCACTTTTTAACACCCTAGGTTGGTACCCCTCTCGCCGTCACTTCCCTGGAGGATCTAGTGTCCTCTCACACTTGTCTCCGAGGATCTAGTTCCCTTTTCTTGCATCATCGGCGCCTTTGTCTACGCAGGAGGAGTTTCATCTTACATGTATTTTATCGTTCCTACTCGCACTTCGCTTATACGGTTATCCTCATATCTCACACGTTTTAAATCTGATCCCATTCCCCGCCTCCCCCGCCGGCTGTTGCTCCCGCCGGGCATCAAGGTCCCAACCATTTGCCTACGCCCAGTACTGTCGGCACTTGGCATTACGTTACGCCCAGGCTGCCGGTTACCAGCATGATTGCGCATTACGCATTTACACTTCGCCCTTCGGAAAACAACATTAGTTTCCGCTCGGGCAAACGTCCTTCATACGCTACAGGGCGACCCGTTAGCGGCTGGTTGGCTCGCCTCTCCTCATCAAGGTTGCAGAGGTATGGTTCACATGTAGAGATCAAATAGGATATAAATGGGAATTTTTTTTCCAACATACGACATAGGTACCATCTAAAATACGATAAACTAATAAAAGTTCGACCGCCTTATTTATTATTAATAAAATTGAAAACCTTTTCACGTCCACACTTAAAAGTTGTGGAGCTAACACTACATGAACTTAAAAAAAAACACTACCAACTACATAAAGTAAAACCAAAAGTTAATTTCTGCAGTTTTTACGAAAAACTTTATTAAAACAGTATACGCGGTTTTTTGCTTAACTGAGTGTAGAGAAAATTTGCAAAAAAGCAGCATTCTCTATCCCCATCTTTCAAGAACTGACTATCTGGATGATCAGCAGGTAGGGGTCCGGGATACCGTCCGAATGGCCAGTCACTTGGAGACTCCAGACGCTGACTGCATCCTCTGCAGAATCCACGTGCAGTAGAGACGGACTCAACTTCAGTCCAAAAAATGAAAACTCCAGATATCTCGTCATCACAGGTCTGGAAAAAAAAAAACCAACATTAGCAAATCTGGTCCCCTCAAAGTCAGCTCGGCAGCTTAAATATAGACATTTTTTGCCAGCAGCATCCCAAATACCAGCGCCTGGCTCTCGCGAACCTAAACCTAATTCCTACTCCTGAGCCATACTGAGAAATTAAAAATACAATCTACATGAACATGGGACACTTATAACACAATGGGGATGCATGCAAGAATATCTCCTAATCTGATGTTTTTTTGTGGTACATGGATCTCGTTCCAACGATTGGGGACATAGCCTTCTTCCTAGGAGCAATATAAATTGTATTTTTATATTGGCCTCACTTGGCATATTGTTAAACGCTATTCCTAACGTAGGGAAAATATTCGAGCCAGTCTGAAAAGCATTTTCAGATTACAATTATAGCTTTCAACTAAATTAGCACGAAAATAATAACATGTAACAATTTAATTCCCCATAAAAATGATAAATTTCTCATCAGCTTAAGTGAAATATGACATATGTGTCCTTGCCCCGCAACAACAACTTGGAAAATTGTTTTAATAATGTTAAAAGATTCCTGAGGGGCGTATCTGAGTTCGTGGGGGATGGAGGTCTTGATAAAAATAAAATAACTATATTTGATTTTAATTTATTCACTTAGCTATTATCTGCAGCATTAATCTATGTATCTCCATTATTACTCTATCTATTTCACAATGAACGCAGTATTTAATGTATATTTAACGTCCTTCTTAATTTCTCAGTTTGGTTGTAGTCAATTAACTCAGACTCATCATTAACACTCTTTCAGTCTGTCTGTTGCGATCATTTATAATGTATTTTACTCTCGTATCTAGTCCAGTAGTCCAGTCTGCTGGTTGCACTATTCGCTGCGCCGATATATGCAGTCGTTTTTACTCCCGCTGGTTACTTCTCGTTTCTCTTCTCGCTCGTCGTCTATCGCCAAAACTCCGGCCACTCATCCACTCATCAACTCCCAGCTCGGAGGAGATAGAAAATTGGGTTCGTGGGTGTGGAGAGTGTCGACAAGCGAAACCGCACACTAACAGAGCTAAAGGAAAATATTCGGCACTCGTTGTTTAGTTCACTTGTGCAAATGTTTATTTGGAAGTATTTGTTCCATTTCCGTGAACTAAATACGTATTCTTGGCAATCTTATTTGCCGTTGATAGTTTTCATTTCCCTTTAAATTCATTAAAATATCTTGAAACTGGTAACTTTCTTATTGTTACGCAATGGCTGGTCTGTCCCACGCAAGCGAGCGGAAGAGGAGGAGAGAGTTGTTCAATGATAGTGGGCAGCGTGTCACATGGAATGTTTGAATGACAGGCCAGCAGTAATCAAAGAAGCCCGTATTTTGTTTCAAAAAGCGTGCCGCCACGATAATCATTTTGCGGCGTGCTCTCCTGGCCTTCAGCTGATTGAATTTCCGAGTATATCTGCAGATTTTTATAGTTGTTTCCTGCCCTAGTTTCTCTCGGAATGGCTGGGGGTGCGTCGAACTTTCCAGGTCAAGGCCAGCTAGTATAAAAGTGCGATGGTCTGAGTTTTTATCTTGTCCAAGTTGTCCTCCAAATTCGTATTGTTATAATAATGAAAAAAAAAAAACATATGGTGCAATGTCTAAACAGAAATATATGCAGAATATTCGGAAACTTAATCGAAATATTGCGTTAGTTGATTACTTGTGGAAAACGAGGTAAGCATGCCATTGAACTTATAGCTTCGTGTTTTGAAGGAGACTTTGTTCAAAATATTACAAATGGCGCGGAATCAAACTACGATTCATTAGACATTATAAAAATCTTCAACCTGTAATAAAACCTGTGTTAAGAACTTCCACGTTCATAAATACTGTAGGGGTGACCACCCTCTTATTGCGTACAATTGTTTTGCCTTCAATTTTTATTAAACTTTGATGCCATCTCATTTAGCCGTATGTCCTACGTAATAAAAAAACGTCCTCTATTAGCAAATACATTTGGAAACATTTCGAGCGCGCTTCCCAACAGCCTGTATTTTTCTATTTTATCGAGATAACCTAGAAGTCCCTCACGGATTTCGTATGAAGAAGAAATATCAGAAATAATATCAGTCCGAATAGTCCCACACTCAGCATCCGTCCCATGATGACCTTGCAACTTTATATAGGCCTGAGGAAATTCATGTTACACTGCCACATGTTCAACTTAAGGCGTATCCTGAGAATCCGCTATTAATACTGGAGAATCATCACGCTGAAATTCATACTGGTCGAACATTCTGGATAAATAGTCCGAGACACCGTTTCCCAAACTTTTTACATGCTTGACAGTATAGCGAAACTTTGAAGTTTCACTAGTCAGCTGGCGATTCGGCCTGCTGGTTTCCGAGGCGGAGAGAATCCATCTGAGTACCTGTGAAGATCAGTGTGAAGATCAAACTTGTTACACTAATTATATTCTAAGAACTTCCCATGCCTGGAATGGCGGCTAAAACTTCCTTTTAATAAACATGAATGTTTTGCTCTTACAGTAGTCATTAAACGACAGTATGAGCCAAATTTCGTTCTGTATCTTAACACAATGCTGTCCCTAGTGCCTGGGTACTAATATCGCCCTGTAAGGTTAATGGTTTAAGAAATCCGACAGCGTCATAACTTTGAAGAAAAAAAGGGGGGGGAGAAACATATTTATTTTAATTAAAAACAAATAATAATATATCCTGTGCTTTACCCCAGATAAGATCAAATTATTTTTAATATGTTTATCAGCTGATGAAACTCTAGTATACATTTTGAATAAATTGCCACCATACCTAAAAACCGGCGAACACCCTTCATAATATGTTTTTTGGGGACAGGAAAATTAACTTGAGGACAAATAATTTTTCCAGATCGTCCAGAAATTTTCGTTTTCAAATTACAAACCGGAGGTTATTAACGTGCTTCATGGCCCAAGTTATTTTTTCTGGGTTTACGTAAAGCCAGCATGACGCAATGCTGACAAAGCTAAACGAAGGTGCTCAACATGAGCTTCGAAAGCATTTCTATACACGCAAACACAATCTCTATGTTGTTATAAACTGCCCAGCAGGCCTATTCTAACCCACTAACGCTAGTTCGCTTCCGAACTCAACTCTCCGTTGTACCGTGATTGAGAAAGTGTTTCAGAGAATATGGCCACCCCTCCTTGCGACGATCGCTATCTTTTGCTTCAAATCAAACACTTTGCGCCAACACACACTTTGCGACGACAGTTGGTAATACTTAAAATGTAAAATATCTCTCTTTTGAATAAAACCGAGGCAAGTTTCTGTCCTCGAAGTTTCCCAAAAGTCATTTTTAACGTCAAGGAAATGAACAACACGTGCACAAAAAAGAAAACCAATATAAAAATACTAAAACGAAGTTGTGATCTGTGATATTTCATATTTTGCCTATACTCTTCTTGTGTACCGATAATCATATCTTATAAACGCTAACATTCCTAGTATAGTTATACAATTTCACGTGTAAATCAAGAGTTTATACAATAGATAAGGTTTTTTGAGACGATAAACTTCTGGAAACGCGAATTTCATTGAAATAACGCAACCTAACGAACAGAGTACTTATTATCACTTCAAAGTGTTATTTCATATTAAATACTCTATACCATGAAACATATTAATTCAGTTCATTGTAATTTGTTACTTTTAATACCATGGGCGTCAGCAGGAGGGTGCTAGGGTTATACAGTATTTTCGCTATGCAATGTGAAACAACAATTTTATAACAAATCAATTGCTTATTAGCGACGTTACTTCAAAACGCAAGTCTTGCTGGGAGGAGTAACTGACTTCTCCTAGTTTCATCATTTTATTTTGATATTTGTTTATAAATTTGTATTAAATATCATCTTGTAATCATATATCGTATATTGTTAACGATAAACAAATTTATTCACATTACAAGTCGTAAATGTTTGTTGCACGCATTTATGGTAAAACCTTGTTGTAAATGACACACTCATTCTCAGGAAACTTTTCCTATTTCCTATGCCTCGCCTTGGAAAAGATTTTAGTGACGCCCAAGCTTAATACACTTTAAAAAAAAGTTTATAATTTCGTCTATTGTAAATTTAACTCGTACGTAGTCCATAGTTAAAATAAAGGTGTAGGCTCACGTGGATATACATTTCGGATATTTCAAAATTTTCGTAAGTTGTGTATATGTCAAGAAAAATAATTAAAGTAATTAGTTTGTTAAAGCGCTGAAAAATAACTATTCGTTAAAAAAAAGTTTAGCCATAATGGATTAGAACTCACGAACATTTTACCTCTACTTCGTCAGCAGCTACCCTAGACACTACGTTACAGCGCAAATGTCAATCACGCGACTCACAACAAGTTGATGCCGCTGGTCAGAAGGTTTCCTCTGGGATCTCCCGTTTCCCCCGGCCAAGCATTCCGGTGCTGGTCCATACTCACCTCACTTCACCCTTCTCGGTTCTCAAGACCTAGATGTCAAGGCTCCCGCCTACCTAGCGCTTTTTCCCGCTTTTGAGGCCAAGAAGCGCGGAAGCGCTAAGGGCGACACTGCCACGCGCATCACGTGCGCAATCGCCGCTATGTGCAAGGCTCTCAAATTCAACGCAGTGTTCTCGTCGTACTGCGTGTGCCTGTGTGACTTTCAGCGGTGACCCTATTGTTTTATTGGTGGAAAGTCTGTAGGGAGGTTTAGTGCAGTGCCCTTGAGTAGTTTTGTGTGTATCTAAAGCGTACATTTTGAGATATCGAACTTCGTAAAAGCAGTTTTTTTTTAGACATTTTGGAGTACTCTGAAAATTGTGTTTCTATTGTGCTTCACGTCGTGAAAGCACTCAACCGCCCTCGTCTGAAGTGTGTGTCTCCTATCCGTACGTAAGCAAATCGGACGAACGTTTAACGGTTTCGTAGATAAACGAGCATTTCAAACACACTGCAACGCAGTTCAAGCGCCAGGTATGCGGGCGCCTTAAAGAGCCGTCCAAATCTCTTCACTCACTCTTCACTCATTTACGCTTCCTTGCAGCGCGTTGAGCTTGTGTGCTGTACGCCAGTCTGTGATCCCCGTTGTGTCCTTGGCCTAAAGGCGCCAAACCCAGTGAAACAAAAATAAAACAATACTTTTTAATTTCTGGGTGAAGTTTTGCAAAAAAAAAAAGTTTCATTTATGTCACCGAAAACTGTGCAAAATAAATATTTCTTTTTTTACCGGAGACGCGATGGTTTATTGGTCAGTCCATTCGACTCCTATCATGGCAAAGAAAGCTCGATTTCCGGCAATGTCGTGCGTGGTAAAACGTGGCAGACGCTGCCGTTGTCCGATGCGCTTTCAGGGAGAAATTATTTCAGATGCCATGAAACTGTGATACTGCAGTTGCAGCTCTACCTGCAAGGTCATTTTTTAAAACGTCTTTTTTGCATTTTTAATTACGAAGTGGGGAATTTGTCATAAACCATTCTGAAAGAATATAAAATTCAAACCATTTAATAAACGTATATATTAATTTAACAGTGCATTTAACTTTTCCTTAACAAGCGTAGGCGAGCTTCTTTTGACTAATAAGGAATACATTTCGTCAAGCTGTCATACGTTGGTGTAGAAAACTACCTAATATAATTTGTTTTCACTGTACCATTACTCATCCAAGTAAAGGAACAGAATTGAACAACAGCAACTAGTTATAAACAAAGTACATAGAATCAGCAAAACACTAAAATTGTTCGCGCAGAAAATAAACTCCAGTTTTGACATTTATATGTCGTTGGCGGACAGATGTGCAAGTGTGTCCAACGAGCTCTACAAGTTTTCTGATTTCGCAACGTGCGCGCAAGTTCGCGCACAGCAATGTTTTAGAACTCCCAAAAAAATGAAATAAGACTTGGTTTGGTAGAATGCTAATTTTAAATAATTGTAGGTCTTCTGTCTCCTAGCACGCTCCCTGGCAGTTAATCAAGGCATTATGCAATATTTTTGGTACAACGTGAAATGACTGAGTATAATTAAATCTTGTAGACAGTTACATAATTATGGTTCTGTAAAATGTTCCTGGCTGCCTACTTATACATTTGTCGATTTCATAGCAACAGCACGTTGAAATTCTATTCATTAAAATTCTCATTTCATTCCAAGATAACGCATTCAGCCCAAACCACTTTTCTAATGTTAAATTATATTGAACTGTGTTCTAAAATGTTTCGCGCTATATAGTAGTAATTTTTAATGATTATCTTGAAATTTTGGTTAGCTATTTAACGACATTTATAAATGTCTCTACTTATAGATGCTGTGCAAATTTATCAACACTTGGTGTACCGACATGTTAGTTCGGCTGTTTCTAATAGAGTTAAAAAGTTTATGACATCAGAAGTGACTGTTACAGGTTCCAACACGAGGGTAAAGCATGAAATTTCCCTGCGGCGTTAAAACGGCTCTTTAATTGAATGTAATTTTCAGTTAACTCAACGTACTCATATTTTGTGAGAAGGTTGGCTGCTGATTGCAGGGTATTAGAAGGTAAGCGATTAGTTTCGCGCCGCGAAATAATTATCGATTTAGTTCGGCATTATTTAACTTTGTTACTATCATCATGGGTCTTCGTGAAGTCAAATATTCAGCATGTAAATTCTGTATTTAGTAGATGAGTAAGTAAGGTATGTCAAGGAACCACTAAAAAGGGGCGTCGAAGGCAGACAGCAACGTAAAGAAATTTGCATTTTACAGGTTGGCTGAACCGCCAAGCAGCCGTTTTGTTTCTGGTGTCATTCACTAGGAAGCGTATCAGTCAATTATCTTGTTTCATTCGTTACCTGATAGATGCTTTGGTGAGTAAGTGAATGAAGAGATTTGGACGGCTCTTAACATCAAGGTCTTGAGAGCTGATAGATGGATTGGTGTCGTGTTTGACATACAGAGTACAGTCCCATCTATAAACATATTTAATGGAACTCAAAAATATTTCCAGAATACGAGGATATGCGTTCCGACCACCTAGCTGTCGGTAAGCACGCATGTTGCGTTTTAGCGACGGAAATTTCTTGGATGAACGTGCGTGTAAAATGTACTTACTTGTTTAAGCTTATGATGCACATGCTCAAATATCGTAACCACTTCTTGTACAGGAATGACTTTTTTTTTCCAGAACTGTGATACATACGGAATTTGCCAATTCTTAGAGCTATTTCATGGGTAATTATCTCAGTTAACAAAACGAGACGTTAAAAAACGCAAGCAGGCCATTTTTCCCCAATAGCTTACTGTCTTTGCTTACCTTTTGTGTGTTGTTAAAAATGAAATCAGCGGTTTTGTATGGTGGTAAATGTGTTATCTGTATATTATATATACGTGTTCCATTTATTACATACAACGAATGAAAGTTGATTTTGTTGGACAAAAAAAAAATCTTAATAATGTTGTCGGTGAATGATGCCCCCAAAGTTAGGGGACTAGTTTAGTGTGACCAGACGTCCAGCTTTTCGCAGGGCAGTCCTCTTTTTAGGGCATTGACCTTCAATATTTGAAAGGCCAAATAAAGTCATTAAATGTCCTTCTTTAGGCAAGTGCCCTGCTTTTTACATACAAAGAAACACAAAAAAAGTTATTGTATACACATGCAGTGAGTTAAATGAACTTAATATACAAAATAACACTTTACTGCGTGCCATTCGTTCAATGATAAATATGACTGATTATATGTATACATTTTAAAATGTTCTGTAGGCTATTCTGGGTAAAGTGAGAGCTTTTTAAGGCCCTGCTAAAATGTTCCTTTCAACCAATTCCTATCTTTCCGCAACTTTTTAATATAAACGTTGCCATATGACAAACACAGTGTATACATTTTACCCCTCTCGAAAGTTAACGTCTGAGGCTGCAATAAGATATACGTATTAGTGATTGATACCTTTTGGAAGGGCCTTAAAAAGTGTTCACTTTACCGTGAATAGCCTATACTAGTGTTCGTTAGCTTATAATTAAATTGAAATTATTTTTATTTTCTTCCAAATATTTGCAAGGTGAACACTTCCATTTTTCAATCACGTTAGCTTGTACGTAGCAGTACTGTTACGTCTTTAAGTAAACCACATTCATTTTTTATTTCTTACGACAAGTGTCCTGCTTCGGGTATAAAAATATCTGGCCACCCTAGACTAGTTACACCCCATTTGATGTCCAGCCTCTGGTAGGTAAGTAATATTTGGAGGCAAATATCAACTCGGAAACGATTCTGGGCAGCTAAAAACTCTTGAGGCGCCCAAAGACGTAATCGCTTTTATATTTATACGGGGCTGAACCCTGGACTTCTTTATCGACTAGTCTACAGCGACGGTATGTGTATGGTATGTTTTAAGATATCATAGCACATTAAGAAACCTTTATCTTAAGTTATAACCAACTACATTAAAAAATTCCCCTTTACGAAATATATATTTACAACATATTTCGTTAGTTACACTCTACAAACTTATTTTGTAATGAAAACGACTGATTTCATAGTGAACATTGAACTGTGTAATGGTGATTAGGATGATGTGTTCATTTTTAAATCACAAACAATGATGTTACTACTGCATTATTTTGCGTTAAACACAAAACATTGATTAAAATCTTCGTAAATTTTTTTATGCTTTTAGAAATCATTTATTGTTTTCTATATTTCCTGCATAACACTAGCAATGTGCATAGAGAAGGGAGTACCATAGATGTCTCTACGGGAGTAAATGTAAGCGTTTCGTATTGGTTTGGGCGTCTTCGATCAAATACACGAATGTTTACAAAATATTTCAAACGTTGTACGTGTGGAAGTGGAAGTGAGTGTCATTCTGTATCAAGAAATCAAACTATAACAAGTACTCAGTCAAGGATCAGCATGCCAATTGATGGCTGTGGGCAGTAATAAATCGCTAAAATGTATTTAGGGACAAAGTATATATATAATTTCACTTTTATTACACTTTCAGTAGGGTTGCAATATAATTTTAACAATCCTGAGAATTCTGTCGATAAGCACGCGATATAGTCGTATTTGTTATGTGTGTAGTTGAAAGTTAAATACCAAACGCCTACTTTGGGTTCTTTTCACAAGGTTTCCTATTTCTATTTAATGCGTGGACTGGTCCAGTCCTTTGTAACTTAGACGAACTGGCACAACATACCATACCTTCTGATATCTCCAAATCCACCAGTAATTATGGCTAATATGTCAACAGGCATGAGTCAGTCCTTAGTCTCTCCATGAATAATCTTCAACTATTTGTAAAAATACACGCAGTGAAATATTTTAATTCGAGAAAAAATAATCGAGTGCAAGAAATCGAGCTTTAATATTATAACATTTCAACTCCTTTTACTTCCCTATTATGTTTAAATTGACAAATAATTTTTAACTGATTTTAAACAAAACAGAACAAAAAATTTATCCAAAAATTCTTTTCTGTAAAATTATTTAAATCTGCATATTATATAGATTTTCTTTTCGATAAATATGTTCGGAGTAAATTTCTTTGATTCCTTAGTATAGAAGCATTTCTTGTGGTTACAAACATTTCAATAAACATCTTACACACATTGTTATAGTTTTTATCTTGCTAAATACTAGTTCCAAATATATAAGCACAGTCATAATAAGACATACCACACCGTACAAAAATATTATCCCATACAGATAAAAAAATTGCCATCTAACTAATATGTATCGCAAATATGACTTTTTTGTTTAATTATTTATTTTTTTTGCATTATCGTTACATATTTCGGTACTGTATTACCTTGTCACAAACTATTCCATATCCTGCAATACTAAAAGCATGACTTATGGCACTATTAATCTTCCAACCACTGGCATAACTCTGTTGCATTTAATCAGGAATTTTCCTTCAGCTATCAATTCCTAAGTTGTCCACAGGCTCAATGCAAGACTTGACAACTCAGAATCGAAGTAGAATTAGCAGTAGACAGTATAATTTTCAAAGAAACCCTAACTTTCACCGAAAAAACTGCCAATTCAAGCTACAGAACATGTATGATGTTACACCGCCCATCTTTTTCCATATTTTCGTCCATAAGTTGTCACAATATTAAAAATAATCGGAATCATAGGCGACGTAACGCTTATATTTCCTACCTAAGGCCTCTTCAGTCAAAATTATAACGTCATCGGTGGTGCATTGGGAGCTTGAACCACGTTCTCAGGGTTGTACGGGAGGAAGGAGGAGGTCTTTGCGTGCCGTGGTGACAGCATCCGCCTTCAGTACAGATCACAGTGATGAAAACAATAATATTAAGATAATTTTACTGCAAAGAATCTAATCATGATCTTGATTTATTTGCTGAAAACATTAAATTTTGAGACATGTTGTTTGCGGCAAATAAAGCAATTATGTATCGACATTTGAAAAAAATATATATATATACACACATACAATTACACACACACACGCACACCGGTGGAATTGAACTCTACCGACAAACTTCGGCAGGTAATTCCCTATTAAAAAATAGGTCGAAAACATGTACACGAAATATAACCTAAGTCTATTCCGGAAGGGTGAAAACCGCCCTTGTAAGTGTAGTTGAAACATATGTTTTTTGCTAGTAACACAGCCAGAATGAAAGATAAATGTCTGAGTTTGGTGTGTGAAATGTCACACCACAGCCTTTTAGGCCTACGCCATATTTGCAAGACAAAAGTTACACATTGTGTAAGTTTCACTTAAATCCTAAATTATTTTCATGTTTTCATTATAAAGTACTTTGACTTCTCCGAGACGAGTGGAATAATGAATATATCGTAGTTACGGATCTAACATTATTCAATGATACTTTATAGAGTACATATTAAAGACATTAAATTTAAGTTTTCGACAAGTAATAGTGTCGCTTTTCAGGAAAAATTTGAATATTTATTAAGTTACGAGGAGCTACATATAAAATTAATATTTCTCTGTCACTCATCTTCAAGGTTATGCCAAGTTTGAATGAGTAATGTTATTTTTAATTAGTAAACATTCGCAAGCCACTTAAAAGTGACTGTGCAATATATATTATTTGTCGAAGTTTTCTGCTTCTGAAGAAAACAAATTCAGACATTACTGATTGAGTTTTAACGACTCGTTTCATATTAAATCGAGAAATGTTCGTCTCGAGAAAACAGCATACAAATAAATAGTGCATTTTCAGAACCAGGTATAACGATGCAGCTGACATCAGCACATATCTTATTCGAACTTTGAAATATTGTAGTAATTTTCGTCACATACTTCAAATGTACGCTTGTAATTTCGAATATGTCATGAACAATATTCAAGTTTCAATAGGACGAGATTATTAGAAATTTTAAACATAGGTACTGCAGAAAGAAATTCTTAAAAAACACAGCAAATAACACCAAGTTAGAAAGATATTTTGACGTTCCTGGGACATTTATATGTTTACTCATTAATATTTGAAATCTTGCAAGCCGTAGTATTTATTTGTGTACGTAATTCACGGCAAAAAATAAATAAACACTCTTGCCAACATACTTAAAGTTTAGGGGATAAAATACTGGATTTCCAGTGCTTTCATTGCCAACATAAGCATGAAAGAACTACCAAACCCCTTAAAACTCTGGTATCTAACCAAAGATATAAATTTGGTGGTACAACGCAGTCCAAATCTTACCAAGGAGTTAAGCTAACAGGATTTTAAGTACCACTAGAATAGACCCCATGTTGATACAACTGGCCCTTACTCAGACTTAATCAGCTCACATCGGCGAAGGCCTGTGGGTAGCCAACGATCCAGACACAACATCTCATCTAGAGAAGACTACGAGAAAGGTAAAGTTGGGTGAGTCATTTGTATGGGAGGTGTTCAAGAGTTGAGAATTACTTTCCATACTTTATACTTCCTTCTGACATGAAGCGATTGGCTTGAACGGAATGAAAGTTGTAGAGAGAGACTTAATTACAACTAATAAAATAAAATACATATAATTTAAATTATATCTTTTTTTCCTACAAATCAAACAATTCAAAGGAATTAATTACTTATGCCACAGCGCAAAATAATTGTCCATGCCATTATAATGTCATGATATTATTTTCTTTTTAATTTAATATGCTATTCACCACTAATTCGATTTTAACATTTTAAAATAAAATTTAAAGTAAAAAATAGACAAAAGTTGAACTATTATTTAGGTAAACCTAGTTTCGGATCTCAATGAAAATGCCAATATGACGCTACTGTGACTTGAAGAACCTCTTTAAGTGAAACCAATCTTCGTGTTAACATAACTTTTTTGAAACCTATGAGAATCAATATTTCAAATTCAAAGTCACACATTTACTCTAAAATATGTGATAAACATGATCGTTTAAATTATTATGCATTTTTATCATGCTATGAATGATATCGTGCTACGAAACCATAAAATATCCTCAACATTCAGAAAAAAAAAATGTTCTTCAATTACTTATCATAAGGCGCCCGCCTACATGGATATTTTTTCCGCGTTTGAGGCCGAGAAGCGCGGGAGCGATAAGGGCGACATTTCCACGAGCATCAAGTGTGCCGTCGCCTTTAAGCGCAAGGCTTTGAACTGACGTGCAGTGTTCTCATCGCACTGCATGTACCTATGGGACTTTAAGCGGCGACTGTATTATTACGTTGATGTACAGTCTGCAGGAAGGTTCAATGCAGGGCCCTTGAGTAGTTTTGTATGTATACGGTTCGTACATTTTGAGACACAGCGCTTTGAAAAAGGCAGTTTTCAGACATTTTGGAGTACTCTGAAATGGTGTTTCTAACGTGCGTGGCATTTTGGAAGTACTCAACCGTCCCCGTCTGATGTTTTTTTTTTTTGCAGATCAGCATATTGACACACGTTTAATTGTTTCGTGGGCAAACCTTTATTTAAAACACTCCCATACTATAGTTCCCTCGGAGACCGCTGCAAGGCGCCAGTGTCTGTCTCTGTCTCTCTCTCTCTCTCTCCCGCCACTCCTTTCAAGCGCTCGCGCGAGTAATTATATCTGTTCGCCGGGGGTATTGTCCCGAGCCTTACACACAGTGCAGGCACGCCGCGGGGAACGCCGCTGGCCCGTAGAATGCAAAAGAGCGCGGCGCGGGAGGGAGGAGACGGTCGAAACGTGGCCGAGGTGAATTATGCTCGACCGGGCTACGTGTCCGGACTGGGCAAGGAAAAAATAAATAAAAAAAAGCCTCCTTCCCCGCGGGCCATGCGGGGCCAGATGTTACATGCGTGCGTGCGAAGCGGTTTTAGAGAGAGAGCCGTACGTTATCGCCGGACAACCCCAGGGGAGGTCCCAGGGTGTGTACTCCACATTTAACAAGTCGTTTGCACCCCCGGAGTTAGTTGCAGNGAAGAGTGAGTGCTGGAGGGCACGGCATTCGGTATTCACGGAACTGGTTAACGTTGATTTTTATATCTCTTGTAGGTCTGTGCGTGCAGGAGAAAATGCCTTCACCCGTAGTGGCGTCGAACTCGCTTGTATAACCGCGATGTGTTTCGGGGACCAACCAGGGCGACGAGGCGAAACTTCAAGCCGGTTTGCACGTTTTATTATATGACCACGCGAGTAGGCAAGCATACAGATGCGAAACATCCACTAGTACCAGGGGCCACGGTGGTGCAATGGTCAGACTACTCACCTCCCACCAAAGGCGAACCGGGTTTGATTCCCAGCGGGGTCGCCCCCGGGTTTTCGCATGTGGGAGTCGTAACGGACGATGCCGCTGGTTGGCGGGATCTTTCTCGGGGATCTCCTGTTTCCCCCGCCCTTGCATTTTGGAGCTGCTCCATACCCACCTCGCCTCGCCATCATCGGCTCTCAAGACCTCGATGTTAAGAGCCGCCCAAATCTTTTCGCTCGCTCACTCAGCCTCTTGTACCGCTAACTCCAGCAGCACACGCCGGTAAAATGGCGTCGCTGGCTTGCAACACGTCGAAGCGCCGTTCGCCAATCGGCTCCCGGGTAACTTACTCACCAGCTGGCAGCCCAACCAAACGGGAATTTTTCGCAGCACCCGGTATTCAATCAAACACGAGGCCCGTCCCGTAATCTCGCGCGTGGCCGATCACCGAATTGATACGCCCACATCACATTTTTTTTTTGTATTTTTTCAAGCAACATTCCTTTGAAACCCAGTTGCCAAGAAAATCCTTTGTAGAACTGCAAGCAGTTTTGTTGTAAAGTCTGCAAAACTTGTATTTGTAATATTACAAATGATAAGCTTGTATTACAAATTACATTGTAGAAAAGCCTTGGAAATAAAAAAAAACTTTTTCCCTCTTAAAATTAATTTGAAGAATTAATAACAGAGTATAGGAAAACATTATTTCAAAATATAATTCACGAAAAAAGAAACTTACACCTTGTCAGTACGGGTAATAGAACCCACAACCCTTGTATAATTAGTCAACATCCTTAACCACAAGACGAAGTTGATATACAAAATGTATAATAATTTTGGATTACATATAGAAATAAATAAAAAAAAATAATTAGTGAATTTATTCTGGTAAGTAAAAAAAATCTGAAACAGTGAATGAGTAATAGCACCACGTGTTCTTAAAATTGTCGTCAATTAATATGATTATTTCAGTTGTTTTAATGGTTTTGCGTTATTCAAATTTGCCATACATTTCTTTTTGCAGTAACAACACTTTATATCATCTCTAATTATTGCACAAACAGCTACACACGGTATCACGTTGTTGATTGTCCGCCATTTTGCTTGAGCTAGTGGATATGGGCCAGTATGGTACAAACATTTCTTGAGGTCCATTACAAGCATGGATCTTGTAGTTTCACAAGCTATAGTTGTTTTATTATAAGATAAATTTTTTTTTACCGTTACAAACATTTGTAAATTTACAAACGATTTCACAGTAAAAATTAGGTTTTTTTTTTACAGTAGCACGATATTAAATTTTTGAATACTTACCTATTCTGTGTTGAGATCCTCGCTGTACTGAGGAAGTTTATGTCATCTTTTCTTTCTCTGAGCAACGACAAGTTTCCAGTTATTTGGAAAGGAAATTCTCTCATGCCGGACCGGCGAGTGTGTGTGTGACGAGGTGACATCTGCTTGCTAGCTCGTGANGACCGGCGAGTGTGTGTGTGACGAGGTGACATCTGCTTGCTAGCTCGTGAACTATAAGCTCACAGCAACTCGTATTTACCTTTGTGAGACCTGAACGCAATATGTAGTTCTGTGTATTCAAATTGAGGGGCATCACTAGTAAAGAATTCGCCTCAATGTCACGTCTGGCCGGCATTGTGACGGTGATGGGAAATATCGTACAAGTTTCGCGTGTGTTCTGTTTCCTCAGAACTCCAAGCGGCGACTATCGTTATTTAATACGGCAATATGTTCAGAAAATATACAGAACTGTCACTATTGCTTAAAACCCTGTTTTGTATAAGAATAAATTCTGTAAACAGAGAGCTACTTACAGTGATTTTTGCTGACTTTGGCATTTTTCAACGACTACATTCATGTTTAAATAATCAAATTTAAAAATTGACAACAAAATATCGACTTTCGTTTCTGTACTTAAAGATGTATTAAATTGAATTATTTCATCATTTTCTTTTAAATTTCGATGTATGAAACTCCTTACAATGAGACACATATGGGGTGATTCTAAAATCATGGGACAAACATTGAGGGGTGGTAGAGCTCACTGAAACAAACAATTATTGTATAGGAATATATGGGCGGAAGTGACGCGTTGAGGCACAAACACAAAAATATAAAACATTAACGGAAACATAAAATGTTCTTTATCAGCATACTTAAAGAGTGATTCTGTACAGAAAATGATAAAACAGTGGCTGGAAATGCATCCACCAACAGTCACGCATGCTTGGCGACCTCTACATACGGCGTGATTGGCTGACAATGGTGTCGTGCGTGACCTACCCGGCCTATTTGAATCTGTTCGCCAATCAATCCACCGAAGATACCAAGCTTGCATTACTGTCGGTGGTTGCAATTTTGAGCAATTATTATAAACATTGCTGTAAAAAGGCAATTAGCGGTGACGTAAATAAACACTGTGTTGCATTTCATGTGTTATTTTTGTGTTTGTGCTTCAACGCGTCATTCACGCCCATATATTCCTATACAATAATTGTTTGTTTCAGTGAGCTCTACCACCCCTCAATGTTTGTCCCATGATTTTAAAATCACTCTGCATATATGAAAACTATAGGGAAGTCGCTTGAAAATTGTTTCCATATTAAAATCTCAATTTTGTGTTTGTGAGAAAAAATTTCTCCTATATTTCTAATATAAGGTGCTTCCAAATGTTCCTTTTTTGCCTACAATGGTCTGATCCAGTTCCGGAAGTTAGTAATCAAAATTACCGAAATTATATTTAAACATACTAATTGCCAACTAATCAGCCAATATTGGTACCTGCCCTAAATATTTTAACACTAAAATATTAAGTGCAACGCCTGCATATGAAATAAAAGCAAGCCCGTGCACAAATAGCTGCTTCAGTGAAAAACAAGGAACGAATAAACGTTGCAAAAAAAAAAAAACGAATTTAACTTTTTGGGTGGGAGGGAAGAAAAAGTTGAAGATGGAAGTATAAGATCCTGGAATTTGAATGAGTAAACATTGAAGAGATTATTCAGTTTGTCATGGGAATTAAAAGTATATCGGTGTTAATGAGAGAGAGGAACAAAATTTACGGTTCCCTAAAATGCATTAATTACGGAGCTTCGATAACAATTTTTCTATTAAATTCAAAATCTTGTAAAATGTTTAGTCATTAAAATGTTAAATTGTTCATAAATATACACTGGATAGTAACACTTTTGTGTATATTTATCAATAATTTTGAAGAAAAAGGCCCGAAATAGGAAGTTTTCTTTTACAGCTTAAAAACAGAATATGTACATTCTAAACCATTAGCAAATAATCAGCTCGCGGTTATCTCAACATTTGAAATGCGCAGCAGTTAGCTGTTACGGGTGTGAAAACTTAAGCGAAACAGACTAAATGTACGCCAGGCNCTTTTACAGCTTAAAAACAGAATATGTACATTCTAAACCATTAGCAAATAATCAGCTCGCGGTTATCTCAACATTTAAAATGCGCAGCAGTTAGCTGTTACGTGTGAAAACTTAAGCGAAACAGACTAAATGTACGCCAGACATTTCAGTAACGGAAATGTCACTCACTGAATATTCGCTTAAATTACTAACAATTTGTAAAGGTGTGTCGGGCTGGAAGCAAAAGTGTTGGTGACTAGTGGACTTCCTTGAAACCAGAAAATTACCATACAAATCACCAAATTTTAGTCACTCTAATCATGCTTGGTTTCAATGAATCCAGTACATCGTTTCACCGCCAATTTTCACTTGCGTGAAACAATTTTCCTTGTTTCAGTTTAAGAGTGCTAGTGTGTACCTCTTTGAAATATGCCCGCAGTTGCCAAATGGTGTAGTTAACAGATTTTTTTAGAACGTTAGCAGATGATGTTGACTTGGCTCTTTTTTTTATTCTATATATATTTTCACTCATATTTCTTAATAATCAATCTCTTGTGAAACCCTGTGCTTGAAGGGGTTACAAAATTTTCGCTTAAAGGTATGAATAAGTTTAAATATAATAAACAAGAATTTACCTCTGTAAAAATTTGGTTTCATTTCTTTAATAGTGAGGTCCTGAAGAGGGTAACAGTAATAATTTTTACAAGTAGAATATATCTTTAACGAATTTTGCTATGTAATTGTCTTAAAACTTTCGTTTGGAGTATATTGGCCCCTATAAATGAGCTGTGTTTATCGCATAATGAAAATTTTACTTATGACTCTCTATATTAAGATCTTGAAAAAACGCAAGTACGTCTTTATTCTCAATAAACCACACATCATTTACATTTGCTGCACAATGGTTTTTAATGTTCATTGTGCGTAAATTAAGTACGCTGTTAGCTGTCGTTAAATAAAAGTTTAGCCAATAACGCTGAAATAATGAGAATATAACGTAGTTTACGGTTACAAATAACTCATTGCAAGGAAATGCAATAATATAATTCTTCGCATGCATTTCGTCTAAAAGGACGTAAATAGCAAATACCGTTATCCGTACAAATGTACAGTAGGAAATAATTTACTGTTACTGTTTGGACTTTACATTTGTTACGTAAACATTTTTTTATACTTTTTGTGAACTAAAATGAAATATGAGTAGCGTACAAGGGTGAAAAAAATAGTTTGCCGATATATTTTCTGGGAAAGACCTGGAAATATCGCAAATAATATAAAGTTAGGGTAAGGAAAATATGTGATATATAGCTACATATGGAAATGGCATCTTGAGTATTATGGAATAAGACAGTAGTTTTTCGGTCAGGTGGGACCGTTTTCCGCCCCATGCCACCCTTATTCAAACTCATGTTTCTTACCAGAAGCATGCATGACTCATCTGACTGCAAAAAGACTAGCGGTCGGTTGCAGTATTGAAATTTATCGTTCCATCCAAAATCATTTCCGAACTTGTACTAAGATCGTCACAGAATACTGTCGCACCATTAGATTTCAGAGCATACTTGAAATCATGATAAAATTAATTTAAAACTGCCGATTATGGTGGTTCAAAGGCGTGATCCAAGATCAGAATAATGTCTAGTATACTTGTAAATATATTTATTTACCATCAAAAATTGGTTACAGGCCTATTTTAATTGTTGAATATGATTTTTTTGGTTACCTCTTTAACATACAGATGAGTATAAAAGAGTACCGCAACTTTGAAGGTCTATAACATCAAAACCTAACAACCTACAACCTTGATTGACCAATCAAATGAACCGTGAAACCGCGAAGTTTGTTTACCATACATTCATAAATGTTCACTGTGGCCGCCACGAGCAGCCCGAACGACATCTACGCGATAATCAAACTCGTCTCACACTCTTGTCAGCATGTTCGGTGCATCTGCGACCTAGTAGTTAGTGTACTTGCTTCTAACGTGCAGGTTCCGAGTTCAATTCTCGTCACCTCAATGGGAAGTTTCAAAATCGTAGTTGGGTTAGGACATGCCTGGTAGGGCCGCATAAAATATGTTCCTTGCAGTCCTTACTGAACTATAACTTTATACCATTAAAAAAAACGTGTATCATCAAGTAGACAAATTACTTTGCAGTAGTCCAAATAACACAGGTTGCAATTTTTCAGGAAAATAATTTGAGAATTACTACACTTATTTTTGTAATTGTAGAGGATATCCGTTGGTAGGTTACAGTACGTTTTTGTACAAATACTGAATACATCCCTTACACTTTTCAAGCGATTTCTTGCAAAGTTTACGAAGATTTTTTTTTGTAGTGTTAACTAGAATGTTTTTGGCAAATAGTTTCGANATACTGAATACATCCCTTACACTTTTCAAGCGATTTCTTGCAAAGTTTACGAAGATTTTTTTTTGTAGTGTTAACTGGAATTTTTTTTGGCAAATAGTTTCCAAACATTTTTTTGTAAAAGTACAAAAAAAATTTACTGTGCAGTTGCCAAAGAATTCCTTGTTCAAATACAGAAGTTTTTTTTACAAAAATGTGGGAGAAAAGTTGGTAGGAGTTAACGAGATGCTGACACGGCTGGTGTTCGATCCCCCCTCCCCCTTTCCTCTCCCCTCCAGGGAGGAGATGAGACGACCATAGGGGAATTGGGCCGCGCATATGCACTTGAAACAGTGTAGTTTAAACATGTTACTTAATCGACGAGTGTAGTTCGACAGAGGGAACATTAGTTGCATAAACAAAAGTCAAAGTTCAAAAAACGTTGGTTAAGTGGACGCACCGAGTGACATGTCAGGTGTAGAACAGAAGCCTCAGAAGGGCAGAGGCACTTTCAGAAAAGAACACGAACGACAATGACCTGCAAAAAAAAATTATTTGCAGACAATAAGTAGAAACGTAGGAAACGATGTGTGCATTACTAGACAAGATTGTAAATTAATGTGATTTATACCAGCCCAGATAACTCGCTTGCCAACACACGCCACGAAAAAAAAAAAAACTTGTTTTAAATTCAAAATAATAATGTGCTGCCAACTTATTACGAAATGTTGGTCTTGAAAAACGAAGGTTTTGTTGTTCAATGTAAAAAAAATCCAATCCAGGCAACCCTATATTTGTTTGGAAGAATGAAATATTTGTTGTTCGTAATTTTTTTAATGTCAAAAATATGATTACGTTAATTGTAAGCTTGTTTCGAATGATATGAACGTGTATTTGCTTGCCAACAGTAATNGTAGTTCGACGGAGGGAACATTAGTTGCATAAACAAAAGTCAAAGTTCAAAAAACGTTGGTTAAGTGGACGCACCCAGTGACATGTCAGGTGTAGAACAGAAGCCTCAGAAGGACAGAGGCACTTTCAGAAAAGACCACGAACGACAATGACCTGCAGAAAAAAATTATTTGCAGACAATAAGTAGAAACGTAGGAAACGATGTGTGCATTACTAGACAAGATTGTAAATTAATGTGATTTATACCAGCCCAGATAACTCGCTTGCCAACACACGCCACGAAAAAAAAAAAAACTTGTTTTAAATTCAAAATAATAATGTGCTGCCAACTTATTACGAAATGTTGGTCTTGAAAAACGAAGGTTTTGTTGTTCAATGTAAAAAAAAATCCAATCCAGGCAACCCTATATTTGTTTGGAAGAATGAAATATTTGTTGTTCGTAATTTTTTTAATGTCAAAAATATGATTACGTTAATTGTAAGCTTGTTTCGAATGATATGAACGTGTATTTGCTTGCCAACAGTAATAAGTGTTATTTTTAAGTATATAGTCATTTAATAAACAAGCTGACGAAACTCAGCATTATAAATAAAATGGAGGACGGTAGAAAGTGCCCATGTTACCACTATACTACTGCGTAGCAATTTATCCAACGAGACTAACCAAGTACCCGTTCTGAACGCGAACAAGAGAAGGTATTTTACAATTCATACGTCGGCGGTTGCTCGATTCTGCCACCAACCACTCAACCCGTAAGACAGCGCCTGTATACTTCCTTTTTTTCTTCTTAAAAAAAAAAAACATTCTTTTACCCTTGTAGCGCTGAAATATAATGAAACGCTTTATGATCTGAATTATATCTCTCCCGTGTTTTCACGTTGGTTTCTCCGGGGAAGGAAGGAGAAATAAAAACTCTTTTATTGCCATATTGTGTCTACATAAAACCGCAGCGCTTGAGTATAAACTAAGAGCCTGTGACTCGCAGTCGTGTTAAGTAGACTATAAAACAGCATGGGAGTTCACATACACGGGAGGGACAGGCACTGCTGGGTGGCTGGTTCGGTTTCCCAAAGCGTCTTTAGAAATCTGTCCCGGTGTAATTTTTTTTATATTTCTTTTATTTCAGTCCGGGTACAAGTTATCCCCTCCCCCTCCCCAAAATTCCCTTCCAGCATCATCGCTGGTCCAGCTCTACGCATCGGATGTCGTGGACGGAAAGACGTTCTCTCTGCTCGGGTCGCGACCAGGGTTGCCAACTTCCTCGAGAGGAAGTCTCTAAATCGGTAAACAAAAATCACCAGAAAGTTACTAGAACGTTAGCCTACTCTGTTTCAAATTAAATTGAAACGTATAGGCCTAGAACATATTTCGTTATGCAGTATGAAATGTTGTTATTTATTGTTGCCCTGTACAGTAGTGGCCTATCTTCACATACGCAAATACCACTGTAAGAAATTGAAAGGATTAAAAGTAATCCCATGTTGAATGCCACACAGTACTCTCACTGGGTACTTCAAGTACTTTTCCAGTGCACTTGTTCCCGAAACGTCACTTTCGATGGGGCGAAACCGTACCGTTATCCCCGCAAGAGAGAGCCAACGCGACTAACTGTAACCACACAATAACATGGAATAAAACATGTAATACGCATCTTAATAGGCTGTACCACCTCTTTTACAGAAATTATTCGTTTCATTGTCAGAGCAGAAGAAACAGGGTCATTAATGAGAATGTTTCATTATAGAAGCATTACATTTAATGGTTCTGTGCAAATATTTGTACCTGATTGTTAATAGGTGTTCCCTGGTTGTCCTTAAAATGTTAGAATGAGTTAACTGTTGCATAAATACGTGTTAGTAGTTCATATATTATGTCCGTAATGATGGGTAAGATAATAAACTAAGTTTTTGTTGTTGCATTTTTCAATAAATCCTCCTAAATTTGAATCAGGAGGAAATAAATAAAAAGATTCAATATGGTAGGTGATGCAGGCCCATAAGATATTCACATGTTCTCTCCCGGTCTACATCACACATTCGGAGAAATGAACCATTCTGAATAGACACAAGTGCGATAATTTGACAATGGGGAAAAAAAAAAAAAATCTTCAGTCGTCCTTCAAATCATCAGACCGGCCACCATATTTTCGATGGAATCACTAACCTTTCGACCTATCGCAAAAATTAAAAAATTTGGCCGCTAGGCCGACCGTCTTCTTAAATCACCAGATCTCGTGAGAAAATCACTAAGATGGCAACACCGGCAAACGGTTCATTGGTGAAAGAGGGAAGGAAGGGAGGGGGTCCAGTGGTAGGGGTGATGGTTTGTGGTGGGGGGAGGGGGAGCTCCTTAACTGCGAGGGGTCAAGGAAACATATCGTAATTCAGTCNGTGGGGGGAGGGGGAGCTCCTTAACTGCGAGGGGTCAAGGAAACACATCACAATTCAGCCCGCGGGAGGGTCCCGCATTATTGTGATCAGGCGCGCTCATCAGAGAGGCGGCAGATAAGATATGTTTCGCGCTTTTCGGTCTCTCGAAGAGGTCGCCCGTCTCCACAGGTAATTCTTATCTCCGTGGACCGTCGGTAGAGGCTGCGGAGAAAAGAAATCGTGATGCTATTATGAAGAAAAACCAAAATATGTTTGCCCCCCTCCCCTCCTTGCAGCTTTTTATTTCCCACATCTCAATTCACGTGAGCAAAAGCTAAATCGATCACAAAAATTTGTATTCTATAATCTCCCAAGAACCCCCTCANACTTCATTCCTCGTACACCCATGTGCAATTTAAGACACCCACATACTTTCATCTAAATAATAGTTTTATTAATTAGACACATATGAATTAATTACTATTATTTAGTTTTTACCTGTAGGCGTTTCAGAAACTCATTATAATAAGAGGAAATTTGGGTCATTTTAAACCCACACTGCAAAACAAAAAATATTCCAGTAAAGTTCAGAAACTCTAATGAAGTTTTTTAATCTATACATTATTACATAGGGAATTTACCACACGTGAAACTGCTAACTCCGCCAAGTAATTGATTATTTCCTTGACAATTGCAGGAAAGCTACCACACTCTAAAATAAATTCCTGTAAACTTCCTAAACTGTAATGGGAATTTCTGATCTATTCATTTTATGGTAATAATACCACATACCAGCCTGCAAATATAGGAATGTTAAACGTCCTCACTATACAAAGTTGAATGTACTCTTTTAACTCATTTGTGAGCAAATCTGGCAACGCTATCATCGATATTTGGGTAAAGAATTTACCATTCGTTCTTTCTCTCTATACTTATACTATGGTATATTTGTGAATTATTTCTTAGAATGCACGAACATATAGAAAAAAAAAAGAACTATATTTTCTAAAAAAAAGTTGTGTGCTGACCAAAAAAAAAAAAAATGTTGGCAACCACGAATTTCTTTTGTCAATATAGACATGACAAAAGATTTTGTGGTGCCAACAACATGTTTTTGTCATTCCAGCATTTGGTGTAAAATGCAAAATGACGTTCGGCGTCACCAATAGATCCAGTGTGTTTGTAGTTTAGTCGCAGCGAAAATGCTACGATAGCAGCAATACTGGTTAACAAGTGGTTTTGCGGATTGTAGGCAATAAAACATTCTTTAGTCGCAGCGAAAATGTTAATATAGCAGCAATACTGGTTAACAAATGGTTTCGCGGATTGTAGGCAATAATACATTCTTTAGTCGCAGCTAAAATGTTACGATAACAGCTTTACTGGTTAACAAGTGGTTTTTCTTGCGGATTGTGGGCACTTATATATAGGTATTATCTAACCACATTTAAAAACGATATTCAAAGTCGTCATGAGTGGGATTCGAACCTTGGAACTCCCACCTGCGAGCTCAGCGTGTTACCATTATTTATTATGACTTTATTGACATATTAACCGATGGATTTGCCTGTTGGACACAGCGTGTGTGAGGTTTGACAGTGTGTGTTTGTGACGTTTGACGAGCTTAAGTTTGACCGACTTGATGACAATTTCACTGTTCACACGTGCGCGACAGGCGAACTGAAAATCTGCCGCAGAGGAGCTGGGGGGCGTGAACTCCCGACCCCCCGACTACAAGGCGGCCATTCGGCCCCTAAGCTAGCAAATGTATAACTAGAGGCGCGCACGAAAAGGCTTGCACACTTCGCCTGATGGAAAGTTTGTTTTCTGGAATCATTTACGTGTAACATTTACTTACTTGGAGTAGAGGAATTATATAATCAGTTCATAAGAACTCAAGAGTATCCCTCATGAATAAGTTCGTAAACTGAAGCAAAGAACCGAACACAGGAAAATATAGCGTAGTGGCCAGGCAGAAGGTGACCACTTCAAATATGGCAGAGCGCATGCGCAGAATGTAACGGATGTATTTTTGCAGTCACAGCAAAATGTTTTAATGTGTATATGAATGCTGTTGCTGCAAACTAAATATTTCGTGGCAGCCAATAAAAGTTTTTTCAATAAACAAATATGTTAGTGAGCAAAACATAGCTTTAGTACTAGTCAATCTCCGTGTTATTGAGCACCATAATCTGATTTTTACCAACAACAAAATTTCACCTTGGAAAGCATCAAAAAAACAGTTTTTGTAGCCACTAACAAATCTTTTATTTTTTCAGTGCTTGCTTCATCAATACGTGTATATAAGTATGGAAATGTTCAATGTATACCTTGCAGTGCAGGATTTGTTGCAATATTAATCTGTAATTAAGACGCATAACAACATAGAAGAAACTATAGCCGATGCAAAGGGCTAGGATCGAACAGGTTACCTCCGGAATGCTGTTTGGCCAGGCAAACGCATGACCATGTGCGATTAGCTAGCATAAAAGTAAGGAAGCTATAAGGATAACACTCTCTTAAAAATCAAATGACATATTACACCTAATGGCACGGCTCTGTAAACATACGTGCGCTCATATACTAACTCGTGCGAAGTGCAATCGCGTAGCTACATTAAATTATTATTTATAATTTTACATTTAGTGGGATTTGTTGGATGTGTATGAAAAAATACGTGATGAAATAAAATCGTATCATACCACATATGTCTTTTTACCTTGAAAATGCGAAAGGAAGATCGCATTTTTTCAGGCACAAATCGAGCTGTTTAACGATGCTTGCATCTATCCCATACGACATGACAACACTGTCAATCAGTGACAACACGGCAGTTTTCATGGGTTAAAGCATGTAACAAAATTAAACTATGTCACCTAATCATTTTTATAGAATAATTATTTTTCATTTTGTTAAGGGGTTTTCACATTGAATCAATCTGACGTGGCTTATTGTCGTTAATTCGATGTATTACAAAATATTTTTTACGTGCCTTTCAGTATGTATTCTTTATTCGTTTGAGTATTATGCTCTTTTTTACCAATATTACAATCAAATTAAACATTTTTTCTTTCTAAATTCTGTGTTTCTCACCCTCAAAATCCCGGTTCACTTACCAAGTATGGGGGCGATTGCAACCAATATACGTTCTTAGCAAATCACACATTTTCGAAAAAATTTCTTTGAAAAGGATCGAAGAATTTACAATGTTATGAGATTTTATAAAAAAACTTGATATGTTCTATGATATGTCTCACGAAAGAGACATTTAAAGTGATGCTGTTAAAATAGTAACAGGTAATATGTCACTTCACAGTTAAGCATAAATTCGTGTTTCAGAATCACCACTTTGAATTAAAAGTGTGTAGTATTAAGATATAATTGTGTATATCTGTCTCTTGGAGACTCAATTGTATAACGTTTCTCTTTAATATCTTCGGCTTTGAAATTTGATGTATAAACGTGTATGTATATATATGTAAGAATTGCGAATTTCACCGACACTAAATTAGAGAACCTGGCCTCTTATGTTCAAATGTATTACTAACAGCACTTGCAAGAAAAGTTCTTAAGATAATAGATTTTGTTCTGTGGAATTGTAAATTTTGGAAAATTATGTACCAAACAAAATTAAATATTTGATTTCAGTATGCGCATCTTCTACAGGAATGTTAGAAATTTGCGATTTTGGAATATTCAAAATACATTCTACTGTCTCCAGTACAGCTCGAGGATTTAAATGCTGTGTTTCCGTCAGTGATAGGCATTGACAAAATAAATCACATTCATACATGGTAGATATTACTCCATAGCCTGAAAGTACTAGCGCATTTTTCTTGATAGACCGTACATGTAATTTTGTTGTTTTTCAATGATAAAATATTTTGGCCAAAAATTTGCAATCATCGATTATCTTAGAAATATGCTCTCACTCTCTCCATTTTAATGACTTTATAATCATTTTGTATAGAATAAATAAAACAAAAAAATATTTAATAAAAGTAAAATAAGTTAAAGATATTATGACGTCGGGAAAATAGATTAATAACAACTGAATATTGCGGAAATTTTGGAAATTTAGGGAGGAATACTTTATTAATAACGAGTAGGCATGTGAAATCAGGAGGTTACGCGGTAAAATGCATTTGTCTTTTGAATATTTGTCAACAATGCATAATATTATAACTAATTTTCACAATAAATCAGTGTTACATAATAAATTTCTACTTTAACCCCTCGATTTTTCTACAATGCCTTTTCAAGCAAGTTGTTAAGGTGTACCTGACATTNTAATAAATTTCTACTTTAACCCCTCGATTTTTCTACAATGCCTTTTCAAGCAAGTTGTTAAGGTGTACCTGACATTAAAACTAATATTGGTAAGTAAATCACACCATGTGAAATTGAATACTACGGTTATACGGAAGAAATATGTATTTGTTTCAGTTACGCATCTTCTTGTCCAATATCGTAAGAACAAAACACATCAGCCATTACGGCAATAAATCAAAAAAATTACATACATACGGCAAAAGCGACGTTACCATTGAATTCACTTATGAGATATTTATATCAGAATAATTAAGGCACGCTAATGACAGTGTGATGTAACCAATCTATGCCCTCATGACATAGTTTTGTAGTAAACTGAATTAATAGAGAAACATTTAAAAAAAAAATCTCTGTGTTCAGTGACCCAGTGTCAATACGGAAGTAGGCAGAGACTACATTATCTGACGTTGGCGGGTGTGTGGCGTAGGTATGAAGACAGTCAACTTTGAACTCCTCCTTGGTGAAGGTCAGTTATGAGAACTCAGGGTGGCGGACTTGGCCGCGTCGGGCATTTGGAAGTCGTGGAAATCATTTTGGTTGTCGTAATTAAATTTCCGCCGCGGAACACTCAGTGTTAGAACATTGTAAAGAGATTGTAAACAACAATATAAGATATTAATTGTTTTTTTAGGTAGTGCTGCTGCCTTTGCAAGGAACCTAACTTTATGTTCGTGGTAAATGGCATCATGTGTATTTTTTTCAAGTGAAACGATGTTTATGACGGATACAAAATAAAGAAGTATTAGCCATCAGCCTCCTTAAACAATTTCGCACTGTTTCTGTTTACGTATTTGGCATTTCCCAGTATAAAGAATCGCTTTCCAAACTTTCAATTTCAAATGTAAATTTTGTTTTTCGTTCAGAGGACGTTTCAGGACTTTTTAAAGTGATATAGATAGTAATTTGGTGAAAGTAACCAACCAAAGGAAAAATTAATCGAAAAACATTTTTGGCAATATAACTAACATAAACAATTTTAATTTTTTGCCAAAGGTTTTAGAAGTTATACGTACGCATTGAAGATCGATTTCAGCAATATAATTTTTTAAGTTATATGAATGTCATGCAGCTTGTCTTAACATTCAGCTCACCTCAAATTTGAGTTAAAATTATAGCTGTTTCAAATCCGGAATTTTCCTTAAACTTAAATGAAACTATAGGCGAAACACAAAATCAATTCCCAAACAATTTTTTTTATAATACTAAACTGATATAAAAATTATTTTGAGCTGTGGCTAAACATATTACATAAGTAATATTTTTGCATTTGTTTAGCTAAAGTTATAAATGTTAAATATCCAAAGAACTGTAAAAAATTAATTATCTAAATTTTTGAACTTTGGCAAACTAATGTCTGGTGTAATACCACACCACAATGATAAATACACGCTGAACATACATAAAATAATTCAGGACACTTGAAGAGTCTTTAATTTTTGCAACTGCGTTGTCTTTATTATTTTTTATTAATAAATGCCGAAAAGTAATAAGTTATTACACTATACGAACCACTACAGCAGCCACAAACAACGGAGTTCAGTATACGTAATGAGATATTTCCTTTATCTTGTCAATCAACAAAATGGTAGAAAAATAAGCTTAAACAATTCTCATGAAATTTTGGGTTGTGTCGAAAAGACTTTTTTTAAGATCAGTTTTACTCGCTATTTTTGGTATAGAAATCGGTGCGGCAAAAGAGTGAAGCATTTCCCCTTGTTTGACGATACTCCTGCCACCCCCGTTTTTTTTTATCTCGTTTTACAACACGGCGATTGAATTCATTAGCTGCGATATTTCATGCTGTCTGTTTCGCCTGCTCTCCCCTTCCCCCTCACAACCGCCAAGGCGCCAATGAGCTCTCAAGTCTTGTCCGGCTTCGCCGACGTCATTAACCAGACATTCTGGTGCGCTGTCAAATTATATCACGCGAGAAGAAAACTTCGTTGCTTGCGTGGCGCTTAAGTAACTGGCATTGAGTACTGTGTGTTGCTCCCCTTCCCCCTCCACCCCACCCCAACACTCATCCTTTACATTTATTATCCTCCGTGTATCCTCTTGTCTCGCCGCCACAATACACTAATTCCCAGCACGTGCGTCGGTTTCAATAACCCACCGCAGACACTACAGGATGCGGTAAGAGATATCCTTACACTGTTAAACTATTTCGGTAAATTACTGCCAGCCGTACACCATAGTGCAGTGGTTAGAGTGCTCGCTTCCCAACAATGTGAACCGGGTTCGATTTCCGGTGGGGTGTCTCCCGGATTCGCACGTGGGAATCGTGACGGACGATGCCGCTGGTCGGTGGTTTTTCTCGGGGTTTTCCCGTTTTCCCCCGGTCCTCTCGTTCCGGTGCCGTTCCAAAACCACCTCGCTTCACCCTCATCGGCTCTCAAGACCTCGATGTTAAGAGCCCCTCAAAGCTCTCCGAGTAACATTTCAAGTATTCTAGCAACGAGACAATTAGTATACCAAAAATTAAAACATCAGTGCAAAGTTAATAGTCATTCTAAATGTAAATAATACTACTATCATTTGGCATAAGTAATAAGGCACTTGGCTCGCTAGCTGCTCACCTGTTAAGTTGGTGGGCACTTTATTTAAGTATCGTCTGCATAAAAATAGCGATTAAGCAACATTAAACAAGTGTCAATTTCACGCTTGTACTCCGAAGTGTATTTATTTTCGAAGAACGATGACTGGAAATTTTTTTTATGAGATCATTTGTAAGCCAACAAAATACGTATTAGTTTACGGCCGATCAAACGTGTAGTTGCTCTAAGAAAATATGTTACGAAGTAAATTCCAATTTTTGGTACAAAAAAACTGACTTTTCGTTTAGAAGAATATAAACCTGATTTAACTAAGGGCCAACAAAATCTCCCTGAAAAACCAATATTTGGTTGAATGAAATTTATAGATTAATTTAGTTTATGTAAACATATTGTCGGGCAAAACAAAAATTTCAGAGTGGTCTTTAGTCTTTAGAGTGGTCCAGGGTTTGCAGTGTACCTTGGTTATAAATTCATGAAATTATAGATTTGCCACTGGAAAGTCCCATGTAGGCTCGTTGCCGATGAAAATTCTCCATGCCATGTTCTCATGCAAGGAACTGAACATGGCATGGATAATACGCGAAATAAATCCAGCGTTGCACCACACTTAAATCACTAAATCCAAACTGTGAAATGTAAATCACTGACCATTCAGTGAAAGGTTGTAATTTTTTTCCCTCGTTTTTAGGTCATTTAGTTTGAAATTCAATATAAAAAATACAATATGAAATAAAAATTGCTCATAACAGTTATAAACAATGTTAATAATTTTAAAAATTAATTCATTAAAAAAATGTTAGATTTTAGATTAAGTGTTTTGACGCATCCCGCGTCCCTAAAGATATTTATTCGTCAGAAGACACGCTCTGGCGAAACTCGCAGGCGGACGACCGCAATAAATACTAAGGGTTTGGCGGGCGTGCGGGAAGAATGACGCCAGGATGGCTCGGCGGAATGAACACATAGTGTAGAGACCACATGCGGAGGAAGGCAGACACAGCTGCGTTTCGCAGCTGACAAGGGACGCCAAGCTCACACCATCGGCTGCATCTGTCCCAGGCTGGCTACCGCAATAAACCATGAGAGCTTTTGGCGAGTGCTGGAATAATAGCGGCACGATATCCGGATGCAGGAGAACCACAGGCACCCACCAAGAGGCCGCCAAGTGTTCCGCCACGTGCGAGAACCGAAGCGCCGAACACGTGTTTTACGACCCAGGGGACGCGGCGAGCAGTGCGGCCACGTGCAGAGATGAGGCGAGCGACGCGATAGCCGGAGACAGCGGAAGAAACACGTGCGCCGACCAAGGGACCCACCAAGTGTCTCCGCACGTGCAGGACGAAGCACTTAAACATCTAGGCCAGAATCGAGGACGACGCCAGACCACGTGCGGATAGCCGGAGCGCCGAACACGTGTTTTACGACCCAGAGGTCGCGGTGATCAGCCCGGCCATGTGCAGAGATAATGCGAGTTCAATATGGCGAACGAGCATACAAAACCACGAGAGAGAGGAAGGAACGGATCAGTCAGACGTCGTCAAGCGAGGAGTGTGGACCGGAGCCGGCAAAAACGAGTTCGCGAAAATGCATCAAGACGTCAACGTCAGTCGGAGGACGTCAAGCGAGGTGTGCGGAGCAGAGCCAGTACGAGAGGAGGCATCGAGACGCCAACGGCAGTCGGCCGTCGAGAATCGAGGAGAGCGGATCGAAGTCAGGAGGAAGGAGTTCGAGGAGGCGTCGAGACGCCAACCGGGAGGACCTGTCGCAGCCCAGACGTCCCAGTCTGCCTACCGAGTGACGAAGCGGTCCAGAGGTCACCGTCTGAGAGAAGACCAGCGCCTCGAGTCAGATAAGTATAGTCATACAGCAAGTGTGAAGAATCGTGCTCCCCACGACGCAAATCGCCGCGTCAAGCAATACGTAGCCTACGTAGAAAAAAAGGGGGGGGGGAGAGTTGTCTCGTGTGTACATGTAGAAGTGACCCTGTTAAGCATAAATAAAAACTGACTTATGGTAACTCGCAAGGAAGGTGAATTTATTTGGTAAATTGGACCTAGGGATAATAGTGTCAACATATTCCTACGCCCTAACACTGAGGGCTAGCATCAATTGCTGGCGCCTAACGCAGAGAGCAGATTTCATACCTACTTAGAAACCCTAGCATTGGGCAGGTATCAGTTTCTTGAAGTCACAGGTACGACATACATGAAGTAATTCGTTTGGAATCCAACATTTTCTTTGTTTGAAATCAGGATTTTATTGTTTTTTTTAATTATACAAATATTAAAATAAACAGTATTGAACGGTTTAAATATTTTTTAAATTGCTATTATCTGATAAGTTTTATTTCTTTTACTGGAATCGTCGTAATATGCAATAAAGTACTATGTTTTAATTTGTATACATAAAACCGTGAATAACTTTTTAGTACTTTTATTTCTAATTTTATTGTAAAAATTGAGCACGAATTTAATTAACACTAAATTTTTATATCGTAATCCGGTATCTTCAACAACTATTATGGATGCAACCGAACATGTTAAATATGAATAATTTTTAAATTTGTATGGTGAAAGTTGGAAACTATTGATTCCTGTAATTCGTTTGACTATATTTGTAAATTAATTCGTCTCTCACTTTTTCGCACTACCGTTTGAATTATACTTGATATAATAAAACAAAACTATTATATTAAAAAGATTTATACTAAAATTGTATTAAATATTTTTGGCTTATTGACGTCTTAGTAAACTGCTATCGACTGACTTAACTTTAAACCAGTTAGCTATGTTATGTTGTGGCGTTCGCGCTAAATTCGTGAAAAACGCTGCAAAAGGGTCTTTGTGGTTGATTCAAAGGTTTTGAAAGATTTTCTTAAAACCTGCTTTCCGTGCACTTAGCATTCTTCCGCCACGTGTAAAATTAACGTAACAATGGACCCGATTGCTGTCAAATTGTTAATTAATAACGTAAAAATGTGACTTATATGATTATTTGTACCCTTGCGTATATAAAATTGTGAAGAATAATTAAGTAAATTCAGAGAACACAAATGTATTCGTAAAATTTTTAATACGACATTAATACTTGGAACTACTTTTCCTAAGTCACTGCCAACTAAACTCAGAGCACGAAAATTGATTTTTTGGTCAAAATGTATGCAGATTCGTTTAGGATTTTTTTAGAATGTTGCTTTCAATATTGTTCGAAAGCGAATCAGCTCTTAATTAGAACTCTTTCTCTGATTACAACGGGGTAGTTTTAACTGATTTGGAACTGTTTCANGGTCAAAATGTATGCAGATTCGATTAGGATTTTTTTAGAATGTTGCTTTCAATATTGTTTGAAAGCGAATCAGCTCTTAATTAGAACTCTTTCTCTGATTACAACGGGGTAGTTTTAACTGATTTGGAACTGTTTCATTTGTTTTGGGTTTGGAAAGTAAATATTGTCGATAAACTCTATCAGAATTTAGACAACACTTAATTACTAGACTTTGTGGGGTGTCTTTCTTAAGTAACAGCAGTCATTATAAACCATAGACATACCTGTTTATGAAAAATGCAGCCTATCTCTTTGCTAACATCATAAAGTTAAATAACCAAATTTTGAGTCTAAAAATACATTTTCTTTAATGTACTAATACTTTTACCGACAAGTAGAAATTTCTCATCACTAACATTTACTTTGTGTGATACGCAGAATATTTTGGAAGTTACATTTATGACATCATGATTCGTTCCAACCCACACTATTAAGTAAATACTTTGAGAAAATTTCAATCATAAGTTTTTAGGCAAAACAAATATATCACCATCACTATACATTCAAATACGCTGTAAGGCTCCAAATTATCAAAATTAGTATTTGCCAAAAGTTTCAGGGAACAGAATAACAATTTCTTTATGAAAAAATAGATATTGTTTCTTTTTTTTTAAATATAGAAATAGAGAAGCAAATGGTTACTAGTGCTTAAGTATTTCTGTCGCTGAATGGTCACGTTCAAACCACATTTTTTTTTTCAGTATAAACGCTAATGATACACGACAAATACAAGAATTCATATGAAGTTATTTATTTAAAAATTGTGAAGGTCGCTAATGGCGTCAAGGAAAGTCTGCGTGGAATATCGCAAAAAAACTTTTTCAGCCAATGTATTTTTTTTTACAAATGTTGTAACGTCCCAATCCTTTCATGATGGCATGATGTATCTTGGCACTTTACAGATCAATAATAAAGTTCCAGTCATAGTGTGTCAGAATTATCATTTTCATAGAGAAATTTAAAAGTAATTAAATACCCACACCGCAGCCAATAATGAAATGAGTGAAGACACTGAGTGAAGAGATTTGGGTAACTCTCAACATCGGAGTCTTGAAAGCTGATGAGAGTGAAGTGAGGTGAGTATGGAGCCGCGTCAGAATGAAATGGCGGGGGAACGGGAGACCCCCGATAAAACCCACCGACAAGCGATATCGTCCGGCACGATTCCCACATGCGAAAATCCAGGAGCGACTCCACCAACAATCGAACCCGGTTCGCCTAGGTGGTAGGCAAGTGGTCTAACCACTACACCAACTTAGCCCTCAATAAAGAAATAAATTGTTGTATATGTGCATAGTTACTTTGAAACTTAGGAAACAACCACCTTTTTCCCTGATAAACAAGTGTATCTAGACCATTTTTGTTATTTATACCATTCTGCTCAGTAACATCAAACGTTCATAATCCCTGACGCTAAAAAATGTGTATGCAGTAAGAGGGTGGCCATCCGTGTTATTTTTATTACGATAGGGGGTATGAATGAGAGTTTGCTCTTAGGATGAAAACCCCTATCATATATAAATCAATGTTCGGAGAACTGTAATCTAAGTTATTTTAGTTTCCGAGATTTTGAAAAAAATACATTTTAAAATCTCGATTTTAAAGGGCTCATAGCTCCCTCCCTTAATGTTCAGTTTAGGTAGAAAGTGTCCTTTATATTTTCCCACTTTAATTGGTATACGTAATCATGACACGAAGTTTGTAGGTCAAATCCCACCCCATTCTGCATACCCATAGGCCATATACGGTGATAATAATTTGTAGTAGGAAAGTTTGGGCAGCACTTCAGCGTCAATGATGGTGAAGTGAGGTGGTGGTAGAGCAGCGGGGGAATCCAATGGTGGGGAAAATGGGAGCGCACTGAAAAATTCACCGGTGAACGACAATACCTGTCACATTTCCTAAGTACGATAATCCATCCAGTAGTGGAACCCAGTTGGCCGTCGTGGGAGCTGAGTGATCTGATCATAACCATAACACCAAATTGGAAAATACGTAAGAATGTATTTTTTTCTTCTTACGAGACAAAGTGAGCAGGCATGGTTCAATGCCGTGCAAAGATAGGTAATACTACAACGAAAATCATAAATAGATGCAAACAGGAACCCATGTATGTAAACAGATACGAAATTCTAATAAATATATTCTTCGTTTAACCAACAGACGTACTTGTTGCAAGGAATAAACCAATAAGATAATCGAGATTCTTAGTTATTGGATGAAACATGCGTGTGTATAAAGAAAAGTGAGTGTTTGAGACATTTCTACAAACACGTATTTCAGTACAAATGTAAAGCACAAATAAACCAATCTAAATTAGCCTTTGTACAGAAATTATACATTTTCCTAGTATAGTTCAATTATACATATATTCGAATTGCATTATGGCAGTTCTTTTATAAAATGATCAGGCCTTTACGGAAATAGCTAAACGCCAAAGATTTTTTCTTCTATTTTGCTACTATCTTTCTCTACGAATCGGGATTTTGCAGTGTGGTCCGAGAATCCACGAACTCTTTAAGCTATAAATCATTTAAAGTAAACTAAAATTGTTTTTAGTGACACCTTTTTGAACGTCTGTTCAAATATCCAAATAATTATTCATAATTTTACAATGACTTCGGGATGTATTTCACTATTACCTAAAATATTAATGATGTTAAGATATGTCTCAAAATTGCAACCGTTATTACATATATGTATATCCTGCCTTACGAACGAATGCACTTTTTTGACAGTTCTGAAAATAATACTGTGTATAGTTATTTTCATGGTTAGATATAATCTGTTGGCATACTCGGCAGGTTGACAGTCCGTGGAAGGGGTGGCCACCGCTGTTTCCATGGAAACAGGTGTAAACATGAGAGCTGTAAAAAGAAAAACTCGTTCGTGAGACAGGCTATAACTTCTACAATTTGAATGGAAATTTTTTTGTGCATTTTGGAATTGACTCTTGGGGTAAAGAATGTTCGCTATGAACTTAACACTTTTGAAATAAACCTTTGAAAAAGGTCACTGATCATGCCTGCATATATTTGATCGATTACACTGACTTGAACGGCCCCAGGAAAAGTAGTTCCATGTTTTAAGGTTGGATTAAAAGCGTTAAGTAAACATTTGCAAATAACGAAATAGCTTTTTTTTTCTTTATTTGTATAAGTGTAAGAACTAGCTCATTTGTAATACATTTGCTTTTATAATAACTTCACAGTTTCGCTTCACTGACGCACGAATAAAGTGATGAGGGCCGTGGTAACGTTAATTGTACATATGGCGGAAGGATACATAGCGTGCACGCAAGTGGATCTTAAGCAGGGCTTTCAAAAGTGCCGAGATTACCACGAAGAGCCTATAGGAACTACACGCCTTCAGGCATCTCACGTGGCTCTTCTCTTAAAGCGGTAATAAACAGGTCTCGCGGANTATCGTCCGGCACGATTCCCACATGCGAAAATCCAGGAGCGACTCCACCAACAATCGAACCCGGTTCGCCTAGGTGGTAGGCAAGTGGTCTAACCACTACACCAACTTAGCCCTCAATAAAGAAATAAATTGTTTTATATGTGCATAGTTACATTGAAACTTAGGAAACAACCACCTTTTTCCCTGATAAACAAGTGTATCTAGACCATTTTTGTTATTTATTCCATTCTGCTCAGTAACATCAAACGTTCATAATTCCTGACGCTAAAAAATGTGTATGCAGTAAGAGGGTGGCCATCCGTGTTATTTTTATTACGATAGGGGGTATGAATGAGAGTTTGCTCTTAGGATGAAAACCCCTATCATATATAAATCAATGTTCGGAGAACTGTAATCTAAGTTATTTTCGTTTCCGACATTTTGAAAAAAATACATTTTAAAATCTCGATTTTCAAGGGCTCATAGCTCCCTTAATGTTCAGTTTAGGTAGAAAGTGTCCTTTATATTTTCCCACTTTAATTGGTATACGTAATCATGACACGAAGTTTGTAGGTCAAATCCCACCCCATTCTGCATACCCATAGGCCATATACGGTGATAATAATTTGTAGTAGGAAAGTTTGGGCAGCACTTCAGCGTCAATGATGGTGAAGTGAGGTGGTGGTAGAGCAGCGGTGGAATCCAATGGTGGGGAAAATGGGAGCGCACTGAAAAATTCACAGGCGAACGACAATACCTGTCACATTTCCTAAGTACGATAATCCATCCAGTAGTGGAACCCAGTTGGCCGTCGTGGGAGCTGAGTGATCTGATCATCACCATAACACCAAATTGGAAAACACGTAAGAATGTATTTTTTTCTTCTTACGAGACAAAGTGAGCAGGCATGGTTCAATGCCGTGCAAGGATAGGTAATACTACAACGAAAATCATAAATAGATGCAAACTGGAACCCATGTATGTAAACAGATACGAAATTCTAATAAATATATTCTTCGTTTAACCAACAGACGTACTTGTTGCAAGGAATAAACCAATAAGATAATCGAGATTCTTAGTTATTGGATGAAACATACGTGTGTATAAAGACAAGCGAGTGTTTGAGACATTTCTAGAAACACGTATTTTAGTACATATGTAAAGCACAAATAAACCAATCTAAATTAGCCTTTGTACAGAAATTATACATTTTCCTAGTATAGTTCAATTATACATATATTAGAATTGCATTATGGCAGTTCTTTTATAAAATGATCAGGCCTTTACGGAAATAGCTAAACGCCAAAGATTTTTTCTTCTATTTTGCTACTATCTTTCTCTACGAATCGGGATTTTGCAGTGTGGTCCGAGAATCCACGAACTCTTTAAGCTATAAATCATTTAAAGTAAACTAAAATTGTTTTTAGTGACACCTTTTTGAACGTCTGTTCAAATATCCAAATAATTATTCATAATTTTACAATGACTTCGGGATGTATTTCACTATTACCTAAAATATTAATGATGTTAAGATATGTCTCAAAATTGCAACCGTTATTACATATATGTATATCCTGCCTTACGAACGAATGCACTTTTTTGACAGTTCTGAAAATAATACTGTGTATAGTTATTTTCATGGTTAGATATAATCTGTTGGCATACTCGGCAGGTTGACAGTCCGTGGAAGGGGTGGCCACCGCTGTTTCCATGGAAACAGGTGTAAACATGAGAGCTGTAAAAAGAAAAACTCGTTCGTGAGACAGGCTATNCTTTTTGAACGTCTGTTCAAATATCCAAATAATTATTCATAATTTTACAATGACTTCGGGATGTATTTCACTATTTTCTAAAATATTAATAATGTTAAGATATGTCTCAAAATTGCAACCGTTATTTAATATATGTATAGCCTGCCTTACGAACGAATGCACTTTTTTTTGCCAGTTCTGGATATAATACTGTGTATAGTTATTTCCATATCTGTTGACATACTCGGCAGGTTGACATTCTGTGGAAGGGGTTGCCACCGCTGTTTCCATGGAAACAGGTGTAAACATGAGAGCTGTAAAAAGAAAAACTCGTTCGTGAGACAGGCTATAACTTCTACAATTTGAATGGAAATTTTTTTGTGCATTTTGGAATTGACTCTTGGGGTAAAGAATGTTCGCTATGAACTTAACACTTTTGAAATAAACCTTTGAAAAAGGTCACTGATCATGCCTGCATATATTTGATCGATTACACTGACTGGAACGGCCTCAGGAAAAGTAGTTCCATGTTTTAAGGTTGGATTAAAAGTGTTAAGTAAACATTTGCAAATAACGAAATAGTTTTTTTTCTTTATTTGTATAAGTGTAAGAACTAGCTAATTTGTAATACATTTGCTTTTATAATAATTTCACAGTTTCGCTTCACTGACGCACGAATAAAGTGATGAGGGCCGTGGTAACGTTAATTGTACATATGGCGGAAGGATACATAACGTGCACGCAAGTGGATCTTAAGCAGGGCTTTCAAAAGTGCCGAGATTACCACGAACAGCCTATAGGAACTACACGCCTTCAGGCATCTCACGTGGCTCTTCTCTTAAAGCGGTAATAAACAGGTCTCGCGGAAATTAAACGGAATTTTTTTCCCTGATGGATCATTATATTAGTTGCCCAAACGACAACAAGATGGTCGGATTAACGGGCGTGTACGCGGACTGCGTGCGGGGAGATTCTCTCTCGCTCGTCGCGCGGAGAGAGAGGTAAATCGTGTTTCGAGTGTTTGTGCCCGCTGGCTACCAAGGCGTCACGCGGGCCTTGCAAGCTTGTTACCGGCTATGATGTTAAATATCCCATTCAAACACACTCTTCAATAGCGGTCACTCCCCCCTCCCCCCCAACACCGCAATCACATTCCAAACTCGCCGGGGCTATTTCACTCCCAACTCGCTCGGCCCGGTCTAATGAGCAGCCTTTGTGGCCCCCAGGTGTTGGGTTTGATTTGAAGGAGTGAAAGGGGGATGGGTTATACGTGTTGCGAATGGCAAAGGGAAAGGTAAAAATTATCCACCGCCGATTTACTAGGAAGCGTTTCCGTCACCCTGCTAAATATTTTGTAAGTAACAAAATTTTGTAGGATTGCACACTGTGAGAAAGGCCAAAATAATATTTGATTGTATTTGGCGAAAAATATATTTAACTGTCCCAGCAAATTTTTTTGTGTAGTAAACGAAACTTGGAAAGCAACAACATTAATTTCGTTCATCAAACAAAATACATTTTTGAATAAATTTAAACCTCTGCGTTGGGCGAAAAGAAATTATACTGCCAACCAAATATTTTGTTGAATATTTGTTTTGCGACTCATTTGATTGTCTTCGTTCGAAAATACAGCTCGAGATTTTCTTTGCATTTTTCTAGTGACAATTAGGTGTAACAGCGTTTGTTAGGGACTTTATTGATGCTTAGTAATGGTATAAACGTCCTTACTTATGAACTAGTTGAACAGGAAATTGAAATATAAAGCTGTTATTTGTGCACATTGTTTAGTTTTTCAGTTTCACCTATAGTCACTTTATCTGAGGTCGCTGTGCGTAGAGCTCAAGAGCAACTGATCTACGTTCTAATCTCGGTCGGGCATCAAATTTTGTTTATATTAACCGACACTTGTTGATGTACGTAAAGCCAAACTAATATTTTGGTTGCACCAGTCAAATATTTTATGGGGCAACCAAAGAAGAACAACAACAACATAATTTGGTCACCACAACAAAATATTTCACTGTCCGTATACAAACAATTAATTTGGTTGCACTAATAGAACTTTGTTTAATTCAACAGAACATATTTCTCACTGTAGACTTTCGCCGTTTCACGAAATCAGTAGAGTTAATCTTCGATAGTTGTTCGCTTCCAAGGATAGAATAGGCTGTTCGCGGTTATCTGAGCAATGTTGGAAGCCCTGCTTAGGGTCTACTTTCCTTCTCGTTTTTGTACCCTTCCGCCGTGACATTGTCATGGGCCTCGTCACTTTATTCACGCGCCATTGAACTGAAACGGTTGATTTGTTAAAAACTTAAATATGTTACTGATATGCTGATTCACACTCTGATGTGAACAAATTAAGAAATACTAACTTCAGTGGCTCTAAATTTAAACACTATACTTGGAACACAACGCCGCCGCATCTTAGAACTATTTTAATTAATTCGCTGCCAACTTAACTGGCAGCCTGCATGCCAGTGTACTATAGCATAGTTATGAGCAGTAATTATTTTTTCGAAGGTTTATTTCAGAGATGCTTACTTTACCGTAAACAGCATTTACTGGCATTGATGAAAATGGTGCATTGTCTTGTTCCAATGATTCAGTAAAATGATTTAAAAATCTTGTATATCAGCATTGAGGAATGGTCGATCTGTATTCATTCGCTCACGTACTTTCTAAAAAACTTTAAACATGCGAAAGTTAAAAAAAAAAAAAAATAGATAGTACTCTGATGTTGATAATGGTTTATACAAAATATTCAGTTAATATTCAATGCTCTCTTCGGTTTTCTACAACTGTAAACACAATTTTAAAACAGAATATTACCACAGGGAATATTTTACAATACATTTTCAAACTTTTCCATGCAAAAATAAACAAAATGTTTTTGCTTTTGCCCTCGTTTTAATTAAAATGCCAATAGTCCCTGCGGGCAATACTCCGACAATAATAGATCTGAGAAATAATGATATGTAGTTTGCTGGGTAGGCTTTAAGTCTGCCATGGTGTAGTTATTTTTTCTGCACTGCTAGTATCTTAAAACATTAATTATTAACAAAGTGTGCTGTTAATAAAAACTATGTTATTTAAAAGAGAGGCAATATCTTTTCTAACTGGTATAACTTTATTAGGGCAATAAGTGAACTGAAAATTGGTGATCTTACCTGACTTGTTCAATTGCTTAGCTAATTCCATAAATATTAATATTTCTTTCAGGAAAAGCAATTGTAGGTGCTTTAATATGTGAAACCTGCATCGTGAATAGCGCTACTTTGTAATAAATATAAATAACACTTCAAATAAAAGCAAAGATAAGGCGAAAACTCTTTGCAAACAAAAAAGACTTTATATTATCTCTGCATGTTTACCAAAACGTACACTGAAAAAAAAATGCAATTTATACTAATGTATGAAGCTGCAATGTCTCCTTCGAAACCAATGAATTTTTCCATTGACAAANCAACACTTCAAATAAAAGCAAAGATAAGGCGAAAACTCTTTGCAAACAAAAAAGACTTTATATTATCTCCGCATGTTTACCAAAACGTACAGTGAAAAAAAAAATGCAATTTATACTAATGTATGAAGCTGCAATGTCTCCTTCGAAACCAATGAATTTTTCCATTTACAAATATAAAGTCATTTACTCTGCCTCCAAGTGAAATTATCCACAATTCTGTTAAATACTTGCAGCTGTGTAAAATTTTTTAGAACTATGAAGAAAAACGTATTCTACAATCGGTTCAAGTACGGTTCTATCCAAAACAAGAAAAAATATGTAGAAAACGCAATTACATTTTTAAAATTCTTATTGTATTTATTAATTAATTAAAACTGAAATTGAATACGTATTATATGTGTAAATACACTGCTTCGCTAGAAATACTTTTCCTACTTTACCTTGCAAATTCACACATATTCTATGCGAACATGTATATTTCCCATACCTGNTACAAATATAAAGTCATTTACTCTGCCTCCAAGTGAAATTATCCACAATTCTGTTAAATACTTGCTGCTGTGTAAAATTTTTTAGAACTATGAAGAAAAACGTATTCTACAATCGGTTCAAGTACGGTTCTATCCAAAACAAGAAAAAATATGTAGAAAACGCAATTACATTTTCAAAATTCTTATTGTATTTATTAAGTAATTAAAACTGAAATTGAATACGTATTATATGTGTAAGTACACTGCATCGCTAGAAATACTTTTCCTACTTTACCTTGCAAATTCACACATATTCTATGCGAACATGTATATTTCCCATACCTGCCAGTTTCTTTCCACAACTCTTTCCTTTTTTATTCACACGTAATACGGATTTATATAAAACTATCAATTTGCTACCCTCCCCTTTTTTTTTTCAAACAATTTCTGGTACATTTGTATTTGCCTTTTAAATTACTGTTCCCTTCACAAAATCTGAATAATAGTTAACTTCAAAGCTTTAAGTTATATACTTATTTTCATTCAAAAAGCAAGCACTATATACAAACTGCGGTGCAGTTACTGTACGAAAGCATGAATAAAGGTTTTAAGTATTTCTACCCATTAGAACCTAATACCACCGTACTAATTTCCGAAACTTTCGTATAAAAATGCAAACTTGTAGAAAATGTTTCTGTGTAACTTATTGATAGCTGTCACTCGGGATTTTAAGGAAAGTAAATGCACACCTGCTTATTATACACCTACAGCATGAAATTTGTACACATAAAAAAGTATTCAGACATTTGAAATAACGACGTTATGACAAAAATAGCAAACAAAAATTTAAAAAGTGCTTCATTGTTCGAAGGGTAAGTTTGCGTAGTTTTTAAGCTAAAACTGACTTATCCTCTGCGACCTCGGGTAACCCCCAGCGCGCATCAAAGTGTCATCAGTTCACAGTGTACTTGTAAACGATGGTGCTACAATTAGCCAACTAACCGNACAGTGTACTTGTAAACGATGGTGCTACAATTAGCCAACTAACCGAAGCCGACTTAGCGGGATTGAAGGCGCGAGAAATGGGAGTCAAAACCATGTCGTATCATTTAGTGTAACTAATGAACTAACAGAAATATAAAACCAAATATAAAACCAAACCACAATTCTCCGTTAATCGCGAGGATCTCAGTGTAGACGGCAAGACGTAGGTGCTAATCTGGCCCTGTTGACCTCGTAGCAGCGAGTTCGTTGATCGTAGAAGCTCTTTTCACAAGTGCACTGCGGATTGAAATTTGGTTCCGACCTCGGAGTTGATATACATCGAAAACCGCACATCCTCCTCTTACAGAATAACTAATCATTCCGATGAAGGGTGTGTGTGTGTGTGTGTGTGTGTGTGTGTGTGTTTGTGTGTGTGTGTTGTGAACTCCTGTGTCCATTGTTTCCGATATGGCATTAGGTGCACTCTACAATCAGAATCTGCCGAACGACAGCCGAACTTACAGGAAACCGAGCGTAATATGGTATAGGCTATTCACGGAATAATGAGCACTTTTGGAAGCCCACTTATTTGAAATAATAGTCAATAAATATATATTTCATTTTAGCCTTAGACGTNATAATGAGCACTTTTGGAAGCCCACTTATTTGAAATAATAGTCAATAAATATATATTTCATTTTAGCCTTAGACGTTAACTTCCAATTGCCGTGGAATATACACACTGTGTTTATTAGTTACATGGCATTATTTATTTTTAAAAGGGGTTAGAGTACAAAAAATGTCTGGAAGGAAACAGTAACTAGGGTTTCAAATGTACTCACTTTACTGTGAACAGGCTATAGGCACAATAAATTACTCTGTACAGTCAAGCCAGTCAACAACTAATTGCACTTACAACAAAGAATGCAAGCAAGGTGAAGCAATTGGAACACGCTATATTATATTCCCAGCATCTTTACACTTTTAGAATCAAACATTAGAAAAACCACACCATGCATTACGTGTTTGGTTGTCTCCTAAATAAGTCATGTATCACAAGCGTTTTATACTTGTGTCAACATAAAAGTATCTTATTTTTGATTACAGCGTTAACGAAACAAATGAAGGTACGTTCATGTGAATTTATTTTCCATTGGCAAATTAATTTCCTTTTATACTCTCTAGTCTGGATTACATTCGGGAATGGTGTTCTAACAGTTAAAGTCATAACCACGACATCTGCACATTATTCTCGCCTCCAGTAAGAGTCAGGATGGATAACAAGACGCTGGCACCAATAGGAGACGTCTGCTCAACCCGTTTTGGCCAGCCAGAAGAATGACTGAGGAGTGACACGAGATCGGGACGGAGCAAAGGCGGAATTACGCTGCTGGATAGAACGGAAGTGCTTCGAGAAATTCCCCCTGGCCACAGCCACAGAGGAAATTGGCATGCAGAGTTAGAGTGGGGGCGAGATCCTTTCGATATAAACGTGCCCAACAATTGATGCGCCCGGCCACATTCGTAGCGTGGGCGCCGATAGTAAAATTCTAACATTATTGCTCCGCAAAGCCGTGTGAACACTGTTCTGTGTACTTCTCCTTCAGTTTTGTCTCTAAACTAGTTCGATCGGTAGAATTCTGATGAAATTTATATTGACTCCACACTAGGGAATAATATTGGTTAGCAAAATGGCGCCCGAGTTTAGATACACTGAAATTATTTCCTCTTTAGAAATGTCTCTCTTTTGTGAAGCGGGTAGAGTCCGCCTCGCTTATATTCTCAGCGTCAGCAAATATTCATTGTCATTTCCCGCGGTTAAGCGTCTAAGTTAGTATAAGAGTNCCTCGCTTATATTCTCAGCGTCAGCAAATATTCATTGTCATTTCCCGCGGTTAAGCGTCTAAGTTAGTATAAGAGGATGTAACTGCAAGCAGTAGGGTGCCCCAGATAAATATATTTACCTCTACTTATATTTTGCGGAGTGGTTACTGGTGAAGGAATGTACTGATTATTATTTCCTGGTAACATCACTTTTTGTGGTCAATAAAAACACTTTATATGACGCAAGTTCAGATAGAGGCAGGCCGAATAACCAACCTTACTTACGCCAGGTATAGCCCTGCAGGTACGCTGTAGAAAATTGGGACTTCCGTTTCTTTCTTGAAAAATAGTCTACATTCCAGCCGCGTCGTACCGCAGTAGAACAGCAAATACACTGACAAAACTCGTGCGCCAGAGAAAACCCGTCATGATAGAGGTTACGAGAAACGGGAGTTAGGTGTGTAAAACAAAAAACGTAGATCATTCGTATACTGTGAAGAGCATAAAGACACATAAAACACACAATTTCCGGAAGTGGCATACTTTCCACTGAGAACGAGTGCCTTTCCTGCCTTGATCAGCACACGAACTGTGATATATAGTCAATTCGCGATTTTTTCACATTTTACGAATTGAACCTTTGAAAAGTGTATAGTTGTTTTCTAAATATAACATATATATCAAGTGTTTCATACTTGTGTTGACATAAAAACTACCGTTTTTTAGTCAAATTTTAATTTTAATTATATTTTACCTATTAATTATATATAATTTACAATTAATCTTTATTAAAATAGTAAGAAAATAGATGTTTCGGAACTATTTAAGAACTATTTCTTACTAGGCGTAAGCCTAGTATGAAATAGTTCTTATGCAAAATATTATGAAATTGAGTGCGTATGACTGTGGTGCGTTGTCCCTTTGGTGTGATTTTATAGACTCGGTAAGCTTTGTTTGCATAAGGCGGAGGAATATCCTTGATGTATAACTTGAGCAGGGCTTCAGAAAAATTGAAAGTAATCGTGAATGGACTATAAGAAGTGACCATAACCAGCATGAAAATAATTTTTGCAAGATGTTTCATCGGCATGTCGTTACTGCTATTTGGAAATTACTGGATATAAGTCGTTTTTGACCAGCGGTGACACAGCACACACGCGTTGTTTGTATGCATATGCCATGCAGGATCTCGTTAGTCAATATTCAGAGGCGAGCGAATTGTTTCGTGATAAACACGTGTATGCTGGGGCATCACACTTTCTACGTCCTTACACCCCCTCCACCAATCATTTCCCACTTGCTTTGTCGTGTCTTGACACCTTTCCCCATCCGTAGCTGGCTCGATCTTTCAACCGATTCAGACCCCATCACCCTTGAGCGACAGGCGCGGTCGTTAAGCATGCCTTGCGTTGTTTGATAAGCGTTGAAAGAATTACGACAGCTTCGTGGGTGTTCTTTGCTGCTAACGTGGTAAAAAAAATATATATATACAGTATCAGTATACATATACAGGATGAGTATATATATATGATGAGTATAAACGAATACCCCAACTTTGAAGGTCTATAATATCAAAACCAAACAACCTACACCCTTGGTTGACCAATAAACGTAACCGTGGAACTGTGAAGTATGTTTACCATATCTTCACAAATGTTCAATGTGACCACCACGAGCGGCCCGAACGACATCTACGCGATAATCAAACTCGTTCCACACTCTTGTCAGCATGTCCGGTGTTACGGTTTGGATGGCGTCCGCAATTCTCGCTTTGAGGTCGTCAATGTTAGCCGGCAATGGTAGACGAAACACTTGCTCCTTAATTTACCCCCATAGAAAAAAATCTCACGGGATAAGATCCTGTCTTCTTGGGGGCCACTGATGAAGAACCGGGTCACCAGCTGCTCCTCGACCAATCCAGCGTTGCGGCAACGTCTCGTTCAGGTATCCGCGAACAGCTAGGTGCCAATGGGGTGGCGCACCATCCTGCTGGAAAATGAAGTCCCCCGCCGCCTCTTCTAACTGAGCAAACAACCACTCTGTAAGCATGTCCAAATAAGGGATTCCAGTAACAGTGGGATCGTGGAAAAAGGAAGGGCCAAAAACAGTGTCTTTGGATACAGCGCAAAACACGTTCACTTTGGAGGAAGTGCACTCGTGTTCGGTGGTTTCATGTGGAGGCCCCTGACTCCATATCCGCACGTTGTGCCGGTTTACCTTACCATTTGTATGGAACGTCGCTTTATCACTTAAAAAAACCACATTAGACATGAAGGTATCGTCCACCTCGTTCTGGGCTTATAAAGGAAACATCAGACCGTCCCTTTCTAATTGACATGTCGAATGCGAGCTCGCTACCCCCTCACCACCTCAAACCGAGAGTTACGAACGCCATTCAAACCGTAACACTGAACTTTCTGACAAGAGCGTAGAACGAGTTTGATTACCGCGTAGATGTCGTTCGGGCCGCTCATGGTGGTCACATTGAACATTAAGAATGTATGGTAAACAAACTTCATGGTAACAATGTTCATTTGATTGGTCAATCAAGATTGTAAGTGGTTTGGTTTTGATATTATATACTTTTAAAGTTGGGGTATTCTTTTATACTCATCCTGTACATATCATATTTGCTCTAGAAATTTCCACGGTGTGTTACCGTTTTTTTACCGCTGCTCCGAAAATAAATGCACTATTATGCTCTAAGCCACGGTGCAAATACAAATATAAAAGGGTACTAACGTTATTCATTTTAATTAACTTTTATTTAAAGCCGAAAATTTTGCGAAAATATTCCCGCAACATGTGTAATTTAATTACATGCTTTCTGAAACGCCATTCTATATTGCGGACCAGTTGTAAATATTTTAATAACAGGGAAAGCGAATCAACTGCAAATTAGTCCACAGGGAAAAATACGTTAATAAAACAACAGTCAACATGCAAATGATAGCGTTCGGAATACATAAATACTGCGAAGGATAGATGTAGCATTCTACCAGATAAATTTGTCAAATTTTCTTATGTTTACTTATGGGCAACCTGTTGTGGTAGGATTACGGGAAAGCAAATGAAAAGTTATTTTCCTTTGAGGATTTTAGCCAGATTTAGTGGAAGATACGATGTAATATTAGGTATGTCTCTAGGAAAAAAGTACGTTTTCTTTTTCCTATGTAGTTAAAAATTCCGTAAATATAAATAATTGTTGTATTGTACCTTATCATAAAGAAAAGCACGCATTAAATATGAAATAACGAAATGTCCTCTTAAATTATCAGTAATTCTGTCTAGCTTAGTGTTTCGTTATGCGAGCATTTATGAGATTGCCTGAAAGTTATTTATATTTATTTATATTAAGAGAAGAAAAAGTTTCTTCACCTTAGGGTAGATAGTAATATTCAATGTTAGCACATGTTACTGAACAGAGCAATCACTTCAAACAACTGTAATGGGAATCTTAAGCGGTAAAAAACCCATGAAATGAATATTATTTCCTAATAATTATTATCACTCATGTAAAATCCAACCATTCGTAATGCTTTGCACTCATATTGAAACCAACCGTTATGTTTAGTATTACCATTTCCATAAGAGTTACTTAGTTCCCAAAAAACATACATTCGGAGAGGACTCGTAGACGTGATAATATTTTTTGGCTGCAGCGTTTCGTTTTTTAATATTTTCTTATAAAATCGTTGTTACATAGTACTTGACCCATGTAGCCTACCTACACTGGGTACCTATTGTTGTCATATTGTGTATACGGTAAACACATGTCTTTCATACCAAAATCAATCTGCGTGACAAAAAATAAGTACAATTATTTGCTCCGGTAGTTTATAGGATGTTCATAGCATTCATTGCACTTCCTATCTTTCCAATAGTATCTCATGTTCCAAATTTCACTATCACAAAAAAGATGTCGCTTTGCTCCTTAAATTTGCAGATCAAGGTGTATGTATTTCCCGTGATACTGATGCGCCGCCGTGGCCCCAGGTAACAAGAGCAGAGGCCACGTGTGGTCCTGGAGCGATGCCAGCCGACGACGGGCATCTCCAAGTGTTCGCCTTGGGCGATTGCAAATGTGGAAGAGGATGATGGGGAGCGGGTGGGGTCGAAAGCCTGAGATCTCGCGGGCACCAAAGAGACAGCTGTGAGATCAAGACAGTTCAGGATGTTAGGAGGAAGAATGGAGGGGCACGGCAATTTGTGCTGGNCCTGGAGATTGAATCATGCCGCGGGCAAGACCTCGAACCAGGACACCTTCTTCAGCTTGGCGCGGTCTCCCCACACGCCTTCAGGGATGTTGTTACAGCGAGTCATCACGCCTTGAACGCAGGCCGCTGTAGGCACTCGCGCCGACTTCGCTTCTCGACGTCTCTCCTCGCGTCTCTAGGGCGGAAATGATTTCTCGTTACATCGGTAGCGTTTCACTTAAGCATGCACCACCCACATACTGACTGCTGGAGACGTAATTCCAATATGCAGTAAAGCGTAGAAGTACGTACTTGTGTAATCTCACTTCTCGAAATTACGAAGCTCTCCATCATCAAAATACGATTTAAGATAAGCATGCATCGGTTCATGTTTGATGGTCTATTTATGCAGCGGTAAACGGTCACAAATTAAGCACAAGTCAAGATACGAATTTTACCAGGAAAGAAATATTTTAAAAATTCTGCAATTGGTCCAGCTTAGCGATCTGGCTGTTCAAATCCATCCCCATGTTCCTATCCATGACATAAACATGCCATACTCTGAATCATATCTTCACTGATTTATTACACAGATTCCAGAACCATGACATTTTACGCTTATTATTTTGTTCCATTTTGGCAATAAATGATTAGGAACACATTAATTTTGGTGGATAAAGTTAACATTTTTTCTTCGAGTGAAACATATACTATCTTACGGGTTTAGTGTTAATTCAACCACATTTCCTGCATTTTCTGTCTTCATATAAAATTATATCATTAAACGTCTTTGAAGCGACATGATTATTAGCTATTCCAGTAATTTGTCCATTTCAACTTGCAAATAGGATCGATCCAAATTAGGAAATACCTTGAATGTTACTATTACATTTACTCAATACAAATCTGTAGGTATATTTTTCATACTATTTATATATTGAAGTAAAAGGTACAGATAGGCTATTTATGAAGGATGTGAATGTAGATATATCAAACTCATGTGTTGCCGTAAACGAGAACATTTTCTAAGTGACACAAAAAATATTAAATTTGCAGGAAATACTTTTATCGTAACACACTGACCTACACCTAGAGTTTAAAACTCGTTAAAGTACAAATGAATTGCGAGGATACATTTTCACGCGTTTGGTAGCAGATTTGACCTCACTACACAAGCCCCTGAGAATAAGAAACAAATTTTTCTTTACTTGTGAATGAGATTGATCTAATTGGCCAGACCAATTGACATAAGCTTACAAAAGTAAGTGGCTTCCGCAACTCACCTCACTGAGCATGCGCGAGAAATGATGCGTTCTGTCAATGATGTTTTTTTTGTTATAGTAAAAACACAGTCATTCGTTATTACCAAATAAATGCTCTTGCTTTGTAATCAAGCTTGGTTTGATGGTAATTATAAACACATTTTGTGATGTTTTGATAGAAGCTTTGGAAGGATTAACATAATATATTTTGAAGGTATTACAATTTTATTTCTCAGGTAGCATCCACTCTAACAAGCAGAACCTGATTAAATATGAATTATTTTATAGTCTCGATTAAATTACAGTTGATCAGCCAGAAATTAGAAATTTTGGGAGAATCGCAGGAGTGGTGCTTCAGTCCAAGAGATGGACGCTAGTCAAACTCCTCTCATCTGCGGATTTTTGTATGTGGGAATCTTGCCGAACGATGCCGCTGATTGATGGTTTTCCTTGGGGATCTCGTGCTTCCATTCCGGTGCTGATCCATACTCACCTTGCGTCACCCTCATCGGTTCTCGAGGCTTCCATGCTCAGAGACGCCCAAATATCTCCACTCCACTCCTCTAATATGGAAGCTGCGGAAGTGTTGCTCAGAGCTGCCTCGTTTGTAACCTGAAATCTACCGGGTGGAGCACGTCAAAACTCACAAATTTATTTGTTGGCAGGATTGACTTCAAGCGCTTACACCGTTATGTTACTGTATGGTGATCGGATCATACTTCGATAATACCTGGAGGACCCTAAGCCAGCAATGGACCCTATGTAGTGACCAAACGATATCTCTTATCAAGGTGCGAATCTGGCGGAGAAGTGACAGCAACTGCGATTGACTTATAACCTAAACCGCTGAGTTTTCCCAACCTTGTCATCACTGAGTACAACCTGGCATTATTATGAGAATTATGCGTATAACCTGAACACCTGAAATTGTTGTAAATTATCATGCTCATTTGAGTGAATTTCTGGAGTTTCAAGAGGAAATAGGCATAAATGAAATTTTTCCACTAGGCGACGGGGAGAAAAGAAGAAATGCTAATTGGGGATTTTTTTTTAAAAGGAGGTATTTAAAGTAATTTTGACCTTTTGTTTTACGAAACCGTAATTTTATTGAAAGTGGTTGCCTACCGCCAGCATTGCCTTCATGTACCACCTGTGGTACGCGTAGCGATCATGCGCAGTGACTTGGGTTGAGCTGACAACTGCTATAGAGGGGCATAATCATATTTTCATAGGTTAATTTTTACGCATCTTGAGAGCAGAGCATCAAGGGTGGCTGGAATCTCGGTAATGTTCATACTGAGGTAGCGTTCTAGAATTTTTCTAATAAGCGGTGTAAAAACAACTAGGAAAAACCACATCAAGGTCAGTGCACGTATCGAACACACAATCACCCGTTTTTGAGTCAAAACTTGCTTCCGTGTGGTTTAACACACCCGGTTCTGGGGGGAAAAAAATGTGGGTTCTGACAGAAAGAGCGGGAAGTACGAGCTCATAAATTAAAACGATAATACGTAGCTCTCTTATAATTTCGTCTACGAAAAGTTGTTATGGTTGACAAGATAAGTAAACACACACTTTATTTTATTAAAAAAAACGAGTTTGGTATCGAAGTCAAATCCCAAACCTAGTACATACAAAAGAACCTCACAATCACAATGACTACCATATTCTTACATAAACTATCGTGATTGAAAGGAGAATATGTAAACGTACCACAGTTAGCACTTCAATTATGCTGCTCTGCACCCTATCTTTGTTGTTATGGACAAAATGGTTTAATGAAATGTTTGGGTGGCAGCGCTGAGTAATACGATTATATGCCATTTGTCGTCATGGTTTCTGGGCATATGTCTCCTTGGCTGTCTCTCGTAATGGTCTGCTCATGTGGTCTGTCAGCACAGGTAACCATAATGGTTGGTATGACTTGACTGTATATACGGATTGATTTCATGGCTGGAACATCTTGATCGCATGACCTAATGGTATGACTTGATTGTGTAGTTGGTCTTGATTGCATAGTTATTCAATCTTTTACGAGTATTCTATCAGTATTTATGATATTATGGTTGGTTCGATGGTATGGTTATTTACAATGTTTTTAGAATTTTTTAACTGACTGTATGGTTGTTATACAGCTAAATTGATTGTACGGTAGGTATACCCGTTATGTTGATATACTATATCAACATAACAGGTATGACATGAACACATGTTTGGTTGGTTTGGTGGTATGACAAGAGATTATCTTTAATGGCATGGATAGAATGGCCTAATAATATGATTAATTTATATAAGTGTAATGGTTTCATGGAATGTTTAGTTAGTGAGAGAGGTTTTAAAGTGCTTGACTGGTATGGTTGGTTAGCATGATTGGATGATATGGTATGTTGGTATGGTATCTGACACCTAAGTCTGTATGGCTGTCGCAGATGGTTAAATGGATGGTATGAATGTTATGAAAGCTTGGTTGGAATTTTATATTGGAATATTTAGTTGGTCAGATATATGGTGTGGCTTCTGTATAAGTATAACTGGTAAGATGAGATGAAATGCCATTCAATAGATTAGTCAATATATTTGACTGTTATGAGTGGTCAGTATGTCTGAGGTCGGTGTTTGATATGGTCTGTATCGTTTATAGCATGGCTGAGGTATACTTGAGTTAGAATAGATGATATAGTTGGTTTGAATGCTATTCTTTCTTCGGTATCATTGCATATGCTTGGTTCATGTTGATATTGCTGGTATGGTTATCTGGTATAGTGATCGCTGTGGTTGGCAGATGGCATGTTGGTAAGATAGTGATATGGTGAAAGTTATGATCTGTATTGTACTCAATAATGCTGGGGATATCAAAATAATTACACTGGAGAGCCAAAAAAAAACTGGTATAGGCGTGCGTATGCAAATAACAGAGTAACGCGATGCGGTCAGCAGTGCCTATATAAGACAACAAGCGTCTGGCAAAGTTGCTAGATCGGTTACTGCTGCTACAATGGCAGGTTATCATGATTTAAGTGAGTTTGAACGTGGTGTTATAATCGGCGCACGAGAGATAGGACGTAGCATCTCCGAGGTAACGATAAAATTTGGGACCCCTGATACGTCTAGATACGACTCTGACAGGTGGCAGATACGTAAGCATACTGTCCGATCACCTGCATCCATTCACGTCCATACCGAGTTGCTACCGAGTGGCTCCAGGAACACTCTTCTGACTTTAGACACTTCCATTGGCCACCTAAATAACCAGACATGAACTTTATTGAGCATATCTGTTATGCCTTGTAATGTGCTGTTCAGAAGAGATCTCCACAGTCTCCCACTCCTATGGATTTGTGGACTGCCCTGCAGGATTCCTGGGTTGAATTGCCTCCTGCATACCTTTAGACATTAGTCGAGTTCATGCCATGTTGTCTTGCGGCACTTCTGTGTGCTCACGGGGGCCCTACACGATATTAGGCAGGTGTACCAATTTTACTGGCTCTTCAGTGTATTTGGTATGCAAGAGGTATGATACCAGGTAGGTTTTGTCGGTGAGTTATTGGTATAGATGGTTGGTATAATTGACTGGTTTTTTTGTTGATATAGCGATTGATATTGACGTTTGGTATGCTGAAGGGTTCTTGCATGCTATGTTTTGGTCGGTGTTGTTGATGGTATCAATGACTGGTATAATCGGCTGGTTTGTTGGTGTTGATATGTTGATATGTCTGCTTATATTGTTGGCATTGTTTCTTCAATATCTGCTAAATGTCTGCTGGTAATGATGGTATAACAGACATGTTAGAGTTATGAATGTTTTATAATTTAGTAGGTGTGTTCTGTACTATATGATGGATAGTATGTTGCTAAGTATTTTATTTTGTGTTGGTCGGACAAGCAGAAGGTATGGGTAATAGCATATATTTTTTTTGGTAAGGCATGTGTGTGAACTGCACGGTTGAGGCATGCCTGAGTTATAGTGGCTGGTAAGGGTGGAGAGTATATTTGGTCTGACGATTATTAGAACATATTGAATGGTTGTTAGGATATATGCTGGTCTCAAATGTATAGATATTTGGTACACTTGGGTTATGATGTATGGTATGGGTGGAATGTAGGGATTCCAAGATACTTGTCTAAAGATTGCCAGTGTATGTCAATTGGAAAATGGTCAGTATTTGTGTTTCATTAAGTCATATACTGCTTAGGTATGTTTGACTTAAAGAGGTTGGTATGGGCTGTCATATTATTTTGCTGGTGTCAGTTGGTATGAGAAGAATCTGATTGTGTCGCAGCATTTGAAATGATTTTGTGTGTTTTGGACTGTGTGTTTACTTGGTACAGCGGCTGTATTTTTGAGTATTATTCGGTGGTATGTTGAGTAGTATATTTGTCTGGTGTCGGCTGATGGAGTAGAATTTATGGGCTGTAGGTACAGTAGTGTAATGGTTAGGCCTGACCTGTATGGTTGCTTGGTACACTTGAGTTATGGTGGATGGCATTATTGGTGAATTGGGTGGTGTGGTTGATTAGTATGACATAATTTTTGTTGTGTTATATGAGATGGTATGTTCAGTGCCCTGATGCCAGTTGGTAATGATAGTTTGGCAGATGTTAGGAATTTTTGTTATGGGTTTCTCTGGACTGTATTGTTGTTTGGTACACTTGGTTATGATGGATGATATGATTGTTATGTATGGTGGTATGGTTTCCTGTATACTTGTCTAAAGATGGCTGGCATATGTCAAATGGAATCGTCAGTATGTGTGTATTGGTGACTCTAAACTGCTAATGAATGCTTGACTTAAAGTGGTGGTCAGTTTATTCGGCGGGTTTCAGTCAGTATGGTGAATGATATGGGAAGAAGTTGGTTGTTTCGCGGTGTTTGAAATGGCTTTGTATGACATGGACTGTATGTTTACTTGTTATGGTTGTTGTATTTTTGAATATTAATTAGTGCAATGACGATTAACTTAGTATATTTGGCTGGCATCGGCTGGTAGAGCAGAAGGTATGGACAGTAGGAAAATTTTGTTATGGCTTGTGTGGGCTGAATGGTCAAGGTATGCTTTAGTTATGGTGGGAAGTGAGTATATTTCGTCTGGTATCAGTAGAACAGATGTTATGGCTAATAGGTTTATTTTTTGGTTATGCCAGTGCGGACTAAATAGTTTGGGGTATGCTTGAGTTATGGTGTGTAGTAAGGGTGGTGTCGAATGGCAGAGCAGATGGAATGGCTGGTTTGACTCTATAGTTGATTGGTACACTTGTGGTATGATGGATGGTATGGTTGGAATGTTGGGTGATATGGTTGATTAGAAATGACTGAGTTATTCTTGGGTCATAGAAGATGTTATGGCTGGTCCATTGGTTGGACTGGAATCAGTCGATTATGATNGGGTATGCTTGAGTTATGGTGTGTAGTAAGGGTGGTGTCGAATGGCAGAGCAGATGGAATGGCTGGTTTGACTCTACAGTTTTAACTCGCCGAGTTGTACATATCTATATGTTCATTACACTTCCCTTGCTTGATTGGTACACTTGTGGTATGATGGATGGTATGGTTGGAATGTTGGGTGATATGGTTGATTAGAAATGACTGAGTTATTCTTGGGTCATAGAAGATGTTATGGCTGGTCCATTGGTTGGACTGGAATCAGTCGATTATGATATGTTGACAGATGGTTAGACTTTCTTTTTGGCTATATTAGATTTTTAATATAATTCTGCTTGATTCCACTGTTCATTTGCAATAGTAAGGTGAATGTTACTCGAAGTGCTGGTTGGGCACAATCTGTTTGAAGTGCCTTTCTGATGTCTAGACAAGTCAAATTTCTTAAGTGGCGGAAATAATGCTAGGCATGTTTGACATGCGAGTGCTTAGAATAAGTATGATTTTTATCTGGACAATGGTACATTAGGTTATGTTAAGATGTTTTTGATTTTTTCTGAGCTTTGGTATGTTAGGTTTTGTTTTTTTGAGATTTAGTAGGTTATGTAATGATAGTTTGACAGATGATATGGACGTTTGTGTTTCGACAGGTCTGAACTCTATAGTTGCTGTAAACTTGAGTTATGGTGGGTGGAACATTGAACGGTTTAAAGCCTTCTAGCGAGTCTATAAGGAGCTGAGTTCCAGTTAGTAAGCTTAGTTTGACAGTGGCAGTCTGGAAATACACTTCGTATCAGCTCTTTTAAGTACCTGCAATATAATATGGAGCTAAAGTTTGCTGGTCCATCGACGTCTGAGATTGGCACAGTACTATCGAAATCTTCAGATGAGGCATATGTGGCAGCAGCACCATCATCGTCTTCTTCAGGCATGTTGCACAGCATCATCGACTTATTCGTATGGGAAACCTTCAGCAGTGTAGTCATCGATGACTTCGTCAAGGCTTTGTTGCCGTTACTGCGAGAAGATATTTTCTAAAAGCTACAATGCTCGGAGACATGAGGTCAACTGTATTCAGAATGTGGAATGTTCTACTTTTTCATGTGAAAAATTTAAATCATATGTTTGGTAGGCGAAGTGACAACCTGAAAAGGCATCTCGATACCTGTACTGCTCTGCCTTCACTTCCTGCTAAGCGTTGTCTGTCAACATTGCATCGGAGCTGTACTGAAATGATAACTGATACGACAAGCACTGGAAAATCATCGAAGAAGAAAACTTCAGCTGTAATGCTATCGGCAGTTCGTTGCTTTCATCAAGAATTCCATACAGCTACCCCGAAAAGACTTTCGCAAATGCTAATGAAGCACGATGTCATAAAAATATCGTATATGCATGTAGTACAGTCTGCGTGGTATATCAGTATGAGAAGTACTCTAAACTGTTTGCATGCACCAACAGTTAAAATATACGTTTTGAACAATGGAAATGTGATGTATCATCCACCCATGTTGAATTATCATATCATTATTCCTCTGTGCGGTTTACAGCGAAAACTAACACTAGTGCAGACATTGGTGAATCAGATGCTACAACTATCAATTCCTCATCGCAATCTGCAAAAATAACCTGTGAGATGAAGCTGAATGCAAATTGATTTTTTCTGAAGAAATCTGCATTCAGGGGTCTTCTAAAAGATAACGTTGCTCCGAATCTGACGACTTCGACGAAAGATGGTTGTTCATTTTTGACATATATGAAACAAATTAATAAACCTACTTACATATGAGGTGGAAAAACACTGTGGTTTTAAATATAATATATGTTTGAAATGCAGCTACAGTAAACCAGAGCCATATAGTTATGAGCACGCAAGGATTGCATTCAAGACCTCGAATGAACCTATCTATGATGTACATGACATCGAAGAGAGTGTTGCAAAAAGAATAAAGCAGTTATACCATGAGGAAGAAGAAATGGTAACGAAGCGCTCTGGCTGGACAGTCGATTCGGTAGTTCATCTGCAGCTGAGAACGAGCGGAATCGGCCCACTCAACACATAGGCAATATACTGATATATTTGACTTTGGTGTGGATCAGGAACACATGAAAATGTCAAAATTTCATGAAATCACAAAGTGTATATATGCAAGGAGCAGAGGTAAGTGAGAAGCCTATGGATCGGGAAAGATTACGTATCTAAGGCGCATACAGTGCTGAGTTTATATCTAGGTTGCTGCAACTCCCTTCATCGGTTTGATTGACAACAGTAACATCGTTTCATTCACGTAACTTATATGTTTCAATGTCTACAACAAGTACAAATGTATAACTTAACAACTCATCAGCCGGTGCAACATAACCTGCATTATCGCCTACTATGGTGGACCACAACATCTGCATGATGCCCTGAGCGTATGTATAGGTAGGTGTGTTCATTTTATGGAGCTTAGTTTAATAGAGATCTAGGTGAGAGGCAGATCGTTTCAATAGTTGATGGCACCTGGCGTAAATATTATGGAGACGGTAGTCGTGGGTCCAGCAGATGCGCCATCGAGTACTTCAGATGGGACACCTGCACCAGAACCACCAACGACATCTTGAGGAGTAATGCAGACAGCGCCATCGACTTCTTCAAATGAATCACCTCCTTCAGAAAAAAACTTATCCCTACAGCTTCTATGACAAGGTATTTCCGCACAAAATACATTGCACGACAGCATGAAATTTATGGCTGCGTGATCAATCCCAACAGCATTAAAAATCTATGCTTATGGAGAGGGTCGTTATTTTATCGCAGCGAAACTTACTGCAAACATGCAAGGTCATACAAAGTTAAACTGCAGGCTTCATGGAAGTCACGGTGTTGGTTCTGCAAGAAAGATTTTTTGCGGCTACCATTGGCGGTATGATGGAAAGTAATTTCGATCCTATGGCTCCTCTACCAAAATCGACTGCGACCAGTATGAACGACGAGCCTGTAAACTCATCACCAGGAGGCACATCTCTATTCACGAAGACATCTTGATTCCTGGTTTCTGCTCCTTCCGACATGACGACTGCCGAACCATCTGGGTCTACTAGTGTATCATGTACAGAACTCTCAGTGGCATATTGGTGTTGCTTTTGGTGCAAGGACTTTGCCTTCAAGCTTACTGCACGACGACACGAAGTTTTTAAGTGTCAGAATAGTTGGTTTTATGTTGTCGCGTGCCGGTTTAGGGATTATAGCACGATATTGGCTCACATCCATCACCCCCTCACACCCCCCCTCCAAGCGCACTTCGCTGGCGCCTACGAGACGGCACGTGGGACCACAGGCAGGTGGAAAATTTCGGTACACGTGGAGCTGAAGCGTA
>NQII01004181.1:93126-118990 GCA_002778355.1 Clitarchus hookeri
TGTTGTGTATTTGTGAATATATACGAGACAATATATTCGTACTTCAAAATACAACAGTGATAGTCTACCTCATTATAATACCCGCAACTTCCAAGCACTTTTTAGTCGGTGCCTGTAGGACATTAACTCTGACCAGATAAGCCACCATGTCTTCTACAGTGGCGGTACCTGCGTTGAGTTAATTTACTACCCAACGTGAGGCCTAGATAAGCCTGCAGTAATATACCTCAAGTTCAATTGACCGCCTATCATGAGGCCCAGTATAACAGGAATAAACTCACGCGAGCTGCGTCAATGTTTAACGAAGGACTAAGATTTGTATAAGGATGCACTCTTTACATGAACGAACATAAATTTTTTAAGTGTTTTTGTAGTAATATATTTTAATAAATTTTAAACACTAAAATTTTATAATTTTTTTCTTACTAACTCTATATTGTAACCGTTCTGTTGTCAACTGTTTTCGTTAAAAATATGTAGGCACATATATAGGCTAATTATTATGGTTATAAAGAGCTTAACCATACATTCCTGAAGCTAGAAATGATACTTGCAAACTGAATTTCACGAGCATGCCTTCTAGGAGTTTGCAAATTATATTCGCCTACCTAAATGCCTGTACATGTTCGCTTTCTTACGAGCCGACTTCCGAAAAAAATGTGGCCTGCTACGTAATTATTAAAAAAATAAAAAAAAAATATATATATATATATATAAACATAAATGTGAGCATAGTCACATGTGATTCAGACCCCGACTGAAAATAACGAAATGTTTTTACTACAACATCTGCATTAAAAAAGTTTTCAAAATGGTAAATACGAAAAATATATACTGAAAAAGGTCTCAAATAAATGTGGTCATGAACCATATATGCATTGATTGAAAAAATATATAACAAAATATTTAATTTATTATAAATATCTGTAATTGTACTAGGGTATGGCAGCCACTTCGTTCGGTGCCTATGGTAGCAGATTTTAAGAAAATGTTCCCTTTCGTTGCATAAGTGGCTCAGTTATTAGAGTACGCATCTCTTGATGGAGGGGTTGTGGGTTTAATTCCCCATCGCTCCATGAATTGTTTTAAATGTTACCAAGTATCATGGAAAAGTGTAAAATTTACATAGTTTAACTTTTAAAGACCCATTTTAAATATATTTTATTGTAGTTTTTAATATTTAAGCATTTTTCAAATGATAAATAAAGTAAATTTAAATAGAATAATTCTAATTATTTATAAATGAATCGATTTCTAGATATCAGTTCGTTTTACGATTGATTTGACAACATCAGCTGCCCTACCTGTCCATGCATGCTCGCAAACTTACCTCCAGTAACCTAAACAATATAAAAACATATATATTTTATTTTTAAGTACATCTTTTAAATTTTGTAATAAAAATTATATTTAAGAAAAGTGACTAAAAATATAATTATCCTAAAATAATAATGGCAACATAACTAACATTTTTTTAAAATATATTTTTTCATAATCATATTACATATACTTCTTTTAAACCCTTGTCCTAGCACTTGTCCCGATAACCGAGGGTCTAAGGCGTCATTATGCCAACTCAAGGTTCGACGGTTTGATCCCGACCTCCTCCAAACGATACTTTGAGCTCCGATATAAAAAATCAGCACCCCTAGCAGCCAACTCGAGAACCAGCATGGCGGCCGAGAGAGAGCGACACCAGCGCCCCTTGCAGGCGATGAAGGAAAGTGGAAACAAGATGACTGACGGTAGCTGTGATGTCTACCAAGATGGTGGACTGTACCGACCAACATGGCTGCCAACCGTACATAATCAAGATGGTGGATAGTGGCTGTGACTCCTATGAAGCTGGTGGATGGTGCCTCAGCCTCCAGCTATTGTTTCCGGATTGGCATAACCCTATTACTCATGTGCCAGTATGCCTCGACGACGTAAAAGGGCGTCATATCAGCACATGAATGAGTTCGAACGGGGCAGAATGATCGTCTCCGGGGAAGAAGTTTGACGTACCATGACATTTCGGCACATACAGTGTTGCGTGGGTGGAACCAGTGGATAGAAGAGGGCCATACGCAGTGACGAGTGGGTACTGGAGTACGCAGTGTGACCACAGCACGGGATGACCCTCATCTTGGCCGTAGGGCCGTAACGGACAGTACAGACTCGTCCACAATGTTGGCTTGACACTGGAGCACTGCAACGGGTGTGGACCTGTCTGCGTCAGCAGTTTGATGCCGTCTTCTGCGGGCTGGACTGGTGGCACGCATGCCATTGCGTCGGCTTCCATTGTCCAGAAACCACAAACACCTCAGACTGCAATGGGCACGTGAAGACCGTCACTGGCTTGCTGGGTGGCAAAATGTGGTGTTTTCTGATGAGTCCTACTTCAACCTGTCCTACAGTAATGACCGCGTACGTGTTTGATGCTACCGTGGTGACAGCAATCTAGCAGCCTGCATTGTGGAGTGGCAAAGCGGACAAATGCCAAGTGTAATGGTTTGGGATACAACATTGCGTACAACATGGGATCTCGTCTCCTAAGTATTGAGGGCAATCTGAACCACAACCGCTACATCGGGGAGATTTTATAACCCGAGGTACTGCGCCTCCTTCAGGCAACTCACATGCCATATTTTAGCAGGACAATACCAGGCCACATGTTACAAGGAATGTGCAAGTCTTCTTCAGTGGACGACGGGCACCACAGCTTCCCTGGACTGCACGTTTGACTGACATGTCGACCATCGAACATGTCTGGGATGTGGTTGGTCGGTGCCCTGTTTGTCACGGTCCTCCAGCAACCACTACTGATGCTTTGTGTACTCGCATACAAACTGCGTGGATGGAAATTCCCCAGGAACATATCCAGGTTCTCTTTGATTCAAAGCAACGACGTCTAGGTGCTCTGAATGTAGCACATGGGGGCTTCATTCACACCATACTGAATTCTCAGGGATAGAGATCATGTACAGTTATATAATCTTAATTAATTGTGTATTGTCATGTACACAATCTGTGATGTAAAATTAATTTAAATCACATTTATTCTTCTTAGTATTGCATTTTTCACAAAAGTTAGTGTATTTGTTACTAGGTGTTACCAACACATATATTTTGTTACTGTTTTTATTCATATTAACAATAAATGAAATATTACAATTAATAGATATAATACAAACAAAAGTTCAGTTTAACTAAAATATAAGTCACTTATATGAACACATGTATAAAACGCTTGTGATAAATGGGATATTTAGGAAACAACGAAACACGTTGTACATGGGGTAATTTTTCAAAGGTTTGATCAAAAAAAGTGTGAATAAACCGCGTACGAACTATATATAAGCCATCAGTTTTCTACATGTCGTTATAAAATGTTGTCCCTACACATAGTTCGTGCTCTAATTCACGTATTTTTCGTCACATAACTTCAGTACCCAGGGTTAACGTAGGGTGATTATTCCTCTAGGGAATATGATTCTTAGGACAGGCACGAATGAGTTACGCTCTACGGCATAGAGCACCATATCAGCAAGGAACTGAAGGGGATGGGGACGTGGTAGGGGTAGGGTTAAGGGAAAGGGAATCACTGTGTGTGAAGTAGGAAGGGGGGGGGTGTGGTAGGGTAAAGGTAAAGGCCCCGCGTCAAGATCCCATGCCCTGTCACCCGGCCGGAGGGCAATTTAATACTCATTAGGCATGGAATTAGTTCAGGCGAGCCGTGACTAAAGTGATGATGGAGCCGTGTATTAAACTGCCCCTCTCTCGGCTCGTGTCTTTCGTGTTTCCTTTTCGGCCTCCTTTCATCTCCCGCCCCCACCCCTGCTGCCGAAAAACGTCTTCGAGATCTCCGGTAAACTGCTTACCTGGGAATCGTGGGTTGAAGGAATTGGTGAGAGGGTTACGGCGGCAAAGAGGGTAAATGCCACGATCCCGGACGCATCAACTCGCCGAAGCGCGATTCGGTCATTACCATCCCGAACTCGGAGCGAAAAACAAACCATCTCATTGGGCGTTGCGAAATACAAATTACTTACCCCCGAACCGCGCTCATGGCACTCTGTAAGCTGAATATGAAACGATTTCTGACTCCGCCGTATTCGTAACTGGCGTTATTGGGTTAAGATTTTTTCAACTGCCTTTCTTGAACGCCTCGGTTTTTCGACTGTGAAGCGATCCATCCCGCTTCCCGGTTTCACGGTCATAACACAAAAAGAAACATTGCTTTTAAGATTTATATTGTTATTTGTAGTTTGAAAATGTTGTTGTACTATATTCGCGGTGTCTTCACACTTTTCAAATCCAACATTGGAAAAATGACTCTATATACGACGTGTTTGGCTGCTTTCTAAATATCTCACGTATCGCAGCGTTTTGTATATGTGTTTATACGCTATTATCGCTAAAGTGAGCACATTTGAAAACCCTCTCATTTGGAACTATAGTCAATAAATAGTATATTTTTTAGCTTTAGACGTTGACTTCCGAGTGTGGTGGAATATACAAACTGCATTTATTACTTACATAGGTGATGTTTATTATAAAAGGTGGTTAAAGGATAAAATTAGGCTAAAAGTAAAATGTAACTAGGACCTCAAAAGAGCTCAGTTTACTGTAAACAGCTTATATATGAAACACAATTTTTTTTAAATATAAGTTTTAATTATATATTTACTTATAAATTATTATATTTAACTTATTATTAATATGAATAAAAACATTTTCAACTACTGTGTACTCACACTCTCTCTACTGTATTATTAAGAAAATTCTGTTCAAACCATTAGGGTGACATCTAAACTAGGAACACAAGTTGGGTTTAAAATTACTTAGATGTTTTAGAAAAAAATATTGAATTTATAAGCTATAATTACTATTATGCATTGTATTCAATCTTATGAACGAGAAGTTGATTTTTACATGTGCTGTAAATTTAGAAGCCTCAAACCTGAGTGACAAGCAACGGAGGCGACATTTCACAATATAAAGTTGTATTATATATATTTTTTAAATATTGTTAACTTTTTCATGCTGTATTTATTTACACTGAACGTCCTTACTTTGTCGAAACAATAATATACGGAATGTCCCCAAATATGTGGGAAGGATTCCTACGAACATATGCACTACAGTTGATAGTTTCCGAGTTACAGAACTTCCAACATTGTACCACAGGTATGTTCATAGAGACATTTTGTGTGGTTTTGGGGTGTACTATCCACTCCTCTGATTACTTCCCACGTATTTGGAAATATTCTGTATACTGTAAAATAACATTAACTAAAAATACACAGTTTACTCAATTTTTTCCTGGATTTAGGAATGATTCATATATATATAAAGTATTTTACTTACGTTAATCATTTTACAGGTTATTTTATATACGGAAAGATTATGTTCTTTATATTTTCATTTGGTTATCTACATAAAAATAGCTCAAGGCAATCAGAGCTTGTGAAATACAAGAATAACATTTGAAATAAATATTTATGACAGAACATGGAAAAAGTACACAGTTAAAAATTCCTCATTAATTTTACGGAAAAGTCCTGGTAAAAAATTCTCCAGAAATCTTTGTAAACTCTTCGTAAAATTACGGACACGTTACTTTTAAAAAGACTGACTTTCCGTAAAATTCACAGAACTTTCCGTGAAATCACGGAACATTTCCGTACATTTTCTCGTTAGTTTTCTGTACTTACCGAATTTCTAACAGTTCATCTGTTTTCTTCTTGCTACATTGCAGGCATAGTTGTGGTATTTGATGTAACGACTTAAGCAACTTTGTTAGTGTCTTTTTAAGTGTGCGTATTTAAGTGCTGCTAAATGTCACAGACGCATGATGCCAATTTTTGTGTTTAAAAGAATATGTCTAAGTGGCGTGGATATCGTGCTTGCCGCAGAAGCTACTTTTCTCGTCACAGTGGCGAAGAAAGCTTCGTATAGACTCGACATTGTTCGTTATCGGAACCTGAAGTGAATAGGAAATACGGAGACTTTCCAGATGTACTGTATTCACGGAGCCCATCTCTGTTTTTCGTCTTTACGGATTGCGTTTCCGTATACTTACCGTACATTTCCGTAAAAGTGTCCGTAAATGTACGGAAATTTTTAACTGTTTAGTTATAGGCTGTTGGCGGTTGATTGGGCAGTTTTGAACTCCTTGTTAAGGATCACCTTTCCTTTTGCTCTTAACAGTGCATCTATAACTGCGGGAAGTGTAATGAAAAAATAAGAAAGTCGCCAAATATTATCTATTCGCAGTATCGTCACAATTTTTTTAATCAAACCGTTAAAAAGTCACTCCGTGTATCACGTGTACTGTTGTTTCCTAAATGTCTTACGTATTATAAGTGTTTTATACGTGTTAAAAAATAAAAAGTTTATTTTCCGTTAAATTTATTTATAAAATACGTTACTTCGTTAATAATCAATTTGAATAAAACAAGGATAAAATAAGAATGTTGGTAATTCCTAATCATAAATAGTTCTTATGCAAAATGTGATTAAACTGAGTGAGCATAAATGCGGTGCGTTATCCCTTTAGTGTTATTTTCTAGACGTAGTCTAGCTTTGTCTGCACGAGGTGGAGAAACAGGCCTAAAATGAAACTTGAGCAAGACTTCAGAAAAGTTTGAAGTAACCGTGAATGGACTGCACTGCGAACATATCTCGGCGACCGACACCTGGGCCCTAGGAGAGACACGCTCCACTCGCGGATGCTGTGGGAAATCTGCGCGCTGCCTCGCGCCACTGCCGCAGCCCAGCTGTCATCTCGCCGCAGCGCCCCCCATTAGGCACGATGATTGTGTTCTTCGCCGCACAAAAGGACCTAATCGGCGCGCGCCCGGGTCCCCCGCCAGCCGACGAGCTTTTTTTTTCACTCGCGGGCACTCGTGAAAGGAAGGAGCGTCTCTCCAGCAAGTGCAATTACTTTACGCCGGCAAGCTAATAAGGAGACGCCTCACATACTTTGCTAACCTACACTTTCAACTAACAACAACATGGACATCCATGGCTTACCTTGGATTGCAATCAGGAATTTCGCAGGACGGGTGCACATCAGGCCTGCTCTACAATAAAACCCTGTTTTTAATTAATCGAATACATATATTTTTACAAACTTTAGTCTGCAACATAACAGAATCCCAACAGTCTCCATACCATTGACGTAGCATCTTTCCAGCAACAGGCTCACTTTTCACATAGCGAATATAATCTGTTTATATGCAGTTCAAGGAAGTCTACTCTAGCAAGAATGCAACCAGGACCTTTAGCCATACTCCTATTTTTCACGACAAAGTTTATCTTTCAAGACCTTTACAGCCTCTGGGAAACTACCAACATTGTACAATGCTTGATTCGCAGTCTTGAATGCTCGGCGAATGATTTCTTCATCCAAATGTTGGGGCTTTCGTAGGTACACTCCAGCAAAACATTATATTTTATAGGACCTTCTTCAAATTCTTCTGTTAATTGATCGATTATACTTTGCTTAATATTGTCCAGGTATGTACACATGTCGTAGTACCTACAAAGTTATTTCCAATCACTATATTTGAAAAATACCCTTGAATACTGATTGTTTAAGGTAGAATCCATTCGATGTCGTGTCATCAACTGCTAGTAAAGGTAGTTTCTTAGCTGCTGAAACTCTGCCTTTACAAATATTGATGTCTCTTCAGCTTATCACCAGGCTTGAATATAAGTTTGCTCTTGACACATTGTTGGATAGTACAGGAGGGACCTTTCACTCAAGTAGTACTTGCATGCTTCCTTGGACCTCGGATGTAGGCAAATATCTAGTCGCAGTAACAGCAACGAAGCCACGATGGAGTCATCGATGGCAGCACTGTTGTAGGTAGCCCATTCAAAGTGACGATAGCGCTGGGCCAACCACCGACGTAGCTACTTTTACTGGACCACCAACCATTGTCTCCACAATACACTCCAGTTGCTTTCACGAGCTGAGACGAAGTGCCTTTCACAACTACCGCTCTCAAACAAAGCTTCCTAACTGGAACCCAGTTGCATATTTACCCGCAAAACAGAGAGCGACGTGTCTATGGAGTCCTATGTTTAAGGTAAATTGAAATATGACCCCAGAACTAGTGATTACGTACCTACGACCATTACCATATTGGATTTACATATGCGTTAAGGATTTTTAAAATGTAATTATAGTTGTATCACATTTTCCCCAAAGTTAGAATACGTCATTCATTACTAATTCAGTTAACTGCCTCTTCGAATCACTACTAAGTTCTATTCCCGACGAGGTCAACCGGAAAATGTAAAATGGTGGTGGATGTTGCAATCAGCAGGTGGATTTTTTCGTGGTTGTTCCTGTTTCCCGTGCCCTTGCATTCCACCACTGCTCCATATTTCTCTCATTTCACCATCACATTTAAGTATTGACCCAAACTTCCTACCACATCTCCCACTATACTAATGTAATTTCAGATTTTTATAGCCATGNAGGTCAACCGGAAAATGTAAAATGGTGGTGGATGTTGCAATCAGCAGGTGGATTTTTTCGTGGTTGTTCCTGTTTCCCGTGCCCTTGCATTCCACCACTGCTCCATATTTCTCTCATTTCACCATCACTGGCGCTCATTATCTCACATTTAAGTATTGACCCAAACTTCCTACCACATCTCCCACTATACTAATGTAATTTCAGATTTTTATAGCCATNTCACATTTAAGTATTGACCCAAACTTCCTACCACATCTCCCACTATACTAATGTAATTTCAGATTTTTATAGCCATGTATATGCATTTTGATTTGTTTTAATGCAATTATGGCGGGTAGCATATTCCCGGCCGCGCCTTTTCCGGAACAATTTGGATTTCGCGTCAGAAATACCGATAACTCATGCTAACATATCTGAATTTTGTAAGAATATATATAGAATACTTTATTTAAAATTATATAAAACAGCAGCATATCAATGGAGTCATCTTGCAAAAAATATTTCGCCATATATATAGTCCAGTCAATATAAACATCCGACCTTACATTTGATTAAGTAGTTATGATATTTTGATATGTTGTTTGGACCCCAGCCCGTAGTAGAAATTTAAGGTGTGCGATAAGCGTAGCAGAAAAAAACAGCGAAATGTTAGCTCTTTTTTTTTTTTTCAGTTTTTGCTCAATATATTCCGAAATATCCGTCTGACGGAAAAAAGGTGTCCCATGCTTTTTTTTAAAGATAATTAAATGTGCGACAATCTGAGACCCAAGCTGTTTTTTACTTTCATTAGTTTCCGAGATACAGTTCTTTAAATATAGGCCATTTTTCCCAAAATACAAAATTTAAGTTTAGGCCCCTTATATTGTTGNTCCGAGATACAGTTCTTTAAACATAGGCCATTTTTCCCAAAATACAAAATTTAAGTTTAGGCCCCTTATATTGTTAAATACCGTCGAAACAACTCGTCCTACGAGAAACCTCAAGAGACATGAATTTGAAGTACATGTATTTAGCTTTAATTNTCCGAGATACAGTTCTTTAAATATAGGCCATTTTTCCCAAAATACAAAATTTAAGTTTAGGCCCCTTATATTGTTGAATACCGTCGAAACAACTCGTCCTACGAGAAACCTCAAGAGACATGAATTTGAAGTACATGTATGTAGCTTTAATTNAATACCGTCGAAACAACTCGTCCTACGAGAAACCTCAAGAGACATGAATTTGAAGTACATGTATTTAGCTTTAATTTGAGCACTGGTGGGCACTTGTAGACCCAATAGTTCTCTTATAAATGGCATATAGGTACCCAAGCGAAAACCTTAAAAATTTATCTAAGGGAAAATGAAAGAAAAACAGTGCAATTACAATTTGTAGGTCAATATTATTTTATTATGAACAAGAAAAGTTACTGATAAAAAATTTTTTATTTGAAGGTACCGGTTTGGAAAGTTCCTCGTCGGAAGTACTTGTAGGAGTATANCAATTTGTAGGTCAATATTATTTTATTATGAACAAGAAAAGTTACTGATAAAAAATTTTTTATTTGAAGGTACCGGTTTGGAAAGTTCCTCGTCGGAAGTACTTGTAGGAGTAGATGTCCCTTCTGTTGTCTCCTGGCTGCTCTCCTGATGATGAGAGGATGGAGGTTCACTATGAATGAGTGGCTGAGTTGTGGTGATGGACATTTCCTCGTCGTCAGAATCCCCTATATGAAGAACCTGCACGTTGTCGTATTTCCCGCCACAGAAGCGGCAAAGGGCTGAGCACTTGAGCCCACCTTTGCAGCAACTGCACCCACCGCTGCATCCTTTCTTGTATTTGCATGATATCACCCGCAGCAAGAGCTGATGAGCAGGGTCTATGGTTGTGGTGATGGGGGCGAGCCCTAGATCGCCAAGCATCTAACCCCAATCTGTTGGATTCTTGTGGACCCCCAACCACTTCTGAACCTGGTGGTATGTTCTTTGAGAATGGTGAGCTGAGGTGTCTTCTGTTCGGGGCAAGCGACCAAGATTGAGCTTGGTGTTGGCCGCAGACTTGACAAAAATTTTATAGGTCTGGTCTGGCATTACTGCATCGTGGGGGTTTATGCACATAATACCTCCCATTCCGTGGAAGGTACTTTCCCCATCCAACGTATTAACATTCACGCCAGCAATGTCAAACACTAACTGCATGAAACTATCTTTTCCAATTGGTGGTGACGATTCTAGCAGTATCAAAGCACATGTTTCGAGTTACACTGCCTCTATGTAAGTGCACGAAAATCCTAGAGCTGAGCACATGTTTACAAGATGTTTTGAGCCAAATTTCCTATATAAGTAGGTCCCAACCCCTGCCATAAGTGAAGAAATGAAAGATCGTGGCCTTGCAGCTGATATAAGAGCATGTGAAATAGCTACACATTTATTTCTCCACCTGTTGAGAACACCTCTCTTGTGTTTCAGGATGACGGTCTCATAAAACATTTTTACAGACTCAGGGATAAAGGACTTAACATTCTGTAAAAAAAATCATCAGACGGTGGATACTCATTAGTTTCGTACACTTGTGAGCGGATATCTTCCAAAATTATGTCAGCTGCAGCCTTTACAACTCTCAGCCGCTCTTCTTGAACATCACCCTTTCTTTCCTCATACTATTTATCGTAGAGGATTTTATATCCTGTATTTTTTAAAGTCACCACTGCTCCTTTGCAAGAGCCGAGCTCCGTAATAATGATCTCCTTCCCAAAGCGTTTGGTGAGGCGAGATTTCACAGTTCTTACAGCTGGCTCACAAGCTCCTTCAATCTGCTTTATTAGATCGTCTAACGCAAACTGGCATTCGTCACCGTCCAAAACGTAATTGTAAATGCACTCCATGGCCTCATCTAACTGTGTAAGTGGTTGATATCCTCTTTTATGTCCAGTTTTTGCCAATTTGGCAAATAACTTTTTGTAACACTGGATGTGGTACCTAGCGTCAGCAGCAACCAAGTCTTGTTCAGTTTTGAGGCGTTCCATAATATGTTTCCCCCAATCATCACCTAGCCGTCGAGCTGCATCTAAAATTGTATCCCTCGATTCCAATTTTTCAACTTGGTGGACGGTATTCCTTCTGAAATGAGGGAGTTTTTGCTGTAGCCTGAGAAACTCTTCCGTAATATCTAAACCACACAAAATACAAATTTTTTGAAGGTTCCAGGTAGTCAAACTTGATCTTGAGGATCGGGGAGGGTCAGGAACGCAAACCCCTCCATGACGAACAGAAGCTTCAACATTATTTTTAGCAATGAACTTCTTTCTACACGTATCATGAACGGTGACTTGATGAAGGTTGTAATGATGCAATATACTTAATTTTTCGGGACACGAGTGTAAATTCTTTCGTGTGTATTTAGCTTTGGAAAGCCTNGTATTCCTTCTGAAATGAGGGAGTTTTTGCTGTAGCCTGAGAAACTCTTCCGTAATATCTAAACCACACAAAATAAAAATTTTTTGAAGGTTCCAGGTAGTCAAACTTGATCTTGAGGATCGGGGAGGGTCAGGAACGCAAACCCCTCCATGACGAACAGACGCTTCAACATTATTTTTTAGCAATGTACTTCTTTCTACACGTATCATGAACGATGACTTGATGAAGGTTGTAATGATGCAATATGCTTAATTTTTCGGGACACGAGTGTAAATTCTTTCGTGTGTATTTAGCTTTGGAAAGCCTTGTAATATTTTATCAAGTTTCAAGTAAAGCCGCGGTGGCTAGTTTCCCGTGTTTGTTGGTCGAGCAGACGTGTGCGGACATCTGCTGTTTACGTCCGTTTACCGTCTAGTTTCGAAAGGTTTTCGAAAGTTGTTGTTTTGGTTATGTGGCTGCGACGTGACGCAGTTGCGAGTACAACAACATGTTGTGAGCGCGAGACACAGCGTAGTTTGGATGACGCTACTGGCATCGCCGGAGGCCTTGCGCTTATCTTAGGAAAAGGGGGGATAGGCCTGCCTAATATATACTGGTGGTGCCTATCGCCTAAGAAAGAAAGTCACCAACCGTCGAAGAAGGCGCATCGGGCGTGAGAAGACGCGTTAGGCGTGAAGAATTTCACCCACACCGGCAAGCACCCGTGACCGTAAGATCTTTTGTTCGCATTTCTTTTTCAATTTAACGTCACTTAAATTCTATCAACTTATTTCCGCCGGTGTGGGGGGTCGTTAGGGTGCCAGGAGGGAACAAACATCCCTCCTGCCTTCGGAACTTAAGTCTTGCGATGCAAGTTAAGACATTAACAAACTGTAAACTACTGTGGCGCTGTTTTCTACACTAGTATAACTGATTGTGCAAGTTCGTACTCTGCAAACTGGAAAGTCGTCTGGGCAGCACTGTAAAACTTCAATGATAAATAAAGTATAAAGCAAACTAATCTGGAACTTCTTCTTTTTACTTAATCGGTGTCACCTGGTACTGAGTCTCGTATTCTACCTATGAGCAAGCCGTGGCAACAAGTAATACTTCCGCAACGTTACAATATGGTGCCTACCTGTGAGGCGGTAATATTATAATGACGGAACTTTACAAGGTTTCGAAGGTAACTCACATTTTCCTGTAGACAACGTTGTTGACTCGCAGTTAGTAGAGTGGAAATGCCTTTTTCTTTCACCACATCGACTGGGCCTTCATCCAATGTCCTACGACAAATGAAACATATGTCTGGAGGGATAGGCATCTCACTTATTTCACAACTCGCACTCTTGTAAATCTACCACGCAACTGAAGAAGGAATGGCGAGGGACTGGTTGGCCTTGACCTGGGGAGGGGGCTGGGAGGGATGCCTAACTGTCGACCCTCTTCTCCTCTCTCACAAAGGGCCCATCACTCGGCTCCCACCCCACATAACGCACAAAGAAGCATATTTACGAACTCAACTAATAACATGAATCGTAACCAAAAATGCAAATGTTCCAAGGTTCGGATCATCTCTGGTTCTTAATTTATTATAATTGACATTAAGAAATAATTATATGTTATATGTACTATATTTAATAACTTTTATTTTAAACAAGGTTGGGCACTTAGTTGTACAGGTTCTATGGTTGTATTATTCTAAATAATTAGTCCATACATGCTCAAATAACGCATTTCATCACTATAGAGCTTATTCACGATGTTAGACGCACTTTTTCTTTAATTTTTCATTAAGTAAATTTTCAAGGTTTTCGCTTGGGTACCTATATGCTATTTCTGAGAGAACTAGTGGGTCTACAAGTGCTGACCAGTGCTCAAATTTAAGCTAAATAAATGTAATTTAAATTAATTTCTCTTGAAGGTTCTCGAAGGACGAGTTGTTTCGACGGTATTTAACAATATAAGAGGCCAAAACTTAAAATGTTTTATTTTTTGGGGAAAATGGCCTACGTTTAAAGAACTGTACCTTGGAAACTACTGAACGTAAAAAACAGCTTGGGTGTCAGATTGTCGCAAATTTAATATACTTAAAAAAAGTATGGGACACTTTTTTCCGTCAGACGTATATTTCGGAAGATATTGAGCAAAAACTGAAAAAAGAGCGACAATTTCGCTCTTTTTTGCTGCCACTCTGGACGCACAAAACTTGAATTTCTACTACGGGCTTGGGTCCAATCAACATATCAAAAAATCATAACTACTTAATCAAATGCAAGGTCTAGCCTCTTTTCATGTCTACATTGACTGGACTAAAATTCCATTTTGTTATATGTATTTTTTACAGCAATGTTCTCAGNAGCCTCTTTTCATGTCTACATTGACTGGACTAAAATTCCATTTTGTTATATGTATTTTTTACAGCAATGTTCTCAGGGCACTAAGTGTTGCGTTTTAAACGCATGTAAAAATAATAGTCAGAAGAATTTTTTGCACTTTACTTTTTTAATCATGTCAAATAACCACGAACCGAATTCGGCAGCCAGCATATCGGATGGCTTTCACACGCTTNCTTTACTTTTTTAATCATGTCAAATAACCACGAACCGAATTCGGCAGCCAGCATATCGGATGGCTTTCACACGCTCTCTCGAGGAAGGACAACTCCAGACATTCTTGTACGAGGGGAAGACGAATACTACACCGATGTGGGAATTCCCAAAATGATTTGTCGACCAGAGCGNCAGACATTCTTGTACGAGGGGAAGACGAATACTACACCGATGTGGGAATTCCCAAAATGATTTGTCGACCAGAGCGAAATGTAGCAGATATTAATCCTAATCTCATGAAAATTGTAATCCCAGTAAAACAGAGTAAAATAGACAATGTCAAGAAATTTCTTTATCTTTATTACAGAACTGGATGGAAGAGTAACCAAAATGAAAGTTCAACTGGTAAGGCTTCTTCAGCACTTCTTCTGTTGCTGCCTTGCAGTTGTACACATAGTACCTGCCTATTTTAAGTGCAGTTCCATACTTCTCAAACAAACTATAGTATTTGTCTGGTGTGGAAAATCGTGGACAGTTTCTGAAGTTCTTTTTCAATGCTCCCCAACACCCTNCAAACTATAGTATTTGTCTGGTGTGGAAAATCGTGGACAGTTTCTGAAGTTCTTTTTCAATGCTCCCCAACACCCTATCCAGTGGAAGATAGGAATATCCGGGAAATGGGAAGATCATATCCACTTCCTGTATTTTGTGGGAGGGGGGAGGGGGGCATACACGCAGTCACTCCTNCCGGGAAATGGGAAGATCATATCCACTTCCTGTATTTTGTGGGAGGGGGGAGGGGGGCATACACGCAGTCACTCCTTTACTATTCTAAGAATTATCATATCCTTGCTCTGCCCCCCTCCCCACAACCACCACAAACAGGCGAACGTTCACACTCTCCTAAGTGAGTATTCTTTAATCGGTGGCGAACCGAAGATGCAATTTAAGACGATTCCTGTTTACTGTTCGCTTTTATCCACTTTATCGTTAGGCCAAATTTTACACGGAAATAGCTCTACAGAAAGTTGTGTAAAGTAACATGTTTTAAGTGTGGCAGGCCTTTTTTAAATTGCTTTAATGTAAATAATTTATGGTTGTANAGTTGTGTAAAGTAACATGTTTTAAGTGTGGCAGGCCTTTTTTAAATTGCTTTAATGTAAATAATTTATGGTTGTATGTTTATCTAACAATTAAAACAAATTAAACAAAACACTGAACACTAACAGTATTCAATAGAAGCATCAATTATACATACAGTAATCCTTTTTGGCAGGTTTTTCGCCAAATAATTCCCGTGGTAAGGAAATTGAATAATTTTTCATATTTCCGGATCAACTCAACTAATTTCAGCCAAATGTTGTACACCATTAGTGCTACAGGAGGCCATGTAAACTTACATGTTTTATGTGTGGTCAGATATTGTTTTCATAAAAGCGGCCATATAAATATTATGATAAACTTGTCATATCTTTTAAACAATTTAACTATGNCAGATATTGTTTTCATAAAAGCGGCCATATAAATATTATGATAAACTTGTCATATCTTTTAAACAATTTAACTATGTTAATCCAAACTTTGTGTTATAAAAGTATCTATTAAGAGAATCGTACACAGGACCTCATTTCAGGCACTTTTTAGTAAGATGGCATAATAACAAAATAAAGTTTTTGTGCTATATCTCCGCANAGTATCTATTAAGAGAATCGTACACAGGACCTCATTTCAGGCACTTTTTAGTAAGATGGCATAATAACAAAATAAAGTTTTTGTGCTATATCTCCGCAACCTATCAACTGCTTTCCAGCGAATTCTTCCAGGAAATAGCTCTACGGTAGGGCATGTAAACTTAAGTGTTTTATGTAGCTTAGGTACGTATTTTCAATATGATGGCCCTGTAAATGTTTTAGGTTGTTAAACACTAAAATTGAAAAAAAAAATAGACTAATTACCCCGGAGTTGATACTCTGAATCTTACCTACATAATGCAGTTTACTTACTACATGCTAGCTAATGATGCGAGGTTTTNCCCGGAGTTGATACTCTGAATCTTACCTACATAATGCAGTTTACTTACTACATGCTAGCTAATGATGCGAGGTTTTCTGGGGTTCCAGTTCCGGGTAAGGCTCGTGTGTATTTGTAATTTTCTCGGTACTGTTGCATAAAATTCTGGTTTCATTTCTAATGATATTGCTGTCAACGTGATATCAAGACCTACTTACCATCTTAGCTTTTAAGGAATTCATTAAATATTACTTGCACCAATGTAGAGTGAAGTAGGTTCATTATTTACATCAGTAATTTCTTATTTACACCAGCGTCTTTACTGCCAAAACTGATTACTTGTTTCCAATGATTTGTCTTTGAATCTTCTTGCAAAAACTGATTTTAAATATTTGCGAGCTGAAATAATTAACTGTTAAAGGCTTTCCCGCACTGCCTGCAACTGCTTTTTGTTTCGGTGAAATTAACCGGATGAAAGAAGTCAGCAATGATAAATATCTCTATCGAAGAAAGTAAGGTATGTGACGTCTTGTATTTTGACTGCCTGGTGCTCAGATGGCCAAATTTTACCGCATCTTCTAAATCAGATCGAAGCTAGGGTTATACTCATTATTTATACGTGACTTTTTCTTTCGATTTATTGTATCGTCAACTCCATTTTAGTTGAGCCTTCGCTTTTGCGACGTCAATGACGGGACGTTGCAAATCTTAAAAGTTATTTTTTTTTGTTATGTTTATTCTTTATCCCAGATTAATCTTAAGACACTGGGCACCGAGTCCATCGAACATAAATGCCTGGAAGATTGTGCTTTCTCTTACCTAGTTTGCAAAAATCCTCCGTTAGTGCTGGTTCCCATAGGTACTTTGCGGAGAGGATGGAACCCTAGCCTTAGAGCTGTACGCAATGAACTTATAAAAATCGATTAGGCACTAGCTAGCCATACTGATTTCGTTGCAATATGTCGATTCCATAAATTTTTAATTGTCAATGCGTTGCAGAAATACCTTACATTGATATCGCATTTCGTTAATATTTTCACTTATCGTTCATTTTAATATCGCTGATATCACTCGTATAGATAGCTATCTCATAATGGAAGAGTGAATTGGCGTCGTTGTAACTTACAGCCATAATCTTAGAAAAGAAACTCGAATCCATATACTCCCATTCAGTAGGTTCGCTCACACACTACTGCACCCTAGCCAAACCATTATACAGTAACGAGTTGTTCATCAAAAAAGGCAAGTCTTATTTTATAAATATCCATAAAATTCATTTTATCGTGTAGAATCATGAAAATACTCCCGTCTGAGCGACGAGAATTTTTAAAAAATTTTCTCAAATGAGTATGTCGTATGTGTGAATGCTGAAACTTTTTTGTTATATAATCAGCATACATTATTTTTAACACACTCTCTGTAGTGAAATTTAAAGAAATATAGCCTACCTTGGACTATAATGAGAAACGGCTATTAGAAAAACATATTTGTAGCCTGGCCACAAAGTTTGCTTTACAAATCGAACTGGTTTTCTTCACACAAGACCTATTTTATTACTTTGAACACTAAAACATAAGTGATAAAAATACNTACAAATCGAACTGGTTTTCTTCACACAAGACCTATTTTATTACTTTGAACACTAAAACATAAGTGATAAAAATACTCAGATGTTGAGATTTTGCTTAAATGACCCTGCGAACTTTCGTTCAATGTCTGAGGAACACTTAATCATTGTTATGGTGGACTAGAAAAAAAAATTCAAACTTCCCGAATATTCAGGGCATCGAACGCCTCGATTAGTGCAACCAATTAATCAAGCTAATAAAACCAACAGGTTTCGATTTTATCATAATTGCGTTTCTTAAAGTTAGTTAATAGAAATTGACAACCGGCCAAGCGTTTATTGGTGTTGGTCGTAATGAAATGGCCAAATTCTGTGATGAATTTGATTTGCATTCTAGCTTCGAAGAATATTCTAGGTTAGAGTTCCAGATATGGCATAAGTGCAGATTGTCATTTGTCTTATTTGTCCAGGAACTGTATTGCTCGTGAAATTCTATTAAAATTCTTAATTTATTGTCAATTTTGTCCACGAATATGTGAAAACATGGCTTAAGGGAGTTTTTAAAAATTCAATGGAAATTGCAGATGAATAAAAATTGCACAGAAAAAAGGTTAAGCATATTTGCCTTACAAAATGATAAACTACAATTGGCCACACTCCGGCTTAAAGACCATTGCCGTAGTCTATATAACTTTATAATTGCTGGAAATACCACGATCTCTTATATATATATTTTTCATCTTTATTTAAAAATATGTGTTTGCCCAAACCATATTTTACTGAGGAAAACATGAATTGTAAATTTTATACATGGTAAAGTTTATTTTGGTCAAAATAAATCGTTAAATATGCAACGAATTAAAATATGTGTATCTAAGAAGCATGCTGTGAAAGGTCGTATTATAAGCACTGTAGAACGTTAATGTTTGTTGACAGGTAATATTATTCAATTCGTTTTTGGTTTGTTTCGTGCACAGAAATTAAGAATGATTTAAATAATAGCATATTGACGTTCTTCCCAATTTCACAGTTCAATTTTATTGACGTATAAATACAGTTTTCGGGCCCGTGGCATTGCTAATTTTACGTACCCATGCCGGAAGGATGCAATAAAGGCATAAAAGTAGTTTTCAAGCGTCAGTAATCAATGCGTATTTTCTGTACATTCTTTGTTTGCGCGTTTACTCTTATAAAAAATAATATTCTGAGAATGCATTTTTTTGCCAAAAAAAAAAGAGATAAAAATCAATTATCTTAGTCCGCACAGTTCTGTTTTATCATATTTAGTGTACTCTAAAAAAAAATAATATAAAAAAAATACTGTTTAGCTTTTTTGGAGCTTGAATACACAATTTTCTCAAGAGATAGTAGAAAAGTAAAATCGTGCGGCCGTGGTTTAACCTGCGGACTATCATCGCGTGCGATAAAGCCCCAGTGTTGCCTGTCTAATTTCCGCGTGAAAGTGTAACGACGGCAACGCTGCACGTCGGTTTTGAGCTTTGCGCGTATGAGCGATGGGGCACTGGGCGCACGTGGTATTGTCGCCCTTATAGCTGTGTCTCCTACTTTAAAACACGGTTTCAAAGGCACTCCGTTAATAAACAGCTTGTAGTAATGTAGTATCTTAAACCACACTTGATTCCTCACCAAAACACTCTCTGTATTATTTTGTTTTCCTTTGGGGAAAAAAAAGCACATCAGGTAGACCTACCAAGAGTGCAATGTTAAGCCGTTGGGTTGGGGGCTCCGAATGCATTACATAAATCCGCAAACTTGTGGCTCGTGTCAGACAGAGTCAGCGAAGCAGCAGTTTTCGCAATTCTTTTGCAAGAAAGAATTCTGCGAGTCGATGAACGTCGGTTGTGTTAATTGTTTCTGTTTTGGGATTTCGAGTCGCGCGTGCGTTCTAAGTTACTCGCTTAAAAATAATCGGAAATGTTACATATATCATGAGTGTGTCGGTGGTGTAATGGTTAGCATAGTTGCCTTCCAAGCAGTTGATCCGGGTTCGATTCCCGGCCGACGCATTTACTCTTTCTTAGTAATGAAAATCAACCTTAGCTTATTATTTTATCTATTTTTTAAGACCTTTTGAATTCTTAATTTGATGTAAGGTCCAAAACCAATAGTTACAGGAATCTTGGTATAGAGGTAAATTAGACGTCTTCTAAAGTTTTCTTACGCATAACAAAGTCACCTTTACATCAAATCCTTATACGATTTCAAAAAACCCAAGACCCTTCGAATACTAAGCTGACTTCCGAAGCCGTTATGTCACAGAGTTGGGCAACATTTAGATTTGGCCAACGAGGATTCTGTAATGTTACAAATAACTGCACGAAGCTATGAATATCCTCCTGCGCAAGCCGCCAAAGGCCGCCAGTTAAGACAGTGGTCGACTGGAGGACTTGGCTGGTCATCGGCAAACGTGTCGGGTGCGATAACTGTTCTGTAGAGCAAGAACCACGCAGCAGCACAACACGCACACTAGGTGGCTGATAGGCTATTGTTCGGGCGAACATCGTTGACGCATGGACACGCAATATTTTTGCATTCGTGACATGATCATTTTGTTAAAACAGAGCCGGCCAAATATTGGGCGAGGGTGCCGAAATTACTTTGATAGTGACCACAGACTAGATGGTTGATTATTACAGAAAGTTTTTACACGGAATACTTCGAAGATTTGTATTAAATCCAAAATACTATTATCATTATGAAAAATTATTTTAAAAAATAACTCTCAGCATCCATTTATAAGGGTAATTAAATTTGTCAGAGCAGCACAGTAAACCAAGTAATTTGGGAATTTATGGTGTGTTTGTACACTTGTAAAGAAAATAACACGTATTTTCAACTGCTTTTCAAAAAGTAACCACTGAACAACTCATGACTTGCCACACATTTTTACGAGATTTGCGTCTACTCCAACGGTCGCTCAAGGCTATATTTAACGCGAGGAAAATAAAAAAATTTGTAATTTAGTTATTTGAATCATGTAGGTATATCGTGCTAAAATAAATAACTGATTCAAGACAAGAGACATATATTTACATTTTAAAGAGGTCCTTAAAGTTTTCTCAGCAAAAAAAAAAAATAATTTGGAAGGAGCTAATATACAGGATTATTTAAAATGATTAAAAATAATATCATCTGTGCCACGAAAGTCACCATTAAAATAATGTTTAGCCTGTTCCTGTGATTAAGGTAACGTGCCACTTGCAACGCAGCATTGGTGATGCTTGTGCTCACATTCCTGTTCAAACATTGAATGACATGCAAGTTGGAATGGGTACGACGCATTGACATGTGCATTTGCAACAACGGGGGGCATATTGATCATGTTTTTGTAATGGCATACTAACATACTTTTCTTGTGTGCTATGGAGGGCACATTTTTGTGTTCCTAACGTATGGCGACTTTTGAATCATTCTGTATAATTTTTGGCTTCTACTCACCAGGGCAAAAACAGAAAGTGGGAGTATGGCTGTAAAGGGGCACTACCGTTAGCGGGGAATATTCTCTTTAGGATATTGTAATGAATTTATAGATACTTTGGTTTTATGGCTCGAATTGACAGATCTGGAAGATATACATCGTTTCACATGATAATCAGGGCGCTATCACGTCGGAGTCGCGAGATTTACCGCCAGGAAATTTTGGCGTCATCCAAAATCACGTCCACCGCCGCGGGCACCCACCAGCGTCTCGTGCACGCGCGGCCCCAACTCAAGGTCATACTCCCGTCGTGGTGGTATGCCTGATTGAACGACACCCCATTTACTTCAGTCGTGTTATTAGTCGCGAAGGCATAGAGTCGGAACGGACCACCCGGCTGACGCTACATAGTCGTTTCCGTCATGNGTGGTATGCCTGATTGAACGACACCCCATTTACTTCAGTCGTGTTATTAGTCGCGAAGGCATAGAGTCGGAACGGAACCACCCGGCTGACACTACATAGTCGTTTCCGTCATGTTGCTCCGTGTGTTGGTCTCATTTTAAAGACGTATTCACGTTAAACCGTTTAACTGACGCACGAACTAGGTTGCAGCGTGTTCGTAACACAACATTCCAAAGAAACTATTTCACGTGTTCACAATCTGTTTGCATATAGAAAAAAAAATAACAGTCTATACTAGGGCGGAATACAAATTCCAACAGGCCACGGTTATTGCCAACACTATTTCGAAGTTTATTTTTATCATGGCCTGAAACACAACTGTCATAGATTCAAATATTCTGTGTGAATTCCTGCGAAGCTACTATAGAACCAGGCATAGAACATTGCTACAGACTTTCCACCAAAAAAAATGGTATGGTCACAGCTTAAACATCCATAGGTGCACGCAGTACAAAAACACAGCACGCTAGTTCAGAGACTTGCATGAAGCGGCGATGGCGCACTTCATGCAGGTGGCAGTGTCGCCCTTATCGCTCCCCCGCTTTTGAGCCACATACACGGAATAAAGATTCAGGTAGGAGCTTCCCTTAAGGTGGCCGCCTGGCTGAAGGTAGTTTGCATGTCCGAGGCTTAAAAGCACGGGAGCACTAAGGATGATACAGGCATGTGCATCTCGCCTAATCGTAGACCCTAGGCGCAAATCACATAACTGGCGCGCAGTTTTCTTGTAACGCGCCTCTATGACACATTCTGCAACCTCGATCTCGATAGGCCTACTCAGGAATTACCGCGATAATGCTCAAATTGAGCCTTTTCCACTAGAGAAAAAAATTGGCTTTGGAAATGAATGGAGAACCTTAGGTTGGTATACACCAGGGCTGCTAGCAATTTAATTTAAATTATACAGTTTGGATCCTAGAATTATACATAAACTGACTGTCACGACTACACAATACAACGAAACAAAACAATGCCGCAAGTAAAATACGATTTAGACCCATTTTGCAACTTAGACATAAACGGTCAACGCATCAGTATAACCAACATGGACCAATAATATTGCAATTCGCGATGCAGTTTTACAAATCTCGGGGATAAGTAGCACCTGTACAAAACGCTGTTACACATTTCCACTTTCACGACTCACAACTCACTATCGGTGTAACTGTTTTTGACACACGTTCCCTGCATATTAATTAAAATTTATTAAAATGAATGATTTGTATGATACATTACGGTGCTTTACACTAGACAAAGACGATNAAACAAAACAATGCCGCAAGTAAAATACGATTTAGACCCATTTTGCAACTTAGACATAAACGGTCAACGCATCAGGATAACCAACATGGACCAATAATATTGCAATTCACGATGCAGTTTTACAAATCTCGGGGATAAGTAGCACCTGTACAAAACGCTGTTACACATTTCCACTTTCACGACTCACAACTCACTATCGGTGTAACTGTTTTTGACACACGTTCGTGCATATTAATTAAAATTTATTAAAATGAATGATTTGTATGATACATTACGGTGCTTTACACTAGACAAAGACGATNTGCATATTAATTAAAATTTATTAAAATGAATGATTTGTATGATACATTACGGTGCTTTACACTAGACAAAGACGATACAAGGGGCAGTCGTATTATACGGATTTTGTATCAAACTATTCAATCCTGCAGCCCTGGTATACACACGCACAAGGGTTCATAGATTCTGTTGCAAGCACGTTGAGTAATTGTGCAATACAGTTTCCTTACTTTTGCTATCGGCTCTAAAGACCTCACTGTTAAGAGCCGCCCAAATCTCTTCTATCGCTCGCTTCCTTTTGCTACTAACAGCGTTGAATTTTACTTGATTTGCAGGAAAACATTTAGGAAGACCAACAGCCAATCAGTGGTCTCGGTGGCGGAACACTCGTCAACAGTTCAAGCAGTAGAAATAAATGGCTCCCACTATGCCAGACGAGTATGTCGTCTCGTCGTTAGTGATAGACCTGTTTCTCATAAGGAGATTAATTTTTAAAAATTGTAGTACGGACATTCAAGGTGGCCGGCCGCCTGGGTAGACCGGCGAACGGGTGCAGAGCTCCAGCAGAAGAAGCTATATTTAAAAACCGTGCAACGTGTCTGAGTGAGGTCTGCCTATGAATAACACTTAAGAAACGATACGCGTCTCTATACGTTTTTCAGTTCCTCCATCTCTCTCTAAATCATGTGTTTGTGATAGTGAAAATGGCTCAAACGGGTGCCTGTATGGTCATTTGTAGGTATGAACATTCCGTAACAAAATTTTAAAAAGGAAAAGGGACGTGCATTAAAACTTTATTTTTATTATTACGTCATAAAATGGTAGGTTCTCCGCCGAAAGTCTCATAGAGACGTGTTATCGACGTCAAGGCTGCACGCCAGTTCAGTGCTTTGCGCGTAGAGCCGATGAGAGAGTTGATGCGCATTTCTCGGTCGCCCCTAGCGTTCCCACGCTTTTAGGCCTCAGACGCGCAAAATTCCTTCAACCAGGCGGCCACCTTAATGCAGGTCAAAATAATATAATTCGTATCCATCCTTACTCTTTTCTTACCCGTTGCAGAATACAGCAGTGTTAAAGTTCTTGGTTATAATGGTCGTTTACCACCACCGTTTTCGGTCGTCTGCTACTGCTGAGACCACCTGTCCTCCAGCGCATCTGTGGTCTCGACAGGAAGTGTAGCATCCAACCAAGAAGCCAAAACCTCGCGTCAGTAACTCATTATTAGCATCAGTAAAATAAATATGAATGTAGTAGGGCATAACGTCTCGTCGACACCGAGGTCATTAGAGATAGAACAAGTTGCTCAGAGAAGCATGAGCGGGGAAGGAACCTTTCATGATCTGTGGTAAGGGACATTCCCAGTATTCGCCTGGAAAACATAAATCGGGATGGCCGGACCGGGATTCGAATACCGGTCTCCCCCGAACACGATTCCAAGGTTTAACCACTGCGCCACTTCGCTCGGTGTCACTATATAAAGGAACGCTCCTTAGTAACCTCAGCTGCTGATAGTAACAAAAGAATCATGCTGGACGATGCCGCCGGTAGGCGCGATTTCTCTGGCGACCTGCCGTTTCTTCCACCCTTCCATTCCCGCGGTGCTGCATTCTCACCTCGTTTCATCCTCGTCGGCTCCCAAGACCTCGATGTTAAGGCTCCCGCCTACCTGACGCTGGATCTGCGTCACAGTGTGTCGGTAATTCACGTTTTTCTGAGAAACTATTGAACGTGCGTCCAACGTGCTGATCTGCGAAACGAGCAAACACTTCAGACGAAGGCCTTTGAGTGTTTTCAAGACGTCACGCATATTAGAAACGCCATTTTTGAGTACTCCTTAATGGCTAGAAACGACTTTTTCAAAGCGTCGTAGCTCAAAAACACACGCGTCAGTTACATACGGAGCTACTCAAGGGCCCTGCACTGAGCCTTCTTACTGACTTTCCACCAATAAAAAATTAGGGTCACCGCTGAGCGTCCCATAGGTACCCCAAGAGCAACGAGAGCACTGCACGTGCGCTTAGCGGCGACGGCGCACTTGATGCGCGAGTCAGTGTCGCCCTTACCGCTCCTGCGCCTCTCGGTCACACGCTCCACGCACGGTAACAAACGGAACGCGTCCCGCCGTCGGGGTCAGTCGCGGAGTTTTCTGCGCGGTGAGTTGGTCGCTTGTTGCGCTGGCGGTTCGACTGGCCGAAGAATCCGACCTGCCGACCGGCCGGCCGGCCGCTTCTCGGATGCTACATCCGCGTGCGTCCGCGCGGCCTCCGGGATATGATGATGGGCGCCCCCCTCTCCGCGCCACATGCGCACATGAGTAATTGAAATCAGGGGACGCCGACAGTGGCGGAACAACCTTCCAGCCTCGAGTCCCCGTGTGCTGGCGGCTGTTCGCGGCACAGAAACGAGGGAGCAATAAGGACGACTCCGACGCGCGGT
>NQII01004181.1:119021-153710 GCA_002778355.1 Clitarchus hookeri
CTCCGACGCGCGGTACGCGTGTCGGAGTCGCCCTTATTGCTCCCTCGCTTCTGTCACCCCGGGCGCATCTACACGCAATCTTGTGTGTAGTGTTTCCGTTGTACCGCTGGAACCACGGGACTTTAAGGGCCGTCCCTTTCATTTCATAAGTGCAAAGTCTGTAGCAAAGTTCAGTACCACGTCCCGATACTAGTTCTCAGTGTTTCCGGCGAGTACATTTTGCGATAAGGCGGCGTGAGAAGGCAGATTTTAGCTATCGAAAGTAGTGTTTCTAGTACGCGCGGTGTCTTGAAAGAAGGTCGTCTTACGTCGTCTCAAGTGTATTTTATTTCTGTAGATCAGTGCATAAGGTGCACGCAAAATAGTTTAGTAAAAAAAAAAACGAGTAATTCAAACACACTGCAATGCAGATCAAGCTTCGTGTATGCATAGTCCTCTTAAGGAGTTTCACTACCCGCCATCTTGGAATGACTGCATTTTCATCACAACCTGCATAATAAATCTTGTATTCTAATTTAGACATCTACGAGGTATAGGGGATTGCTATGCACATGTTCTAAAACATATATTGCTTGACTACTGTTGCTAGTATCATTTTTACGATCGCAGGCAAGAAAAAAAACCTTTTTCTTGCCGACAGTCACTGGTCAAAAATTAATTAAAGTAGTGAATATGCAATAATTTCATAAAGCTTGAGAAGCTGTCATTTATTGTGTCATGCAAAAGTTTCTTCAAAAAATTTTCAAATCGGACTCATGACCAAAATATTTGTAAACCCTAGATTGCAGGGACTGAATTCCCTTAAGACACCCCCGCCTATCTGGCGCTTGAACTGTGCTACAGGATGTTGGTAATTCACGATTTTTCTGCGAAACTATGAAACGTGCGTCCAATTTGCTGATCTACGAAACCCACTTCAGACGAGGGCTGTCGAGTGCTCTCAAGACGTCGCGCACATTAGAAACACCTTTTCTGAGAACTCACAAATAGCTGAAAACGGCTTTTTATCAAAGCTTTGTATCGCACAATATAGGCTACGCGTCAGATACATACAAAAACTACTCGAGAACCATGCATTGAACATTCCTACAGACTCTCCACCAATAAAATAATAGGGTTACGTCCGCAAGTCCCGTAGGTACACGCAGTGCGACGAGTACTCTACGTGTCAATCCAGAGCCTGGCGCTTAGTGGCGATGGCGTACTTGACGCGTGATGTGGTGTCACCTTAACCGTGCTTCTCGGTCTCAAACGCGGAAGAAAGCCCAATTTAGGCGGGAGCCTTAAGTGGTCCGCCCGCCTGCACTGGAAGTGTTTGACGCATTTGAGGCCTCGAAACGTGTGAGCCATAGGGCGGACTCCCGCTTACTCGCAACTCGCATATTCGCCTCTGCGCGCAAGACGCTCAATTGGTGTGTAGTTTTCCAGTCAACGAGTTGCCTGAACGTGAATTTATATAATTTTCTGCCACGCTTATAAATACAAAATTATAACGCGTGTCTAAAAAAACCACTAAAGTTTCTGTATAGACTAATTAACTGCCAAAATAGATTCTGAAAAAGAAACCTGTTTATCTATTTTCACGCCAAAAAAATATATCCGTGATGTTGAAGTGAGATCTTGAAACTTGTCTTTTGGCACGAGACCTTGTATAAATGGGGGTTTTTTTTTTTTTCGTATTGAGACCCAAATACGAAATATCCAACCTTTCTTTAACCACGTGTTTTCTACCAAAACCCTGCAATGCACTTCGTGTTCCAGTCAGGCGGAGCTTTGAGGCCCGATTTATAAACTACGCAAGAAACGCAAGCACACATGAAACGCAAAGACGCGAACAGTAGAACACGCGTATTTCAGAAGTTTATAAACTTAGCAGGACGCAAGAACGCAACGCAAAAATTGGTCAAATCTCAATTTTTTATTTTCGCTTGCGTTTTGCGCCTTTAGAATTTGCGAAACTCGCTTTACACTAGTACAAAAGGCTATGATTTAAAGTTGTTATTATTATTTATTTTCTTGGATTGTGAATTTATGTCCATATCTATGCGTTGAATCTTAACTAATATTATAAATGCGAAAGTGTGTTTGTTTGTTTTTTTGTTTGTCCTTTCACGTCGCAACGGAGCAACGGATCGACGTGATTTTTTGTACAGAGATAGTTGGAGGACCGGGACGTTACACAGGCTACTTTTTATCATTAACAAATATCTCTTTCCCTCAGGAAAAGAATTTTAGTAAAGATAGCGCTCGGGGTACAATGCTGCGTCAATGTAAGTTGTTAGTGTGGGACGAAAGCACAATGTCACACAAAAAAGTGATACAGGATATACGAAACGATACAGACATTATGGGAGGAATTTTTGTATTACTGGCTGGTGACTTCCGCCAAACTCTACGGGTCATTCAGAGGGGNCGCAAGACGCTCAATTGGTGTGTAGTTTTCCAGTCAACGAGTTGCCTGAACGTGAATTTATATAATTTTCTGCCATGCTTATAAATACAAAATTATAACGCGTGTCTAAAAAAAACACTAAAGTTTCTGTATAGACTAATTAACTGCCAAAATAGATTCTGAAAAAGAAACCTGTTTATCTATTTTCACGCCAAAAAAATATATCCGTGATGTTGAAGTGAGATCTTGAAACTTGTCTTTTGGCACGAGACCTTGTATAAATGGGTTTTTTTTTTTTCGTATTGAGACCCACATACGAAATATCCAACCTTTTTTTAACCATGTGATTTCTACCAAAACCCTGCAATGCACTTGATGTTCCAATCAGGCGGAGCTTTGAGGCCCGGTTTATAAACTACGCAAGAAACGTAAGCACACAAGAAACGCAAAGACGCGAACAGTAGAACACGCGTATTTCAAAGATACAGTTTATAAACTACGCATGACGCAATAACGCAACGCAAAAATTGGTCAAATCTCATTTTTTTTTATTTTAGGTTGCGTTTCGCGCCTTTAGAATTTGCGAAACTCGCTTTACACTAGTACAAAAGGCTATCATTTTAAGTTGTTATTATTATTTTATTTTCTTGGATCTACTTCTATGCGTTGAATCCTAACTGATATTATAAATGCGAAAGTGTATTTGTTTGTTTTTTCGTTTGTCCTTCTTTCACGTCGCAATGGAGCAACGGATCGACGTGATTTATTGTACAGAGATAGTTGGAGGACCGGGAAGTTACATAGGCTACTTTTTATCTCTAACAAATATCTCATTCCCTCAGGAAAAGAATTTTAGTAAAAATAGCGCAGGGGTACAATGCTGCGTCAATGTAAGTTGTTAGTGTGGGACGAAACCACAATGTCACACAAAAAAGTGATACAGGATATACGAAACAATACAGACATTATGGGAGGAATTTTTGTATTACTGGCTGGTGACTTCCGCCAAACTCTACGGGTCATTCAGAGGGGCACACCCGCAGATGAAATCAAAGCGTGTCTCAAGTCGTCTAGCTTATGTGCAAATATCAAGAAATTCAGCTTGACGGCAAATATGAGAATTCACCTCTACAATGACGTTGATACAGAACATTCTGCTGATGCACTATTAAAAATTGGAGATGGGTGGTTAGAAACAGATGCCGACGGCTGTGTGTCACTAACAGGGGATTTTAGTAATTTGGTGCAGAGTGATACGGAACTGATTGCTGGCGTTTACCCAGATCTACAAATAAATATAAATGACGACCAGTGACTATGCAAAAGAACGATTCTAGCACCAAAAAGCGACATAGTTAGTGCTCTGTTCTGTGTTTATGATCAGTGTCTGTCCACTAACAAATACCGTTATTTCTCCCTATAATTTTGTTACTATAACCATGCGAGCGAAGCCGCGGGTGAAAGCTATTAATAAATAAAGATTATAATTACGTATCAAAATATTTCACTATCTCCGTCTTGCTGAGAACATTTAATAGAGTTCCTAGAAATTCGCTATTCAGGCATTATAAAACTCTGTGCCNCTATGCAAAAGAACGATTCTAGCACCAAAAAGCGACATAGTTAGTGCTCTGTTCTGTGTTTATGATCAGTGTCTGACTACTAACAAATACCGTTATTTCTCCCTATAAGTTTGTTACTATAACCACGCGAGCGAAGCCGCGGGTAAAAGCTANCTAACAAATACCGTTATTTCTCCCTATAAGTTTGTTACTATAACCACGCGAGCGAAGCCGCGGGTAAAAGCTATTAATAAATAAAAATTATAATTACGTATCAAAATATTTTACTATCTCCGTCTTGCTGAGAACATTTAATAGAGTTCCTAGAAATTCGCTATTCAGGCATTATAAAACTCTGTGCCNACTATCTCCGTCTTGCTGAGAACATTTAATAGAGTTCCTAGAAATTCGCTATTCAGGCATTATAAAACTCTGTGCCAGTAACTTAATAAAGCCCAAAACTTAAAATAAAGAGCCCGTGTAACTCAGTATATGTTATAGAAGTGAAACTTCTTTGGCGATTATAAGGTATACAACATAGCTCTCTCTTTTTCTCTCTAGCCGAGTGCAGATCTTCCGTCTTTTTTTGCGTAACAAATGTTGCAAAACGTTTCACATTACGTTTTATATTATATAACCTTCTAATTTTACTCTCATCGCTCACCAAAGAAGTTTCACTTAAAAAAAAATCTTAAATAAACAATTATGTTTGAAAAAATGATAAACATGTTCACTAAAATGCGTTATGAAAATACATTTTTGTACTCGTTTCATATTATTATTTTGCATTGTTGGCAATGTCTTGCGTCGTGCGATGTTTATAATCGACCGTGATTTTCTTGCGAGGCGTAGTTGCATTCTTGCGTCTGTTGCATAGTTTATAAACCCTGCCTAAGCGAGGCCCGATTGTGTACGTAAANGAGGCGTAGTTGCATTCTTGCGTCTGTTGCATAGTTTATAAACCCTGCCTAAGCGAGGCCCGATTGTGTACGTAAGGCGGCCTTTCCACTGCCTCGTGTTAGGTGAGCACGTCATGATATCTGATGTCACAGTTGAAGTGTCTATCAAACAGCGGGCTGTGGAAAAAAAAAAACCCCTTGCGTGATGACTGTCGAGTAGAGATGGGTCGTTACAGCTATTTTCTGTACCTGTTACAAATTGATACAGATACAGGCCTGTATCTGATACGAAGTATCTTAGCCTTTCTGTATCACATACGGGAATTTATGAGCTTCCACTTTTCCCGAGTGCGGGGTTGTTGTAAGGTACAAAGTATCAGATAGGCATGTTTCAGATACGTGCGTTACCATGTATGTGTTTTGAGTTGGTGTACTGCGAGATCTTGGGTGTACTGTGTGTTATGTTTNAGCGGCCTTTCCACTGCCTCGTGTAACGTGAGCACGTCAGCATAATATCTGATGTCACAGTTGAAGTGTCTATCAAACAGCGGGCTGTGGAAAAAAAAACCCCTTGCGTGATGACTGTCGAGTAGAGATGGGTCGTTACAGCTATTTTCTGTACCTGTTCCAAGTTGATACAGATACAGACCTGTATCTGATACGAAGTATCTTAGCCTTTCTGTATCACATACGGGAATTTATGAGCTTCCACTTTTCCCGAGTGCGGGGTTGTTGTAAGGTACAAAGTATCAGATAGGCATGCTTCAGATACGTGCGTTACCATGTATGTGTTTTGAGTTGGTGTACTGCGAGATCTTGGGTGTACTGTGTGTTATGTTTTACAGTGAAATTATGTATGGATAAGAACAAGATCATAATAAAAGTCTTCATTTGTGTGAAAATTTTTCAGAGAGGATAATGAACTTACTATATGTAAATCGTGTAAACGAAAACATAGCTATAAATCATCCTTTAAAATAAACTAAATATCATACTATGCAGTCACCAAATTTAAATCAAGAAATTCGGTTTCATCATAACCGCACATTTTAAACATCATTAAAATTTTATAGTATCAGAATTACAGGGAAAAGAGCAAACGCAACATGCAGGCGGGAAATGTTAAACTGATGCTAAATGTATTTGATAATTCGGCAGTGTAATAGTTTACAGTACTTGATACAAGTGTGAATCAGATACATAGTAACAGGTTGATACTGCGTGACCCACCTCTACTGTCCGGCATGATCAGGGCGATCCGTTTGGAGACGATACTTCTAGCCCGTATGCGAGGAGATCAAAGAGGCCGACCTAGCAGCCGTGTTCTGAGTGGGAGTTGACGTACAGTGGATGCAGCCGCCCGCGTTTCGCCTCGAATGTCCCACGGGCACGTACGAGAGAAGTACAACTTATAACGCACCTTTGTGTGACCTACAAGTGCGTTTATCGATTTCAATGTTCATAATAAACATAAATTATTCAGTACTTGCTTATTAAAATATTGGTTTTACCCACTCCACAGTAACGGGTTGTAAAATTTACTCTGATTTACTTGTAGTGTTACACAAATAATCTTAAGAACTAGTTTCCAAAAAAAAAAAAAATATTTGTAAAAAATTAACTCTGTGGAGCGTGTAGAGAAAAAGTGTGTTTCACTGTGAGCTTATTNGAGTTGACGTACAGTGGATGCAGCCGCCCGCGTTTCGCCTCGAATGTCCCACGGGCACGTACGAGAGAAGTACAATTTATAACGCACCTTTGTGAAACCTACAAGTTCGTTTATCGATTTCAATGTTCATAATAAACATAAATTATTCAGTACTTGCTTATTAAAATATTGGTTTTACCCACTCCACAGTAACGGGTTGTAAAATTTACTCTGATTTACTTGTAGTGTTACACAAATAATCTTAAGAACTAGTTTCCAAAAAAAAAAAAAATATTTGTAAAAAATTAACTCTGTGGAGCGTGTAGAGAAAAAGTGTGTTTCACTGTGAGCTTATTCGCTTCGTGTTACATCAATCATACACGCCTTAAAAACAAAAAAGTAAAATTAAAATAATAATCTTTATTTAGGTGAAGCAAGGTTTCGCATTGTGCGAATTCCCGAAACATAAAATTAAGACCGTAATTTGAACAACTCAGTATATTTTGTTTGGGTTATATTTATTAAAAACATTTTTGACTGCTGATAACTATCACATAGAGTAATCATATCGTAAATTAAAATTTGATTTAGGCCTATGTCGTACATTCAACAAACACTATGCCCTTAACAGTTTCAAATATACAGGCAAAAAAAAAAAAACTCCGTCAAAATATATTGAGAAGTTCAATTTCAGTTCTCGATTATATATTTCCGGAATTCTCGCATAGTAAGATTTTTCCATAGACCGTAAGTAAAAAAAAAAAAACATTTTTTAAGCGCTTTTTTAACATGTATGAAGGAAAATGTAAGCATAAGAGTATTTTCCAAACNAAAAAAAAAAAACATTTTTTAAGCGCTTTTTTAACATGTATGAAGGAAAATGTAAGCATAAGAGTATTTTCCAAACACATGTGCATTTAACTTCCTTTTTTCAATTAGACCGCAGTTTGTAAACGACGCTCTTGTCGAATTTGAGCCAATAACTAACCTGCAAGAAAACGAGGACCAAATCCCGCGCCACGTGGTCTGGAGTGTAATTGGAGCATCAACCAATTAACAATTAAGTGAGGCTCGAGTACTCAAAGGATTGTGGAGTCTAACTTGCTGCTAAATGAAACCGCGAAATTTTAGTGTGTCTAGATATTAATCAGGAACTTTGTCTTTACTAATAAGTGAGCACTCTGAGGCACTAGTTATTTTCCCCAATCAATCATTTTTTGTCCTTTCACTACTTTTTAAAATAAAAATCGCCAAGTAAATAATAAACACAGTGTATATATTTCACCGGATTTGAAAGTTACCGACTGAGGCTACAATAAAATACATTCATCGGCTACTATTCCAATTGTGAGGGCTTCAAAAAGTGCTCACTTTACCGTGAATTGCCTAGATAGACTATTCTTGGAAAATTGAACAGTTTTTAAGGCTCTCCCAGCAGGCAATAGCAATTAATATTTATTTCATTGCAGCCTCGGACGTAAACTTTCGAAAATGGGGAAATGAATTTACTGTGTTTATTAGTCATGTGGCAATTTTATGTTAAAAGTTGGCGGAAAGATAGAAATTGGCTAAAAGGAACTATTTGGCATGGCCTTAAAAACTGCTTGCTTTGCTTGGAATGGCCTGTAAGGGCCCTAGGTTGGTGGATTTGGACACGGCCTGCGTGTGTGTGCGCGTGCTCGCGCGAATCCCTTCCCTCCCACGCGCGGGATCGACTCCTTTTGAAGACGAAGGCCGCCGACGCGCGTGAACCACTCGCCTGGCGTTTGCGCGGTTGTTGTCCGCGGCGGCGAAGGGGGTGTGTCAGGGGTCATGCGCCGGTGGCGTGAGAAACGGGCGGGGTGGATCTCTCCTCCCTCCGCCGTCCCCCCTCCACATCGCCCACACTTCACGAAACAGTGACCTTGCACCTCCTCCCCCCTCCTGCCGGACGTCTTTCGCTGGACCCATCCTGGACTGGCCCATTCATGAGCGGTCAAGACTTGAGCCCCAAGGCACCCGTGTCTGCCGCCACATACTTCCCGCGTTTGGCGGCTCACGAGTGCAGAACGCGACTGATGGGCAACCCGTAGACAAGGAGGATACGAGGGGTTATAGTCAACAGGTCAGTTTCAAGAAATGGGACCACGGTGGCTGAGCTGTTAGCCTGCTAGCCTCCCACCAAAGCGAACCAGGTTCAATGCCCGACCGGTTCATTCCTGATTTTCGCAAGTGGGAATCGTGTCGGACGATGTCACTGGTAAGCGGGTTTTCTCGAAGATCTCCCGCTTCCCCCTCCCTTTCATTCTGGCGTTGCTCCATACTTACCTCACTTCACCCTCATCGGCTCTCAATAACCACCCAAATCTCCTCACTCACTCACAGTTTAAGGAAATCAAGAGGTGTCGTGCAGTTCTCAAATATTAGCAATAGGTGTGTGACGTAATGTACAAACATTGGTTCCGTATTTTTAAGACTGGTGCTGTCAGGTGAAGCAAATTACTTCCAGGAACGTTCCCATCAGTCTTTCGTACAAAAAAAAAAAACAAAAGAAGTATTTTATTGGACCCTGACCCTGCCAGTGGCCATTACGAAGTTTGAAATAAAATATATCACGTTATGATGCAATACATGACATTGTGACAGATACCAGCAGAGAGACTGCGCCCGGAGTAGGTTTGGAAGAGTTTCTCCTGGTATGCGCAGCTGTAGCGCAAAGTACACCCGTACAGCCACCTGGAGCTAATCTTGTGTTCGAGGTAGAAGCGCGAAAGCGATAAGGGCGACATTACCACGGGCGTCGAGTGCGCCACCACCGCCAGTGGCGAGTGGTGAACTGTTGCCAGGTAAGCTGGTGCTTTTTCACTGCTGTACATTCTCGGTGCATGCAGCAGGAACCAATAACCACTGTGGAGCTTAGGAAAACTGGATGTTGGCCTATTTCGACCACTTACAACGAACAGGCAAGGGACCCATTACACACGTATTGTGGTGTCACCTGTCGAACAAGGTTTTAACGGTGGAAATGTAAACTGGCTAGCAACAGGGTACAGTACAGAGCTGACGCCAGCTTACCTTGCAACAGTTCACCACACGCCACTGATCGCCGCTATGTGCCACTCTGAACTGGAGTGCAGTGTTCTCGTAGTGCTGCGTCTGCCTACGGGACTTTCAGCGGTGGCCGTATTATTTTATTGATGGAAAGTCTGTAGCAAACATTAAAACAGGCTGCTATCGCTCGTGTCTGGTAAACGTGTTTTAAGATACAGCAGTCTGAATNAGTCTGTAGCAAACATTAAAACAGGCTGCTATCGCTCGTGTCTGGTAAACGTGTTTTAAGATACAGCAGTCTGAAATTTTTTTTTAAACAATTTTGGAGGGATCAAAAAATATATTTATTACATGCGCGATATCTCGAAAGTACCATTCCGTCCTCGCCTGAGGTATTTTGTTGTAGATGAACATATTGAGCACATCTTCGATATTATTGTAAAAAAAAAAACCGCATTTCAAAGATGTTGCAACGAAATTCAAAAGCTTAGAGTTAACCGTGTCAGTATCACAATTTCTTAAGAAAGAAGGAGCCGTGGTTGTGTAGTCAGACTACGCCCCCCCCCCTTTTTCCTCCTAGGCGAACCGGCTTCGGTTCCCGGAAGACCTTGGTGCTATAGGGCCTATTTTACTACACTGTAAAATTCTTTGGCAGAATTAACTTATTTTAAATATTTGTGTTAAAAATCAATTAATAATTGTTTTTTTTTTCTAAACCAATTTTAAGCGTATTTACATTCCTGACGTTTCATAAAGCATATTTTGCCACAAAAAATTATTCAGCAAGACTATCATTATAAGTACTCTTGTTTTATCAAATAAAAATTAATAATAATAATGAAATAACAATTCTAAATAATTAGTTTTATTTACATTAATTTAAGTTATATAAAGACTACTTTCGTGCCTGAAATGTATGTGCACGAAATCAATTACTATAAATACTACGTTATAGATCGCAGCCTATATAAAACAAGTTACAATATTAGCCATGAGGGTGCTGTATACCAACTTTAACCTCTTGTCGATTAACCGTTTAGGTTGCGGCTATAGGTTTGGCAATTTGTATATACAGGCGTCATTGATAATATACACAACGCATTTGTCCATTACATTGATTATATTTTCGTCCATTTGTCTATTACTTTCATTACACTCGTATTATATCGATAATACGAGAATGGCTTATCGATTATTTCAGCAGACATTTTATTTTCATACTCGATAATTATTGATTGGCTACATAGAATCTCGGAATAGTTGATACACTGTAGCAAAGGTGAATTTAGTCGGAAATATTCACGCACACGTTTAGCTAAAGACGTCAGACATTTTTGATGTGTAGAATATATTTAGAATGATGCTTTCATTGTTCGAGATGGCTTGAAAGCAGTTTTTCCTAGACTCCTCTGAATGTGATTTCTTTNCTCGATAATTATTGATTGGCTACATAGAATCTCGGAATAGTTGATACACTGTAGCAAAGGTGAATTTAGTCGGAATTATTCACGCACACGTTTAGCTAAAGACGTCAGACATTTTTGATGTGTAGAATAGATTTAGAATGATGCTTTCATTGTTCGAGATGGCTTGAAAGCAGTTTTTCCTAGACTCCTCTGAATGTGATTTCTTTNATTTAGAATGATGCTTTCATTGTTCGAGATGGCTTGAAAGCAGTTTTTCCTAGACTCCTCTGAATGTGATTTCTTTACTTGTGGAAATACCAGACGTACAGAGTAGTGTCTTATTAAGGGGCCCGCCTAGTTGGAGCTTTTTTCCGCACTTGAGGCCGAGAACTATGGAAGCGATAAGGACGACCCTGCCACGGGCATCAAGGGCTCCATCGCCGCTACGTGCAGGATTCTGAAATGGCGTGCAGTGTTTTCATTGTGTTGCGTGTACATGTGGGATTTTAGTTTTAATAATGGAACGTCTGTAGAAAGAATCAAAACAGGTCCGTATATTAATATTTATATGGCGTGTGTATTTCGAGATAAAACGCTTTAAGAAAATCCGTTTTATAGCTATGTGGATGACACGGTGCCGTGTTTAAAAATAACCACTGTTGGATATGGAAGTTTTCACACGTGACGACACGCGCCGTGGTGTGTTCGGTGCCGCTTCTGTGCCGTAGACGGCACGGCGCCGTGCCGTCTACGGCAAAAAAAAAACCGTAACGCCTGAAAGGGACCTTACAGACCTCTTGTGAAGTGTGCGTTCTTTCCGTAGATCACCACATTGGACGCATAGTTTCATAGAAAAAAAGTGCATTTCAAACACTCCGCAGCTCAATTCAAGCGCGAAGTGGCCGCCTGGCTGAATGTGTTTTGCACGTCCAAGACCTAAAATNCAAACACTCCGCAGCTCAATTCAAGCGCGAAGTGGCCGCCTGGCTGAATGTGTTTTGCACGTCCAAGACCTAAAATCACGGAAGCGCTAAGGGCGACCCAGGCATGCTCATTATGCCTCACCGTAGCCTCTATCACTAAACTGACACGCCGTCTACCCGTGTATAACGCACCTCTGAGACTTTCAAAGGTAACCGTGTAATTTTACGCTGAACTAGTTTATACCTACTTAAAAATGAANATAACGCACCTCTGAGACTTTCAAAGGTAACCGTGTAATTTTACGCTGAACTAGTTTATACCTACTTAAAAATGAATTCAAAAACATCCGATTTGACCATTTTCAATTGTGAAATAATTGGCTTTGGAGTTAAACTGAGAACCTGAATTTGTTACACAAACGTGTAACGTTTTATAAATTCTATTCCTAAGCAGACCTCTTTCAATCACGTTGAGCAGTTTTGTAATACGACGATTTCTACCGAAGTTCTGCACACCGTTCGGTGGCTTGGGCAGTCTGCCACCTTAAGGAGCCCGCCTACTTGCATGGTTTTTCTCCTTTTTGGCCAATAAGCGTGGGGGTTATAAGGATAACACTGGCACGCACTACAAATTCGCCATCGCCACTACGCGCATGGCTCTGAACTGGCGTGCAGTGTTCTCGTAGTGCTGCGTGTACCTATGGGACTATCAACGGCAACCCTAACATTTTATTGAATAAATGTCTGTAGGAAAGTTCAACATGGACTCCTATTATAGTATCCGGCTTGTATGTTTCAAGTCGCAGCAGTCTGAAATAGGCGTTTTTCACTATATTGGAGGGCTACGAAATAATATTTACCGCACGCGTGTTAACTTTAAAGTAACATTTCGTCCTCACATAGGGTATGATGTATTTTCGTAGGTGAACATACTGGTTGCACGTTTAATATACTGGATTCCCAACACTCTGCAATGCAGTTCAAGCGCCAGGCATGCGGGAGCATTAACACTTTCATGCCCATTGCAAACAACCAACATGTTTCACAATAAGCTAATATTTGACCGGTCCTGTACTCTGCGAGGCTTGATGTCCAACGATCTTCTCTGGGGTAACTGATTTCCAAGCCATGCTACTGCGCTACGTTATGATTGGTTAACATTACTATCGCCAAACACAAAGCCTACGGCTTACTGGCGAAGTTAACGAAACACGTTGTTTGTCAGTTTAAGTACAAGACGCATCAAAAAATTCAGATCGGCAAAACTATAAATTGTACGTTAACGTGGGAATAAAAGGGTTGAGTGGTGTGCGGTTCGCGTCACGAAGTAAGTGCGAGTCTCGGCCCGGACATCTCATAACCGCTGTCGAGCGGAGGTAGGACTGGTTTGTAAAAAAAAAAAGAGCACGTTAGGTGACTGAAGTGGAATAGGATGGAAGAGGGTCGGAGAGTATTACTTCGCGAGCCACTTGTTTATAAATACGCCCTGACTCAACGTCTTCCAATAGCGAGTTCCGCTTCGTCCGTCCGATTTTATCGAGGCTTCGTGGCGCCGAAGAGTGGACGCGTGGTCATCATCGAAGCATAAAAAGAAACTTATTAACCTCGGGTCTCGCCGGCGCGATAACGTCGTGCTTTGCAAGCGCTCGTCACAGTTCCACGAAAAGGACATTTTTAGGAAGGGTGCCTTATAAAGGTAGGACCCGACAATTTGACGGGATCGTGCGGTTCTCTGGTAAGTTTTAACACTGTTCATTTGTGTTATTGTGGTTCTGGCGACCAGATAATTTTTTTTATGTCGTCGGAGACTTGAAGTCTATATCGAAAAATATTTCCAGATAAAAAATTAAGTACGTTATATTTTGCAATTTATAAACTGATCACAGGTCCAGAACTCGACAAGTTTATCGCAGTGGTTAGATCATGTTGTAGAAACTGGGCTTCAAAATAATCGTTATGAACCTTGAAGCCACGTAATAATACAGTAATGTTTAAAGAAAACTTTTTATACTTATTGTTTCTTNATAATCGTTATGAACCTTGAAGCCACGTAATAATACAGTAATGTTTAAAGAAAACTTTTTATACTTATTGTTTCTCACTTATTACACATGTTTGGTATACTAAAATAGCCGAAATATTTTTATGTATTGCAAAATACTACTATCTTTAAGGTGTACCCTTGCAGTTCTTGGTCGCAACGAATTTAAATGGAGAAAACGTCAATATTCTTTTATTTTGAGAAGAAAGAACTTCATTTTTTTTTAAGACGGCGATATTTTTAAAATACCTGTAAAGTAGTATTGAAATAACCAAATATTGATGGTTTTCATTCTTTTAAATTGTTAAAATTACAAAGGCCTGTTCAATAGTTAAGCAAGTACAATGAAGCGCTCTGACGTGTTTGCCGATTTTTAGCCTACTCTCTGAAGTAAAGACAGGTTTATGCAGTTACCAGAATGTCGAATGTCCTAATAAATTTTGAACCCGTAAACCGAATTTCACCAAACTCGGTCCACGTATAGTAAGTACTTAAGTAGTGAGTACATCTAGCTTTTAAAGTTTTCGATAAAGCTGCTACTTATTTTCAAAATGGCGGCCATTTAAGATGTAGGGCACAGTGTTATATATCGGAAACTATTGAACTAATACATAGTATCAAAATGGTCTTCATTTGAATTTTTTGGGTGTTTGTCATATCGGACAAAATTGACAGATTTGAAACAAAATCGGAACTTTGACATATTTTATAGTGTTTGCGTATCATTATTAAGCCTTTTTGGAAGATGACGTCAACTGATCAAATAAAATAATGCTCTTACTACCTATCTCAGAAACTATTCAACCAATTTAATCCAAATTTGGCATAAAGGTGGTATTATGATGAGACATCCTACAATTTGACACCTCAGTACCCTTGTTGTTAAAATGCCAATCATATAAATAGTTTAGGTGACACAACCAATTACCAACTTCCACTTAGTGGACGTGGTAAGTAAAGTTGCCAGAGCNGACATCCTACAATTTGACACCTCAGTACCCTTGTTGTTAAAATGCCGATCATATAAATAGTTTAGGTGACACAACCAATTACCAACTTCCACTTAGTGGACGTGGTTAGTAAAGTTGCCAGAGCACTCGTTTCCCACGACGGCGAACGGGTTTCGATTNGCACTCGTTTCCCACGACGGCGAACGGGTTTCGATTCCCGTCAGTTGGAATCCCGCCGAAAGATGCCACTTGTCGTCACCGGGTTTTCTCAGGAATCTCCCGTTTTCTTTGCCCCTGTATTCCGCCGCTGCCTCATACGTCGCTTCACATTCGTCGGCTCTCAAAAAAAAACCTCGTTTTTTAGAGCAGCTCAAAACATTACCCTGCCTCCCTTCCACTCTTCCTCGATTTTAACATAATTTGGGGTGTTAGCAGTAAATTATTTTATTCGAAAATTTCTATCAGCTATTTTGTATGATACCGCTAACAGAAATACTATTTATATCAATTTAATATTTCTGGAACTAACAGAAAGTGTCCGAACAAATTTAACATACCAAAGACTCTATTAAAAACAGAAATGATCGAGTAATTTTAGAAGTATATTTCACTTATTTACGTAATGGCTGTATCTTCACAAACTGTGGTATGTGTTATATACCTAGAAAAATTAAACCTATTTGAACTCAGCGATGAAGGCTACGATGTCTCACTGTGGGAACTGAATTTACTAGAGCAAAACCTCTTTCGTCAGTCATTTTTGATGAAATAATAATCTAAAAAAAAAATATACATATATATTATATAAGCAATATATTTCTACATTTTAATCAAGGCCCAAAATATTTGANATCTAAAAAAAAAATATACATATATATTATATAAGCAATATATTTCTACATTTTAATCAAGGCCCAAAATATTTGACATACAATTTATAATATAACAATTTACTATTATTATGAAGCAGTCATCTATTTCCAGGAGTTCTTTTTATTTTAGTGTGCTATGCAAAATTTCTGCTACCTTGTACTGAAGGACCAACTGTCGGCATTGAATTCACTTAGTATTAGCTTCAATAGTAGGCTATTTTGGANTGCTACCTTGTACTGAAGGACCAACTGTCGGCATTGAATTCACTTAGTATTAGCTTCAATAGTAGGCTATTTTGGAAGGTAGTGCTACCGAAATATATATTTAGAGACCTTAATGATATGCTCGCATCTAGTACACCAATTACAATTAAATATTGTGGGGTAATGCTTTTACAGTGAAATGTTAATATACAAAATCCTACTAACTCAAGCACTAAGTGCCTTGACAAAATTATTTCCGTATATGTATATATATATCGGTAGAATATACATTTTTTCCTTCCAGTAAAGGCGAATGGCGAAATATTACTTGGCAAGTAGATAATCCATAAGCATATCTGATTGCTTATTATTTCGTAATTTTCCAACTGACTTTAAGATTTGTGTGCAATGAGTGGCTTTCAGCCAATCACAGTTCATTAAGTACTTTTGAAATAATATTTGGAAAACCGTCACTGCCCCTACCTGCTTACATTTTCACGAGAACGCTGAGTTGCTTGCGCCCAGTAGAGTCGGTAACGACGTGTGAAATTAAAAACGTTAGGTTAACATTTGCGAAAATCAAAATAATTTATTTTGCTTTCTGTTTTCTAATGGACGTAAGTGACAGGATTAGCAAATTTGTAATATATTTACTTTTCCAGTAGTTTCACAGTCCCACTTGAATAATGTGACCATGTCCATGTCAATGTTAATTTTACATATGGTGGAGGAGTATACAATGAGATCGTAAGCAGGGCTAAAAGTGCTTGATTTTACGTGAGCAGCCGGGATTACTGAGTAGAGAGGAGAGTTTAAGCCACATACCTACGCAGAAATCAGTTCCTTAATGTCAACAATGAATGGCATTCTCGCCAATTGAAATGTCAACTCGTAGCTTAGCGGTTAATATACTGTTTATTTAAAAAAAAAACCTGCTATCCGATCTTGCTTGCAAGCAGGTACGGAGGTTTCTATGCTATAACCTGTAACACTATACAGTACTTGCTGGCACACAAGAAAATGTGCTCACGTATTTTTTGATTTTACTTCTGTAACTGTGGTTCTAGGAATGACTTCACTCACAGCTTCCGCAATATTCGTTAATGGAAGAAGCGCACTCAAAAACTGAATTAACTAAATGACAACTGTTGTGAATGAGATAAATGTACCACAGTTTTCTCTCTCAATATCTAAAATTTCTACCTTGTAGGAAACCTTACACTTAAAATTGCACACGAGCTATTGNCACAGTTTTCTCTCTCAATATCTAAAATTTCTACCTTGTAGGAAACCTTACACTTAAAATTGCACACGAGCTATTGCCAGAACGTCCATGAAAACGTTCAGCAGTCGGCCAAATATTCTATTGAACAATCTGTAGGGACCTGCGTCCATTCAACTTGCATGGAAACTTCCAAGGAAGCGTCCATCGTGACACAAGGGCTTAAGGCCACTCTTCGTTTACTACGCCTTGGATCTACAATGTTTACCTGGACATTTTGTTAGTGCAACGAGTGTACACAACGTAGAAACCAGCACACCTTCAAGTAATTTACCAGGCGCTGCTGCTGGTCCGTAGGGAGACTTTCTACAGTTTCTGCAATTGTCCTTGCTTGGTCCGCTCGTATAAATCCCCGGGAGATGACCCACGATGACCTTTTGAGGCTCGTTTGTTTGGGTTTTACATGGCGCGGTTACGTACAGAGAGGCTGAAGGCCAGCGGGAACGGCTGATTACAGTGGACCTCGAGACACCTGAATACCTACCGGGAGCTCATAAATTCCGAGTCAAGGTGGAGATGGGCCTAGGACCGCATCGCCCGTGCGGCCACTTGGTCGATTGAGCGTGACGTCACAGCGTGTATAGGCCGTGACAAAATTGCTCGGCGGATCCTTTGATATGGGCGAACTCATTCCCCTGCTGGCTGCTAGAGGTTATGGGAACGAGCCTTGTACTTGCTTGGCTATCCCACGCAGATGAATTTTCCTTATTGGTTGCACGGGCTACCGACTGGCATGTTGGCTACCAGGCGCTGCTTGGCGAGTATCGTATTGCTGACCAGTCACGCCATTTCGCTGAAGTGTGTGGTTGGAGTTCGCTGCGTAAATGACTGTTTGGACTCTGTGTTAAATACTCGGGGGTGACGCTCTTGGCTTGGATTGAGACGATATTACACGATGCCTGCTGCGTACTTGGTCTCGTACAAGCTCCTACAAGGCCCGGTGCACGTGTCCGGTATACCAACCGCTATATGAGTCGCCATGGAAGATTCATATTACATGACAGCAGTTTGCGTACTAGCGTTTGGCACTCTCGGTGGGTGAGCAACGTGTGGTTCGTTGTAAATATGAACCCCATTCGTAGAACTGCTGTCAGTCAGTAACTTGCGTAGGCCTATTAAAAAACTAGCTAGCACATATTGATATTGCTATGTTACTGTTAGCCTTAACATGAGTTCATTGCTTACTGGGGTGTTTTTATTAATTTTCTTTAAAATGTCGTGAAGTCAGGAAAGAACGAAAGTGTTATTCTAATTTTGACAAAAATGATCAGCCGTTAGGAAAATGTAGTTTTTCTGTACGTACCAAGTTATTATCTGCATGTAATACCTTATGAAAAAAAAGTGTCCAACAGAGTTTCGAATTTACGCCCAAATCCACGCTCTGTAACGAGCGCCGTGACTTTGCCACTTACTGCCAGTTCACATATAGTCTGTGGAAATTAAATAGGGTATATATATGTAACAGCTTGAATCACTTTTTTTTCATAATTTGGGTAATGTTTTAAATATTTAGGAGAGTTTTAATCAATAATTAAAAGTTGACATCGCCAATATTATTAGTTTTTGTCAAATTTTAAATATATTTCAAAGAGTTTCAACCTCACGGATGTATCATCAAAATTGAGGAGTCCTGTTTGGTTTCTTAATGAAATTGTTTCCAGTAGTAGATACGGGCAGCGCCCTACACTCTGAAACTGCGGTGTGATTGGCCAAGTATGAAAGCCAGCGTGGAACTTGAAACAAAAAATAGGACGTGTTCTATTACCAAAACTGGTATGAAATCTGGCCGTACAAGGGGGGAATGCCATGACGGGTGCCATACTAGCCGGTGTAGCAGCCGCTATGGCAGACTTTGCACAAGCTTTTATGGAATCTGGCATAGGGTTATATGGCCTTTAGGCCATGTCTAAATTGGTAATTTTAATTTTCCGAAACGTTAAGTGACCCGATTGATTATAGCTACCTAAGTGATGATGTATTTGGTAGGTTAGATAGTTTCCAATTTAATACGTACATGAATTCACTAACTACTAATTTATCAAACAAATAAGTAATTATATCACCACTATATTAATTTGACGTACGAATTAAAATGTCATATGAAATGAAACAGCAAGATGAGAGGTCAGATACTAGAATGGATAGACTGAGAAATAAAATGAAACAACCGGGTTCAGACCTAGTTCAGCAAACGGGGGAACTGAAAATCGATTTAATGCAATAGAGTGATAAGTTTTACACTTTAGAGGCCGGTCTTAATAAGAGATTCCAGCAACAAGATAAGAAGTTTGACACACTCGGGTCTAGATTATCTGAGCACGTTACCGAAATTCTACAGTTATGGGAGAAAGTCAACCAGCACACAAAATCACTGGCCTATAATTTCAACACTCATTTTTCTAATAAGGGGTAAAGTACTGAAAACCAAGATCCAGCATACTGATAACATTGTAAAAACCCTACAAACAGCGGGACTTGAGACATGTAAAGCTGTGGAGTTAACACGAGAGGACGTCAATCTTCAGTACTCTGCACTAGAGAATAGGGTAGATGAAATCGAGTGCAACACTAACACCACACAGTCCACTACCCGTGACGAGGTAGTAAAACACATACATTCTTAACAAATTTAAAGCCAGCGCAAATGAAAAATATGATCTATAAAAGTCTGTGCACCGTTTATTCATAATCAGCTTCATGCTAGTTAACAAGGCTTAAAATATTTCGCACACGAAACATAAATTATAGAATAAATATTTATTATGTCGATCACATCAAATGTTAAAAAACTAAAAGTAAAAAATATTTTTAATATTCTCGTTAGTACACCGAAAAAAAACGCATACACCAAGTTAAAAATATATATATGTATGACACGCTTCATAGTTTTAATCCAACTTTAAACATTTAGAGAATTAATGTGGCACCCATACTTGCATACATAACAGCTCGCAGGCGTTGGAGGGACAACAGGGATAGAAATGAAAGAACGAGCTTCTCAGCACACATGTGACGGTTTACTGTATTAAAAATTATGTGGTTATTTTAAATGAAACTTTTAGCAGAGTTTTTACGCCAAAATTTCTTTCTCGGCGATCCAGGAGTCATCACGTTTGGATTGTCCCAGCCACCGCAAGTACACGTGACCAGTACATCGTTTCAGCAACTTATCCGCCAAATACACGCCTGGAAACTGCGTAGGCCAGATCTCTACGGTGTGAAATACGCCAATGATGGGTTCGCCACGTATGTCCTCGAGGTAATACATGCGTGGGTACTGGTATCGTATATGCACCACCTTGTGCAACTCTGCAGACCAGTTCTGACGGAAGCCTTTGTGGAAAACTCCCCGTTTTTTTTAATCTGCACCAAGTCAACAATCTTGGCTTTAGAATCGCGTGGGTCCATCCTCTTAGCAATAGCATACACGGCGATTGGTAAAATGAACTGTAGAATTGTACTCGCGAACAAGTTTTGAATGTATATCCAACCACTTGTNGATTACAGTGGACCTCGAGACACCTGAATACCTACCGGGAGCTCATAAATTCCGAGTCAAGGTGGAGATGGGCCTGGGACCGCATCGCCCGTGCGGCCACTTGGTCAATTGAGCGTGACGTCACAGCGTGTATAGGCTGAGGCAAAATTGCTCGGCGGATCCCTTGATATGGGCGAACTCATTCCCCTGCTGGCTGCTAGAGGTTATGGGAACGAGCCTTGTCCTTGTTTGGCTACTACACGCAGAGGAATTTTTCCTATTGGCTGCACGGGCTACCGACTGGCAAGTTGGCTACCAGGCGCTGCTTGGCGAATATCGTATTGCTGACCAGTCACGCCATTTCTCTGAAGTGTGTGGTTGGAGTTCGCTGCGTAAATGACTGTTTGGACTCTGTGTTAAATACTCGGGGGTGACGCTCTTGGCTTGGATTAAGACGATATTACACGATGCCTGCTGCGTACTTGGTCTCGTACAAGCTCCTACAAGGCCTGGTGCACGTGTCCGGTATACCAACTGCTATGTGAGTCGCCATGGAAGATTCATATTACACGACAGCAGTTTGCGTACTAGCGTTTGGCACTCTCGGTGGGTGAGCAACGTGTGGTTCGTTGTAAATATGAACCCCATTCGTAGAACTGCTGTCAGTCAGTAACTTGCGTAAGCCTATTAAAAAACTAGCTAGCACATATTGATATTGCTATGTTACTGTTAGCCTTAACATGAGTTCATTGCTTACTGGGGTGTTTTTATTAATTTTCTTTAAAATGTCGTGAAGTCAGGAAAGAACGAAAGTGTTATTCTAATTTTGACAAAAATGATCAGCCGTTAGGAAAATGTAGTTTTTCTGTACGTACGAAGTTATTATCTAAAAGTGTCCAACAGAGTTTCGAATTTACGCCCAAATCCACGCTCTGTAACGAGCGCCGTGACTTTGCCACTTACTGCCAGTTCACATATAGTCTGTGGAAATTAAATAGGGTATATATATGTAACAGCTTGAATCACTTTTTTTTCATAATTTGGGTAATGTTTGAAGTATTTAGAAGAGTTTTAATCAATAATTAAAAGTTGTCATCGCCAATATTATTAGTTTTTGTCAAATTTTAAATATATTTCAAAGAGTTTCAACCTCACGGATGTATCATCAAAATTGAGGAGTCCTGTTTGGTTTCTTAATGAAATTGTTTCCAGTAGTAGATACGGGCAGCGCCCTACACTCTGAAACTGCGGTGTGATTGGCCAAGTATGAAAGCTAGCGTAGAACTTGCAACAAAAAATAGGACGTGTTCTATTACCAAAACTGGTATGAAATCTGGCCGTACAATGGGGAAATGCCATGACGGGTGCCATACTAGCCGGTGTAGCAGCCGCTATGGCAGACCTTGCACAAGCTTTTATGGAATCTGGCATAGTGTTATATGGCCTTTAGGCCATGTCTAAATTGGTAATTTTAATTTTCCGAAACGTTAAGTGACCCGATTGATTAAAGCTACCTAAGTGATGATGTATTTAGTAGGTTAGGTATTTTCCAATTTAATACGTACATGAATTCACTAACTACTAATTTATCAAACAAATAAGTAATTATATCACCACTATATTAATTTGACGTACGAATTAAAATGTCATATGAAATGAAACAGCAAGATGAGAGGTCAGATACTAGAATGGATAGACTGAGAAATAAAATGAAACAACCGGGTTCAGACCTAGTTCAGCAAACGGGGGAACTGAAAATCGATTTAATGCAATAGAGTGATAAGTTTTACACTTTAGAGGCCGGTATTAATCAGAGGTTCCAGCAACAAGATAACAAGTTTGACACACTCGGTCTAGATTATCTGAGCACGTTACCGAAATTCTACAGTTATGGGAGAAAGTCAACCAGCACACAAAATCACTGGCCAATAATTTCAACACTCATTTTTCTAATAAGGGGTAAAGTACTGAAAACCAAGATCCTGCATACTGATTACACTGTAAAAAACCTACAAACAGCGGGACTTGAGACATGCAAAGCTGTGGAGTTAACACGAGAGGACGTCAATCTTTAGTACTCTGCACTAGAGAATAGGGTAGATGAAATCTAGTGCAAAACTAACACCACACAGTCCACTACCCGTGACAAGGTAGTAAAACACATACATTCTTAACAAATTTAAAGCCAGCGCAAATGTAAAATATGATCTATAGAAGTCTTTGCACCGTTTATTCATAATCAGCTTCACGCTAGTTAACAAGGCTTAAAATATTTCGCACACGAAACATAAATTATAGAATAAATATTTATTATGTCGATCACATCAAATGTTAAAAAACTAAAAGTAAAAAATATTTTTAATATTCTCGTAAGTACACCGAAAAAAAACGCATACACCAAGTTAAGAATATATATATATACATATATATATATGACACGCTTCATAGTTTTAATCCAACTTTAAACATTTAGAGAATTAATCTCGCACCCATACTTGCATACATAACAGCTCGCAGGCGTTGGAGGGACAACAGGGGTAGAAATGAAAGAACGAGCTTCTCAGCACACATGTGATGATTTACTGTATTAAAAATTATGTGGTTATTTTAAATGAAACTTTTAGCAGGGTTTTTACGCCAAAATGTCTTTCTCGGCGATCCAGGAGTCATTACGTTTGGATTGTCCCAGCCACCGCAAGTACACGTGACCAGTACATCGTTTCGGCAACTTATCCGCCAAATACACGCCTGGAAACTGCGCAGGCCAGATCTCTACGGTGTGAAATACGCCAATGATGGGTTCGCCGCGTATGTCCTCGAGGTAATACATGCGTGGGTACAGGTATCGTATATGCACCACCTTGTGCAACTCTGCAGACCAGTTCTGACGGAAGCCTTTGTGGAAAACTCCCCGTTTTTTTTAAATCTGCGCCAAGTCACCAATCTTGGCTTTAGAATCGCGTGGGTCCATCCTCTTAGCAATAACATACACGGCGATTGGTAAAATGAACTGTAGAATTGTACTCGCGAACAAGTTTTGAATGTATATCCAACCACTTGTNCATACACGGCGATTGGTAAAATGAACTGTAGAATTGTACTCGCGAACAAGTTTTGAATGTATATCCAACCACTTGTAGTTTCCGTTCGCTGTGAAATGTCTCCATAGTTTCGATTTGAGCGTCCTGTGAAAACGCTCGAAGATGCTGGCCTTGAGCCCAGAGTATGTAGAATAATGATTTGTGGCATACTTTTTGATCAGTGCACGAAAAGTTACATTAAAATATTCTTTACAATCGTCNATGTAGAATAATGATTTGTGGCATACTTTTTGATCAGTGCACGAAAAGTTACATTAAAATATTCTTTACAATCGTCAGTGTGGAGATTTTTCCGTATGCCTCCTTCGCACAACACACCCACGACGGCTTTCGTGACGTCCCGCGCATTCTTCGACTTGAGCGGCCTGGCCCAGGCATACTTGGCAAAAGTATTGATTATNCGGCTTTCGTGACGTCCCGCGCATTCTTCGACTTGAGCGGCCTGGCCCAGGCATACTTGGCAAAAGTATTGATTATGGTCCAAATGTAGCGGCGACCTCTATTCACACGAGCATAGTCTTGCATTTCGATGAGGTCAGATTGGAAGGTATCGTCCAGCCCTTTCATGACATATTTTCTGCGTGTTTATCCTAGAGTATTTGTGCAGCTCGTCAGAAACTGCATACTTGCTCATTTCGAATTGTAGCCCGCCTCCACGACTTCTTCGATGATGGAAATTATTTCGTTCGTGTGCGAGCAGTTTCTTGCTGCCTGGGAAGCAATCAGAAGTCTCAGGCTATCTACTAACTCATTCAGATTATCCCGATACTGATAGTTGATTTTTTTCTCCGTTCTCTAATTTCTGAGTCAACCACGAACCACCAATTTCACAAACCCTAGGAAAAAGTCAGACTATAATGGAGAATTTTTCGTGCGCCGTGTCTTTGAATCGATGTGATGCAGGGTTATTCTCGGCGTAATATGCGCGACTTTGCTTTAACAAAAGGCGGTACTTGCTCAACTCCGATTCGGTGTAGTGTCCAGGACGCCTAAGAAACCAAAGTTCGCTCAATCTCTGCGTGATTTTCACCTTGCGCTTGCCGATCTGCAGTACATCCCTGGANGCCTAAGAAACCAAAGTTCGCTCAATCTCTGCGTGATTTTCACCTTGCGCTTGCCGATCTGCAGTACATCCCTGGGAAAAATGAAACACTTCTGTGTTTCCAAGGTACCATTTTCCACCACTTTTCTGAAAACCACTAGTTTGATATATGCATTCAAAAGTCAACACCAGGGAAGACCAATTTTCAAGGAGACCCGGGTTCGATACTCAACTCGTTGAGCTAAATCACCCATTATCGGTGTTCATTTTTCGATAAACTTTGTGCACCTCCATCATCCATAGAAAGATTTCTAATCCTTGCTAGCATACTCGTGCTCTATCAGCCCCTCGTGATACATGAAGATACAAAATCTCGTATAATGCAAGTACATAATCAATAGATTCACAAAAAAAAAATTTAAAATACCTATGTTTACACACATGAGGTTTATTGCCCATGCAAAATTAAAACATTATCAGGCCTCAGGAAAGATTACTCAGGTCAGAAGGCCTACTGCAATCTGCAAAATTATGAAGATGTGGACATATCAGTTCTACCTCTCCATCGATAATGGCACCCCAGGCCCATTTTTCAATGATGACCTCTTCCACGGCGTCACATAAGAGGGGGACTGCAGGGTCTAGAGCTCTCGCTTCCCATCATACGTTCGCGTACAGCTTCCTTTCTTTTGTACACATTTTCGCACATTTTCGCCCTCTTCCCCCAACACGACGAGACAAGTTCGATTCCCAGCAGGGTCGCTCCAGATTTCTGCCCTTGCATTCCTCAAAAACATTCCTTCCTCAGTTCGCTTGTTTGTCAAACAAAATTCAGCCGATTTAAACTGCCCGATAAATACCTAATACTTCAGATTGAAACATATTCCTTGTAAAGCACTTTCTCGTTCAATTTTCCTTTAAAACAGACTCCTGCGTTTGATATTATACAACACTGAAATAATAAGTTTTTCAGAACAGTAGTAGAGTAAGGTTCAATAAATTAAAAGTACACGATTAAGAACACAAAAATGTATTATCCTACTTTTTCCATGCATTCAATCTTTGTATTTCTCTGATATTTGCAGATTATGGATAGTACGCAATGGTTTCATTCGATGTAATCTCTTTCCTTAAGTTCACCGATGGTTAAAGATATATCCTTACTGTGTAAGGTAATCAAATGTCTGAGTCTATCAAAAAGTTCATTGGAGTCTTCAGGAAATTTTTTCTTGTCGTCTTCTGTATGATTTATAGCACTTTTTTCAGCAAAGCTGGTAAGAAGATGTGTAAGGACGTCGAAAAAATCGCCACTGTTTTCACCGTCAACACTGTCTTCATTATTGTATACATGGCCCTTTACTTTTTCGCAACTCTTCGAGACGGAACGAAATCTCATATACGCTGAAGAAACTTAGGAAATATCACACAGATATGACTCACTATAATCTGTTTTATTTACGGAATATTCTCACAGCACACAGCAAGCAGCGTTGCTTCGATTGTGATTAGCAGGGGTATTGACGGTAGAGCATGTCATGAAAAAATAGCCTCCCATGAACCCTGATATGTGTCGACTCGGGAAATAATATTTGAAATACTACTGCCGTCGATACCAAGGACGGTGGAAAAACATCACTTTGAATATTTACGAAAAAAAATCTAATATGAAAACCTTACTGTCATGCATAGTAGAGATCACGATCACGTCGTGAATATATCATTGTTAATATGCATCAAATTGCATTTGAACCATGGCGATTACGTTTAGGCACATTCTCATGTTTGTTAGTAATGCCTTGCGCCTTAGGGTGAAAACGAGTCCATGCTTACACAAGTAAAAGTTCTCAATATCGCACCTCAGCCCTTCACCAGAGATAAAGTAATTCATTATTCCATTAAAATGACGGCAGCAATAAATGCAAGCCCTATTCCCGATGCATAAATATTTACAAACTGTTATGTGAATACTGCGATAATCACCATACCAGAGAACCATGGAACGTGGCGGTGGAGATCAGGCACCCTTTCTATAATGATTATTCGGCACCGACACAGGACCGGACACGCTCAATACTTCACACCATCCTTTCGACAGCAGTTGCACAGCTACCAGAGCGGACACCTCCCATCAAGGCAAGCTAGGTCCGATTCCCGGCAGGGGTCGCACCTGTATTTTCACGCATGTGGGAAACGTGATTGATGCAATTGCCAACAGTATCACCCGTGATGGACTTGGTGATGTCCGGCAGATTTTCTCGGGACACTTAACCTTCTTCGCCGACCTAAACGTCCTCACCCATTCAACTGCTAATCTCTCTCTCAACCAAAACACACGGTGTCCCCTGAAAAAAATGTACTGTTGTGGGTGGGCCACCCACAACGATATTTTCGTGCTTTAAAAAAAATATCTTAATACCAATGTTAATCAATGCAGATCACTGACGAAGAGTAACTGACGTGTCAAAATTTTTTCATTTTTTCGAGTCAGCTGTCGGAAACGCAGTTCAACCCAGCAGTTTTCCTTGGAATATATCGAGGATCTAGGAATTTCTCGGCCGAGAATCAGTCAGCTCATCACTTAGAATGGAGGAGCGGTGGTCCATTTTTACCTGATTAAATCAGAGAGAAAATGTGGATGTATTATATATATAAAAACATTTGGCAGCACCCTGAGAAATTATAGTCTGTTCACACCAGCAAGAGCCCCGGGGAAAGAAAAAAAAAACCAGCACATACAGTCGCCAATGCATATTTTATATGCCTATATGCATATTGTATGGTAATATAAATATATATGCATATTATATGCCAATAATATAAAAATAAGCCCAAAGCATATTAAAAATTAATATATATATCTAAACGATGGCACTTACATAAAATTTCGTACCTTAGTTCCATCTGTAAAAAAAGTGGTTTTAGAATCAGTAATCAAATCGTTTGCGCTACGAAAGCCGGTTACTAGGATAGTTCCTTTGTCATGTCCATAGCATATTCACATGTGTATTGTGTTACACTGTTAACATAGAAATTGTCATTTTACATATTAAAAAATTATATTACCTCTCGGTGTAAATAGGGAAAAGCACTAGTTTCCAAGTGGGAGACTGTTTCAGCATTAGTGTGCGTGTGTGTATGTATATATGTATTTATGTGTGTGTATATGTATATATATATCGTCAGCATAACTATCAAGTGCGAGAGGCCAAAAAAGAAAGAACGACAAGATATTTGTGCTAATACACCTATATTAGCACCTCTACTTTTTAACATTTTCTGTCGCTAAATAATGTTTTAACTTGTAAAGTAGCGCATATTTCTTAAATTTCGTAGCCTTCGTTCGTCGGAAATATGAAAAATAATTAATGTAACAAGACTTTATAAATACGGCACTTTTAATTATTATTATTATTTTTTTTTTTTGCAGTTGATGTCTCGGGTTTATGCAGGCAGAATATTCAGAAGTCAGCCTTACCCACTAAACAAGATCTGAACTTACATCAAAACAACAGGACGTATATGAAAATACCGCACTCTTTGGTTCAGAATTCAGGACACTTTTCACTATTATTGGCAGTCCCAGACTTCTGCGCCGCAGATGAGAGTTCAGTGAGAACGAGCGAAAAATGTTATCGCGGTGGCATTCAGGCGCAAATTCAATGGCGTTCGCCCCCTTCCCCCTTAAAACGCTTAAAAGAAAGGAAAAGAAATCTAACGACACAACCGAGATTATTTGTCAGTCAATCACTCGAAAGAATGCAGCCCGTTACACACAGCACAGGTGTAAGTGAGTGAAGACAATGTGGAGAAATCAGACGCTCGCTCATTTTTATTTACAAATTCATTTAGTAGATTCCGAGTGGGTACAAGACTCGAGGATGTGGAATAAGTCAAAATGAAACTAGTTTCACTCTAGTATGTGACATCGTTGCTCCTGTTTGCAGTGATCTTACTCGCCGACTGGGACGAGAGTTTTTAGTTTATGTTTTTTGTGAAACATTTTTTACGAAATAATAAATACTGAACTGTTACTATGAATTGGGTTGAGTTTTCTGTTCTCAAGCTTATTACTCATGGGGTTTTTTCGTGAGATAAAAGGGATAGATAACACTTTTACTCATGCTCTATTTAGGATCACAGTTTCTTGCGTCACAAGTACATAACTTATTATTCACTGTTTGTTTCGCCATGTTTACCTTCACGCTCTGGAAAAATGCGTGTATATGATATATGTTATGTTTTTGTGTGTTATCTTGTAACCATTGTGTGAGGAATTTATATAACGTTATAGAAATACTGCCAGCTGCAAATTTTTCGATCGAGAAAACTTACTCATTGAATCAAAAGCATGTGTGTTAATTAGTTTTAATTTTCTATACACCTAACTAGAAAGGTGTAATTTCTCGAAACTGTTTCATTTAAAAAAAAATAATGGCCAACTCATCACGAACTTATAATAGGCCAACACTGATTTTTAATAAGATTTGTTACAAAACTATAAGGCTCGTTCGACAGTGAGAATAATAAGTGTATTTATCACTGACCCGGACTCATAAAAATTATTTTATCCGAGTTGTACCTACAACGCAAAATATACGGACACGGATTAACAGGACCGGCTTTACTGAACTTTCACCATGACATAAAAATATATTTAAACAAAGTCATTGACATTCATACCAAGAAACAACAAAAATTAGAATTTGCTCTATAAGGTATGGTGTAAAATGAACGTGTTGTTTACTTAAGAATACTACGGTAATCAATGAGGTAATATTACATTTTAGTGCAAATGTTTGTATTCAACATGTTCCATTTACTGTGCTTACAGTTCAGTATGTCACTCAGTAAGACACGTGAGAGAGTACACAAAACTGAGCTATCTAACATGAGTGGAAAGAGGCCGCCGAGGTGTAGTGGTAAGACTACATATCACGTCTCATTAGGGCGAACTGGGTTGATTAATGTGGGTTCATTCCCGAGTTTCTCACGTCGTAAACGTGGTGGACGTTGCTGCTGCCCGGTTGGTTTTCTCGGGGTACTTCAATTTCTCCCAGCACTGCAATTTGTCGCTGCTCCATATTCATCTCACTTCACCCTCATCAGCGCTGCCGACTTCCTGCCGCGCAGTCGGTTGGTGCTTGTTTTACTTAATTGTCTACTCGTAACGTGGTCTTCAACATAATTAGTTTCTATAGGTCCGCAACTCAATAAACTAAACTTACTAGAAATTTTAATTATGCAGTGGTACAAATTTGATATTTTATAGAGAGCACAGTGCTCTCAACATAGAATAAAACGGAGACAGTTGTATTACTTATCGCTAGAGACCTGAAGAATTAGCGGATTCATTTTGGGACAAGCTGGAATTCAAAACACGTGCGTTTATATAACTTTAGCAATTTGTCCATACGATGTTTGACACCTCCTGGAGAACGGTGTCCAATCGTCGCCTTCCACTGTGACAGTAGACAACCAATGTGTAGTTGAAATCGGTATATATGTACATAAAGCTGTAGAGTCTAACCTGCAGGTCATTGAACTCGCGAATTTTTCAGGTGTCTACTTGGCAATGTATTTGTATTTCCGAATAACCTCCGTTATATGAAATATGAGGAATTAGTCAATATTTGTGAACTATTCTGCTGACATGCGAAAGGAAGCAATACTCCAAATGCTATCCCAGAGAATACAGTTAAGTCAGGGGTGCTCAAACTGAGTTAAGTGCTTCACGACTGTGTGGGAATTCCAAGAAGCGATAAGCTGCTGAGTGTCAGGTCGTTATCCCCGGGGCACCTATCTCTTGCGCCTTGCCACTCACCTGCCCCCTTCTGGGGAGGCACATAAATGTCGGTACCGATGATTTCCTACCTACAGGTGTTACACTTTATCCGTATACCATAAAGCAGGGGTACTCAGACTGCGGTTTTAGGGGGCCATATTAAGAAAAACTAAGATCACCGCGGGCCGCACTTACAACACTTGACATATAATATTTGTGAACTAATAGTTGGTATGTAATTCGACGACATTTAAAATTCAGTGTGTCGTGTATCGTCTTGCAAGTCGTTTGTTTATTCGTTCGATACGGTGATGGCGGGCAGAGGTAGTACATCATAAATATGTACAGAAGTCGCCTCACTGATAAAATAATGAAAAATATCGCCTAGTTTCATTAATGACTTTAACTTTTAATAAATTCGTATTATGTATTGCTTTTTTATTTTTGTAACAGGCACCCTAAAAATAAGAATTTGGTAACTTGTACCTACTGAAGCCGGCAAGCACGGGCCGCAAATAATGGGCCCGCGGGCCGCAGTTTGAGTACCACTAGCAAAGAATTTCGCTTCTATTGGATCACAGTTTGTTATACACGCCCCGGACGACTTTCGGCCAATAACGAACCTGTAGGGAAAACAATAATCGTGTCCCATGCTACCTGGCCAGTGGTTAAAACGGAACGACAACCACTAACTGTGGCTCAAGTATACATATTATCGTGGAGTCTAACTTGTTGACGAATGTATACGCGAAATTTCCAGGTCCTTACGCGTCATGCACTAGAGTTTAACAACCTGTCGTATGAGAACACACATAATCTGCACGCAAAATACGCGCATACACAAAATAGTAGCTTTCATTTAGTCGTTACTGTCAGCTAATAAAATCAATACATCCTCGTACTTTCTAAAAAATAATTGGGAGTTTAGTGTAATTGCTGCCAGTATCAACTAAATAAACTCATAGAGTCGAATTTTGAAATTGGCCATCTCTGCTTTTACTGACACATTGGTTATTATTCAGCTTCTCGTCTCATTCAATCTGCATCGTTTATCTCCTCTTATTAATTATACACAAATGATTTATCACCACGAAAATGAAGTGAAAGCCGTTTCAGACATCTATTCTACAAAATTAATGTGCAACATGTTGAGCGTTCGAGGATGTTTCAGTCATTATATTTATTAGCTTTCCCTTCTAAGTTCGTGAAAGATTTCAGGTGTCCAGCAATATACATTATAAGTGGCGAGATGTTAAAAATAATTTTTTTGTGTTCCCTTTCTCCTCTGATAAAACCTAAAGTTTCACCACACAAGATAATTCATTACGCGTTGAAAAACGTGACGAAATCGACAGTAAACAAGGTTGACATAGCTAAAATTAGTTGCGAATACCAAATTTGTCATGGATTTAATCACAAACATTCAAGTACATTATAACTTCATCAAGACGTAAAAAATAAAAAAATGTTTTTACCAAGACGTCTTTAAATATATTGTTGTAAAATGTTTTTGTTATTATTACAAAATAGTTTGTTTACGACTTCAATAGAACCACGTTTCTTTTGTAATCAGTGCCTGTTATGTAGCTACTAGAAAACAAAATTTGCCTAGCTTAATGGTGATTAATTCAGCTTTATTGAAATATCTGCTTAGTGTCTTCATTTCGCTAACTATTTCACTCCCCTCCCCTCCTCTACACCCCAAATTCATGAATTTTAACTCTGCCGCGGCCTTCACTAGTGTCATCGCGTTAAAAAAGGAAATTATTTTAAACGTCAAAACATTTAATCTAATCTATTTATGTAACTTTTAGGCCAGAACATAGAATTTTTTAAACAATGAAACCGAATTTTGGTTTCAGTGCCTTAAACGTCACACAGGTTGAAAAAAAAAAAATGAACGGTTCTCAAGATCTCGTTGTTACGAGCCACCCAAATCTCTCAACTCAACAAAAACACTACCCAATTGTAGATTTCCCAAATTATTGCACGCCAGGCTTATATAACATAGACCTAATATTAATAAACACATCACCCAATAAATTACATGTTTGCATTAAGAGCACAGATAAGTTTATTTAATACTGTTTAGACTCTCGGGTTCTGTCAACTGCTCATTGTGATCACTTTTTACTTGAACTTTGTATTCATTAATATTAATATGAAGAAACGCCAAACAGGAGTCAAGCAATTTAAATGTGTAAATTACTATTGAAAAGCGAAGATAAATATGCAAGAAAAATAGGCTGAAGACATTTTTATGCATTGAAGTTAGTAGCTGAAAAAGCCCACAGCTATAAAATTAATGATCAGTTTGTTGTTAATTAATGTACTCTGTAATTATGTAAAAGCCCGTAGTGTAAATTACACAGTTTATAACAAGTACCACCAGTTAAAGATACGTTTGTTTTGTTTTGTTAATATGGAGAACTAGATTTAACCGAGATGCTCAGGGTGAATCGTTACAAAAAGAAGCAGGTATAAAGGTACAATTATTAAGTATCTACTATTTGAAGAATGTTACAGGGTTAAGAATTTTTTTTATAACGTTTGAAATAATAACAGTGCTGCAAAAATCTAAACAGAATATTTCTTAAGAAAAAAACATTTTCGTCATTATGTTTTTATTCCAGAACCGTGTTGCAAGTGGCGTATTAAATGAATCATAATTTCTGCAGTTCCGTGAAATTAATTTGAATAGGCTTATGTTTCGTCTTGCGAAAATATTGCTTTTATACTGGATTTACAAAACTGTTTTCTCGAATAAATGACATAATCTAAAAATAATAATAATAATTAGTTTGGAATGATACAAACTCACAGATTTTATACTACTCTGCTTAAACTCGGACTCAAGTACAAGACAATCAGGAGAAGAAAAAAAACGTCGTTGAACTGACGCAGGTGAGTTTGACGAGTCAACTCATGCTAGGCGCATTATCAGCGATGGAGGATATTAATCTATCGGGTTAATTTATGCTGACCTCTCTGCATTTTCCTGATAGCTTTTAAATCAAATTAACAATCAAGGAAATAATTTAGGCCATTTGAGCAACTTTCAAGATGTGTTGTTTTTAAACAAAGATAAAATTAAAATTAATTACTACACGCTTATTAAAAAGCAAAAAATTGTGAACATTTGTTAAGCTTTCTGGTAAAATTTATTCCTGCATTTACGCGAATAAATTCTCTTCTGTATTAAGATTGGTTAAAGACGTTTGAAGTATTTAATGGCCCACTTCTTCCTTTAAAAAAAATAAGTTTCCCGTTTCGCACATGGTGTAGGGTGTAGCTTACATACTTCACAGTTGTTAGGATAGGAACATGACTGCGATAAAAATATCTCATTTGTATTCGACGCAAAGGTGTTATTAATACTCTCGTGAATGAGACAAAAATTACTTATCATGAAAAGTTTATAATACGAGAAGTAACATTACAAAAAAAAAAGTACGAAATTGATAAATATAAAATTTAATGACACGTACCACGAGTTTTGCCAACATCACTTTTTTTTTCTCCAGAAGTTGGCATCGCTATAACGCTGGGTGCGCTATGGGGGGGGGGGAAAGAAGCTGGCGAACGTCGGAATAAAACGTTAATTAGGATGCCCGGGACACCGGGCGGCCGTGAATTATAATATCTGCATTCATGGTGCAATACGAGAGAGATGAAATAATTATTATTATGGTTTGTGATGACCTCGGCGGCGCAAAAAAAAGGGGGGAGGGGGAGATTTTTGGTCGTCGAACCCGGACCTTCGGGGCAGTTCGCGACGAAGGAGTAGCTTGAGGCGAAACTCCTCCCCAATTCATCCCGCGAGGGCGGTATTAAGGGGGTGTATGAAAGTGTAGACGTTGGAAGGGGGGAGGGGGGAAGCTGGTGGGCCTGGTCTCGTCACAACCAGTAATTAACACACATGATAACTGGTTTAAGAGGCCCCACGTCAAAGGTCGCGACCTCCGGGCGGCCTGCGCGGCCAGGATTTTCTTTCGGGCTCTTTATCGCCGGCCATCGTAGGATGAGCCCCAAGTCTTCTTCCTTTCGCTCCGACCCGTCCTCCTTTTTTACCACCCA
>NQII01004181.1:153803-167711 GCA_002778355.1 Clitarchus hookeri
ACCCCACCCGCCCTCGAAGTATGAAATACGGCGCCGACAACACGTGTGACGCAACGGTCGTATCAGGAGAAGGGGGGAGGGGGAGGAGGGCTATGCCAGGATGGGCACGCATAGAGAAACCTGGCTGCGACAGTTCAATGGAAGTTACGCAAAAACTGTCATTTGCATAATACTTGTTGATGCTGGGAAACACGCGGCCGCCTTCCAGCAGGTCAAAGCGGTTCACGGTAATGTGAGCACTTTTGATGGCCTTGCTAAGGATCTACTTCTACGAACATACCATACAATTTCACCATATGTAAAATTAACATTGCCATGAACCGGTCCACTTTATTCATGTGTCGGTCAAGTAAGACTGTGAAATTATTTCCAAAGTAAATATTTTACCATTTTGCCAATTCATACACTTATAAGCATTAAGAATACAGAAAGTAAAACAAATAATTGCATTGTTCTCAAATGTTTTCCTAGCTCCTTTAATTCAGTTTTTAAGAAATGGAACTACTTTATCTTCGTCGTTACACGAGAGAAGGGGCAGTGACATTTTTCAAAGGTTTATTTTAAAACTTTATCTTTAACGATCTTCAGCATTCATCACTGGAAACAAGCAGTAGTAGAAAACTGGCCTCTAGAAGTCGTTTATATATGAAAAATTTTTTAAGGTCATGTAAACTTAGACCAACATACCTGTACAATTGAACATATAAGGATAACAACGTATAATCAGTTTTTTTTAAGATATGTTTCAAGAGCGTAACAAAATTCTTCTTGCGCGATAAAAACTCTGCTTAATTCAATAAAAATGTTTTCTCAACTGTTTAGTTTATCATCCATAATATTTGCTTGGTAACATATTTACAACCAATTGGCTTCTGAGGTCGTGTTCCAATTCGTTTCGAGTTACGTTTTTCATAACTTGCATTTAACATTTTGTAGGTTTAGTCAGAACACTATGACATTTAACTATCTAGCATGCCATGCTATAATTATTTTGGCGTTATCATGAGTCCAAAATTAAAAGTCCACTATGTCTTAAAATAAACAGTTATTAGTTCCGAAACAATTAAGAGGGCCGTTTAAAATGTAAAACTATCAAAGTAAAACAAATATGGCATGAAGAAGTTACTTAACAAAAATTGAGCTATGCTTTGGGAAGTAATTTGTCGTGAGTACGATACACATTTGTTCATTCCAATAACTTCGCTTATAAATTATGTGTATTTAAACGTTTCAAACTAGCAAAACTAATATAGCGACAGTTTGGTAATTTTAATTTGGTAATTTGTCAGCTTCGATGTTCAAAGCGCAAAACGAAAATCACAAAAATATGTCACAGATATGTAGACAAAAGTGGTCGCGTAACCATTTTGTTAACCAAACGTGCCAATTAGAACACATCCTGAAGTTATTTTGTTCTTTCCTTGTAAACAGTTCATACCGATATCTTCTTTTGGTTGAATAAATCGAAAAAACTTGAAAGCAATATTTACACTTTTTTTTAAAGAATTCATAGTAAATTACATTTAAATGTTAATAATTTATCAAAATTTATAATCAGAAACCGTCCATTCTTTTCTAGTGGAGCCATTTTCACTCGTTTCGTCAATTTGAAGTAATCTTTTTACTATTTTATGTTTACAGTAAATTTTTTATCACGAGAATTTTGATTTTCTTTAACATCTCCTCGCCAAGAGTCAGATTATTAAAACCGTCTTAAAGAGTACAAAGTGCAAAAATCTCTCTACTGGTCGTATATTTTATGTTCCAGAAGATATATCACGAGAACAATTATAATAGCGACTGACGTAACGGTTAACATGGTAATTTAGTGTTTATAGTCTTAATCGGAATTTGTTTAAATCAAGCCAAGGTAGTAAAATCTCGGCCACAGAGCCTACGGAAAATTTTGCAGTGGTGAGGCAGTTTTACAATTTAGCCACTGCTCTACGTCTATGAATTTTAAGGCGATACACAAGTTCGCCAATCAAAATACACAAAACAACTTAACGTGCTGTTATATCAAAGATATTGAGTTATATGGCAAGTTCAGTATCACAGTATACACAAAGATACGATCTGGTAATTAGATTTAAGCGGCACTAGTTAACAAGTCGAGACGTGAAGGCGTCTGTGTTATTTTATTTTCCTTTCCGAAAATAAATTTCTTAAGGCATTCGCCTACCTGGTGCTTGAACTGCGTTGCAGTGTGTTTGTAATACACGTTTTTGCACGAGACTGTTGAACACGTGACCAATGTGCTGATCTAGGAAAGGAAAACACGTCAGACGAGGGCTGTTGGGTACTTTCAAAATGTCACACACGTCACAAACGCCACATCAGAGTACTCCAAAAACGGCTAAAAATGGGTTTTTTCGAAACGCTGTATCTCAAAATATACGCATAAGATACACACAAAACTACTCAAGGACCGTGCACTGAACCTTTCAAAAGACTTTTAAACAATAAAATAATAGGATCACTTCAGAAAGTCCCATAGGTACACTCAATGAAGTTACGGCACTTCACGTCAGTTCAGAGCCTTGCGCTCAGAGGCGATGGCGCACTTGATGCGCGTTGCAGTGTCGCCCTTATCGACCACAGACACGGAGAAAAGCTCCAGATGGGCGGGAGCCTAAGTTCGTGCGTACTAACGCAGTCTCTTTTGCCAGCCCCTTCTTTTATATTCGTCCAGCCAGACTTTTTACCCACAACCTCTGTGAAGAACTACCGAGCAAATCTGAATTTTGGTTACTCTGGCTCTGAAAGTTGTTGATTTGCGGGCAGCCATTAAAAACAATCCGGTCGCGAAAGTGGTAGGTAATTAGGTAGGAATGTAAGTAGGTCGGGTTTGACGTATCGTCGACAGTGAGGCCATTAGAGACGGTGCTAGTTGCTTAGAGAAGCAGGAACGGGGAACGGCCATGGCGTGTAGCAAGTAACAATCCCAGCATTCACCTGGAGTGATTTCGGGAAGCCATGAAACCGAAATCAGGATAGCCGGTCTGGGACTCAAAACCATGTCCTCCCGAATGGGATTCCACAGACCAGTGTGCCACCCCGCTCGATGTCCAAAAAGTACAAGACAGTGATTTGGTGCCAGGAAAAATTTGAATGTTTGCTAGTTCCAAATTACTAATTAATATATCTTGTTTTCTTTAATCTCGGGCAGCAGTCTGTGTGCATCTATTCTACCAGGAGAGCGATAATTCCGGTACTCGAATACTTCACGTTTGTGATTTGACTGCATGAAAATTTATTCGCCCGGTCATGAAGAGAGCAAGAAACGATCGTCAAGAATAGCAAATTTGTGCAAAAAGAGTTTCGCGCAGTATAGATGATGATATTCTATTTGAAAAATATGAAGTTTAAATCTGGATACTGGTCTCGTGCATTTGTTAGCAGACGTTTCTGGTACTTGACTGATAACCAGAAGTTTGTAACTCTTGATGCTGGAAGTATAACTCGCGGGAAGATATAAAAAAAAAAATTCAATCGGGAAAGTACACCAGTACCAACCGACGTCGACCCAACGGTTGTCATTTCGTTTTAGAGGCTGGCTATACTTTGGGCTGGATCACACACATTAATGCAATGTTGGCTCAATGCAATATGCCAACGAACATTTTTATCGAGGCATTGTTAAGTGATTACTTACATAGTAACCGTTAGACAATTATGTCATTAATTGGGGAAATGCCATAACATACCGTGTCTTTCCTTTTAAACGTCAAATTGGTTGGTTGATGGTTGGTATCATGTATTTTTCTGTTGGGCCAACGTTTTGCAACCAATATTTATGTCAAATAAGGAACGAATTGTCTGATTGTCAACAATGCCCCTCTGTCATATCCTTTCTAACTATTTAAAATATGTTTAGTTGCTTACATGTTGCGCCTATTGTTGGAAACACTGCGGTTGGTAAGTGGTAATAATTTTTAAGTTGGACCAACCTCGTGCAACCAACATTATAGCAACAATAGGAATTACAATATTTATAATAAAATTCAACTCTTATTTCGTACGTTTTCTTAAAATCTATGGTTTTTAAAAAAATTAAAATTTATTTTGTTGGTTATGTGCTGGATACTAGTTGGAAACCCTACTATCGGCATTTTGTATGTATACTTTTGTTGGGCCTACACTGTAGAGCAATCATAATGTCACTACAAGGAAAAGTCGTTGTAAATGTAAAAGAAATGCTTATATGCTCGAAGCATGTAAAGTCTTTCCAAAAGTAATTCTCTTTAAAATCGGTTTTGTTGTTTGTATGTTGAGACAATACTGTGAGTGAGTGAGTGAGCGAAGATATTTGGGCAGTTCTTAACATCGAGGTCTTGAGAGCCAATGAGGGTGAAGTGAGGTGAGTATGGAGCAGCACCGGAATGAATGGGCAGGGGAAACGGGAGATCCCGAGATAACCCACCGACCAGTGGCATTGTCCGGCATGATTCCCACATGCGAAAATACGGAGGCGATCCCGCCGATAATCGCACCCGGTTCACTTAGGCAACTAGTCTAGCCACTAGACCACTGCGACCCTGATACAATACTGGGAATATAACAGTTGTTGATGGGTACCTTTTGATATTTTGAGTTAATAATGCTTTAAAAACATGACGTCAACATAGGATATTATATATATGTTCTTAATAAAATGTATATATGACTCATTTTGTTTGCTTTATTATTAAGTTTTTTTACTAGTGATTCTTTAATAAATAGTTTACAGTAGTTTTGGTTACTAGTTAGAAAATGTACTCTTGTAACTGGTGTGTGTTCGTTCCGTACACTTTTCTAACTCCTCCATCTGTTGGCCTTTGGAAATATGTTTTATTAGGATCCAAATATTTGGCCAATTTTATACAATAAAATTAGTAATTTAATGTTGATCCATCATTATTTACAGACAAAATTCAAAATGATATTTATATGAGGGACGTTGTTTAAAAGTAGTTTTAATTCATAAACCAAATTCTTAAAGAGAAAATTCAAATAGCGGCGAAAATTTACTTTTAGTTATAAACTTTCGACAGATTTTTGTTACATTTGAGGTACCGTCTAATATTTAAATAGTACATGAATTTGGAAGGAATTAACTAAGCATAATATTTTAGTAGTTGAAGTTTGGTTGGCATGTTGATATGTAGGCTTATGGTACTTTGTATTTTATGTCGGTATAAACACTGTCGTGTTAATACGCGTCACTTTTCGTTACAGTTTCATGCATATATAAGAGAAAATTATCCTACGAAGTTGTTCGTAATTTTATATATTACTTGCTTTGACTCAACGAAAGGCCTAAATATAGATATGCGCATACTGGAACGCATGTGAGGCATAACCGTAAATAAATCAAGTATTTCGCATGGGATGATAGTTAAATACAGTTTAAAAGGAATAAAATATGACGTATTAATAAGTAAACTGGAATAAGAGCAAATATTTCGTATTACCTCTCTACTAATGCAGCCTGAAAGTGGTGTTGTCGATACCAAGGTGGACTGTTAATATGAAAGGCGTAACTTCGTACCAACCTACCGCCGAGTACATACCTTTTCAGAATACGAATAGTAATGAAAGAGATAAAAACTGTATTGGTAAAAGAAAGACTTCATTTTATTTTAAAATTTTCGATAAAATTTATTTGAAACATCAGTAGCCAGTGTTGGCAAAACGTTGTTTATTGGTTGGCATTGTGTACGTAAAAATATTTCTTGGCACCACTGCTATGAATATTGTAAAATGTCAGTAAGCATTTGGTTGGTAAATGTCCGGTCATTTGTTGGTGTCCAGTTAATGAAACGGCGTTGGGCCAACGTAGGCCAGAGTGTCTTTTTGATGTTTAAACGACGTTATTTTTCCACCGTTACCCCAATCTTGGAGCAAAGGTTGGGTCGACGTTAGCCCGACCAAAATTTTCTGTTGGAATATATGCTAAAGTATTTTGAAATACAGCTAGATAGGAATTCTTTTAGCTCGAACATCGGCTTTCCTTAACAATAGCCTAGTTCTAGTGTTTTGGAAATATGTCGGTACAGATTTATCGTGATTATCCACTCTCTCTACCAATTAAGTGCCGTTCACGATATTGTGAGCACTTTTTAAATACAACATCTGAAGAATATCACTGTCCATTGCTACATGTATGTTATGTAGTACACATTAGCCTAAGTCTTGATGTTGTATTGTGGGCTTAACATGACAATGCATTGCCACTGAAGTCAGTGTTTGTTTTAAACACATTATAACATGAATTTGCCTATTACTAACGCTAAGCTTTATGTTCGCGGCTTCACCCACGTACTACGCGAAACAGCAACTGGAATACATTCGCAGTTCACACTTTTTGAATTAAAACTTTGAAAAATCACCCAGTGCTTCACGTGTTTCGTTGTTTCCTAAGTATAAGCGTTGTATATTTCTGTTAACATGAAATATGTTTTTTTTTGTATATTTAAAATTTTACTTATGTTTTGTCTGTAAAATATAGCATTTTATTTATAATTAAAACGGATTTAAAAAAAGAGAAAATCGATATGTTGGTAATACCTAGTACGAAATAGTTCTCGTGTAAAATATTATTAACTGAGTGCGCACGAATGCGGTTCGTTTCCCCTTTGGTGTAATTTTCTAGACTCGGTAAATCTTTGTGTGCACGAGGTGGGGGTAGTACTTTTGCAGAGCTTCAGAAAAATTGGAAGTAACCATGAATGAGCTCTAATTTTCTCTAACAGAGGATGTCGTAGTATACCACATTAATGGTTATGCCCACAGGTGCTAGGATTAACAGATGCTATAGGCTGTTTATGTTAATGTGAGCAATTTTGAGGCCCTAGTTACTTTTTACTTTCAGACATTTTTTATCGTTCAACCACCTTTTTAAATAAATATTCCTTTGGAAGTAATAAACCCATTGCGCACATTCCACCGGACTCGAAAGTTAACGTCTAAGGCCATAATAAAATATATTTATTGATTATTATTCCAAATGAGAGGGCTTTCCAAGGTGCTGACTTNTTAACGTCTAAGGCCATAATAAAATATATTTATTGATTATTATTCCAAATGAGAGGGCTTTCCAAGGTGCTGACTTTACCGTGAATAGCCTTTAAGTGATCATAACTCTGGATCAGGCCGCGTAACGACTGTCTTTAGGCCTTATTTATACTTATAGCAAAAGAGACCTTGATGGGAAATTGCAGTATCTTGAATTTGAAAGGGTACTCGGATAGAATGATTGATATGACCGTTATGGAATCTTACCCCTTCCCCTCTTTTTTTCCGGTGCAAAATACTTTTGCCTCGATTACATCTTTTTGCCAAGCCTTTTAGTGCTATCGTGGTGTTTTGGCGGTAACATTAAAGGAGCCTCAACCATGAAGAGAAACTTTTGTGGTGATAGGATAGAAGGGTACATGCTGTTGATGAACTCCTCGGGGCAATGGACTGCATCATATGTTTTGTACAACTGTGTTAACAGATTCACCTTCTTAGGGATATGAATTTTAAAAACACTTAAATTAATTTCTAGACACTTACATAGCCAACCTTTTAAAACAAAGAACATAACGATATGTTGTCGGGTTACTGAGGATTTGCCGAGTCTTCTAACACACTTTTAACCCCATTCAACCCTCTAAAATTAATTTCTAAGCATTTATGCAAATAGTATTTCAAGTTCTATTTGTGTAAATGCGTATAAATGTTGATGTCCGAAAAGTCATTCCCTATTTTGATATTGCTATACTTTCGTTAATTATTAACCAAATTGTTTGGAACTAGTACAATTGGAAACATCACGAATTTAGGTTTCGTTTAACATCGTCACATTGTTGAATTTTTAAAACTCCACACAAGCCCCGGTATTCTCAACGCATTTCCGTAAGCGGGTTGGTATGCTTGACACAGCTACACGCAAAAAGGTTTGTAGAACGTTGGGGATCACATCGGATATTATTGCTTCCTGTTCGTCCAAAGTCTGCGGTCTTCTCTTGTAAACCTCCTCCTTGGCCCATGCCCAGAGAATAAAAATCACAGGGGCGTTAAATCAGGGCTGCGGGCAGGTCAATCGTGTGCACCACGTCTGCCAACCCAACGATCTGGGAAGTTATCAACGGAGCCAATCGCGGCCAGCATTTGCAAAATGTGCGGGTGCACCATCCTGCATAACGTGGAGCTGTGGATTGCTCCAAGGCGAAAATACTGGCCACACACGATCTTGCAGCATTGCCAGATACATTTCGGCATTCATTATGTTTCGCAGAAATGAAGGACCAACAACTCTGGATGATGTCGTTTCACACCAGACTGACACCTTCTGACGTCCCTGTGCATTTTACAGCACATTCGTGCGGGTTTTGGGCTGCCGAATAACGACTGTTGTGTCGATTAACGAAGCCACCACAACGAAACACTGCATCATCTGACCACAGAATTCCAGAAAAAAAGCTGAGGGCAATTATCATTCCAACCCAAGAAAATTTCTGCAAACTCCATTCGTTTGTCAACAGTCGCTAGGAAACAATTGTAGCACGTAATGCGGCTTCCATCGTCTGAAAGAGAGATCATTCTTAAAAATTGCTGCAATTTCATAACGTGAAAGACCAGTTTCTCAAGCTCCTTGATGCAGTGATTTCTTACAGCTCCTCAAAAACAGCTCATGGACTCCGTCGACATTCTCAGGTGTCCTCGAAGTTGATCATTTTCCTGATCTCCTCGCATCGCCGACACTGCCGGTTGTTAGGAGCTTCCGATGGTCATTTTTAATTGTTTTTTGATCCAGTGTTGCATGGAGCCCACGTTCTGCCCTCCACCACCTTTGTACTCGGACCACGGTTCCCCAGACCTCACAGCCAACCACCATCCTGACCTGCTCTTCCACACTCAACACAGACGGCATGTCACCTCAAACCTCATGGAATGGAGATTATAATAGCGCCGGTTTTAACACAATCGACATAGAAACGAATAAATTAAACGTATTTAAAAATAGGGAGTAACTTATCAGACAGCCTATATAATAATACATTTTGTGCATCTTATCGCACTAATGCGGTATTAAAATGGCCTCGAAAACATATTTGACTCCTTTTCACCCTCTTCGGGGTTGAATTTCAATAATTCCTAGAATTCGTTTTTAGGTATTTGTATAGCCTACATTTTAAGCTACGAGCAAAAACTATATATATTCATATTATTGAGCTATTGGTGAGTCCTCGAACACATATTTGACCTATTTCACCCTCTTAGTGGTTGAATTTCGAAAAAAAAATTCTTCCTAAGTAGGTGTCTGCACCATTAATTTGCATGCTCTTACATCCAGCGGTTTGAGCTGTGCGTTGGTGAGTGAGTCAGTCACCAAGTCGGAAACTTCATTATTTAATTTAATGTCATAAAAAGTTTTACGGTTTCTACTTTTATGACGCATAAATAAATTTCCATGAACCGTCTCAATGTTATAGCCATGCCATTTCTATAGCAATGGCATTTATTTTTTCTTTTAAGACTTTTATGTAAATATTTTCTAATTTGTTATAATATAAAATGAATTTTGTACTGCCCCGAAGAAGGAATGGTGGCTAGGTCAGGATCTACCTCTCACATAATTATAACACATTTTTTGTATTTTTGCTTAATTTCAATAGCTTTTTAATTTCGTGTTTATAATAAATGAATATTACAATGTTATGGCGAAATTTAATACTGTTTGCATAGAAAAAATAAATAAGAAACTGGCTTTGCTCTCGTCAGTTGATAGCAATGATTAATTTAAACCACATTTATAGGTATATTAAAAAATATTTGTTGCTGATGTGTACTATCGAATTTTATAAATACACTTCCTGGTTTTGAACTTCCTTGATAGCCCCAGCTTTTAGGAATGACTCTTGGATGCATCAACGCTGCAAATGGTCATCGTATGACAAGGCTCCGAGCAAATATTTTTGCGGTGCTGAAATTCTGCGCCATTATAAATATTAGTATCGATCCAAGAGGGAGTAGAAGCCTATTTGAACTTGAGGAATTCTGAGAAGGTTCTCAGACGTTCACTAAATGTTTTGTGTCGCCAAGAAAGAAGCCGACACCGGGGAGTGGGATGAACGAGGCCCGTCGCACTGCCCTCTCCTTTCTTGTGCTCTCACCTTAATTTAACTCTTGAATTTAAGCCCAGAGGACATTGGGAAAAGTTCCACAACTGCTCTACGAATTCACATAATTGTTAATGTTGTTTCAAATCACAGGACATTCGCAACGTTTAAAGAAATCACTACACTAACGCATTGTATTCTCTTTCTGCATGGCTAACGAGGGTCTAAACGAGAGGTGGAAAAATACGCTGTAAATATTATTATTTTTTTTNTATTCTCTTTCTGCATGGCTAACGAGGGTCTAAACGAGAGGTGGAAAAATACGCTGTAAATATTATTATTTTTTTTTAAATTGGCAGTCACCATTTTCTTTTTCATTAACGAACATCATCATTTAATTATGTCTGCTGTCAAAGTNTTTTTTTTAAATTGGCAGTCACCATTTTCTTTTTCATTAACGAACATCATCATTTAATTATGTCTGCTGTCAAAGTCGATTTCATTTGATAATATATGACTTGATTATTTCCATGTCTTCTAGGAGATTAATGCTATGTTGTGTTTTTGTTAATATGGTTTTTTATTTCAGTCTACGAGAGACAATACATTCGCTGGTAAGCATTACGCCGAAAAGTTTTCTGAGATTTTTTGTTAATAGTTTTTTTTTTTTAAGATAAGATGTTCTTATACAAAGTGTATTTGTGTTTGACGTATGGTTTGTTGTGTGCAATATGTTTCCTCTTATTTTGCTTACATTTAATCACTTTCATTGAGACGCGATGGCCCAAACTAGCTAAATTTGTTTATTCACCTATCTTGCTATATGGAAATTGCATCTCAATGATTCCTAGTTTTTTCACTTCCTCGATCATTTCCTAACTTTTCCTCTATCTACAGTACCAACCTCTCATAATACTAATGCATTAATTTTATTTAAAGTATAATTCACTTTAAAATAATAGGTATTTTGAATTCTGTAAGCCATGTCGGACTCACAATGGTAACCTCACATAAATCATAATTTAAAAAAATTAGGTTCAAAGTAGATACTTAGAAGGTCTTTCAATGGTGCTCAATGAACCGTGTTAGGGACGTTGTAACTGCAACAGCTCCTCTTGTTCCTCTCCGAGGTTTCATAGAGAGATTGTTGGTCGCAGGCGTGATTCCCTACCCCCGCCGCTACCCCGACCGACGTCGGATTTATTCAAATTGGACAGTACTTGTAGTCCAGTTGGCGATGAGTCGACCCTGTAAGTCGACATTGCCTTTTTGTTACCGGCGACCGCGGCTGGCCGAGTGCGTGCGCGCACGTACAACGTCCGCCTCGTGTCCCATTGTCCTCCATTCCTGGCTCGGAGACTTATTAATTATACCACTTGTCGGGGAGGCTTCTGCCCGTGCATATTCAATTGCTGGGCGCTGGTGGAGGGCGTAGGGGTAAAGACGTGTCTTCGTTTCTCGGGAGTTTTAATTTATAAGTTCAATTTTATATAATAAAAAAAATGCTGGTGAACCCCTTTCTCGGACACGGGACGGAAAGCTTTTTTTTTTTTTTTAGAATGGTGGGGCTAGTGGGTCATCTCGAAGACAGGATGATACGCGAATGGAATACGGAAGGGCTGCCTCGCAGAAATGGGGAGAGGAGGAGGAGGAGGAGGAGGAGGAGGAAAGCTGAGAGAAGAATGGCACCATTTGTCTTGTGCCGGTGCGGGCTCCGGAGCAGAGGAAGATTTGCTAGGCCGAGAATGTATGTTACCTGCTCTGTTCTGCCTGCCCGCCGCTCGCTCCAGCTACACGAGGCTGCTACAGCATGGCTCGGAAAGATGATCTCTCCGAGCCACCGGGTGCCCAACAACGCATTTCACGACCACGGATGGATCCAAAAAAGGATCACAAACACACTCCAGACCTTGGCATTAGAATCCGCTTGACAAAACCAAAACNGGGGGGGGGGGAGGCTCATTCTGTGCCTCGTAATGGTTCCTAAAAAATCCCTGCATTTCTAAATTCCACGACTTAGGGGTATGATTTCCTCCCATCCCCTCCCCCTCCTGTGGGGCCAGGAGAGGAAAAACAGCGGGTACCCTGGTACCACCAGGGGTCCTTTAACAAACAACCTGCGGGCACCGCCGCAGTTTACCTATCAGTATGACAGCCAGGCGGGATGGGCTAGCTTTCCCCAACCTGGGCTTCAATAATGATAAACCAGTGGGAGGGGAAGAGCTTCCACAAGGCCTGGTACTTCCCCCGCGCGGCGTGGAGGGAGTAGCGTTACGATGGTGATGAACGGTAAACAACGGCGGCCGCTAATCCGGCTTGAGCCCCTCCTTTGAAGCCTGATTTTTACTCGTGATAAAATTACATCAGGGTATCCTTGAAAGAAAGTATTAAACATTGTTAAAATAAAGTTTTTACAAATTTACTTATTATAGTAGCAGGACATTTTTAGAATTATTTAGACAATATATCCACTAAGTACCGACAGTTATACGTAGCATTATATCTTAATGCTTACTGGTAATATTGTGATCTGAACTGAATGTAAAATGCATTACCTTCAAGTAGCCCCCTTCATAATGGTCTCTATCCGCCACTGTGCACGACCTACCCGCCCGAGTCCGCGGGGTTTTTCCTTACTAACTTATTATATTGGTGGTCACACGTACGGATGGGACCTAAAACTCTTCAAGGCTGAGCCACATACGTCTAAAATGAATGCAAATACACGTAAGTGATAGGACATCGCAGCAGAAAGATACTGGGCAGAGATACGCAGGGGATAAATGTATTTGCGGTTCCTGTGATGTGGGCGTACCGTTTCCTTTATTCGCTGCGCGAAGCTCTCGGAAATTGACCTTTGGTCTGATTGGCTACTGCATGCTGTGAAAGGTTCCCCATTGGATGAGCTGTCGGCTGGCGGGTAGGTTAACCTGGTGGCAATTGGCAAACGGCGTTTCAGCATTTTGCTTGTCAGTGACGTAATTTGGCTGGCGTTTGCGGTTCGTGGCACATTGAGCTGTTTCATCTCTGTTTTCTTATGTGCTCTGTGATCACTACTGCGACTGAGCCAATAACTGCCTTATGCAATGTTTTAATTTACTAATAATTAGTGTCGGTAGAAATATAGCATGTCCAGTATAGTGAGTGAAGAGATTTGGGTGGCTCTTAACATCGAGGTCTTGAGGGTCCGATCAGGTGAGTATGGAGCAACACCAGAATGAAAGGGGGGACGGGAGATCCCCGAGGAAACCCGCTGACCAGCAGCATCATTCGACACGATTCTCACATGCGAAAATCCGGGAGCGACCCCGCCGGAAATAGAACCAGGTTCGCCTAGACAGGAGGCGAGTAGTCTAACCACTACCCTACCGCGGCCTCAATGTCCAGTATAACATCTGTACAAACCTTCTCGACAGCGTATAAACCTTCTCGACAGCAGTTACACTCAAAAGATAAACAACTACAGGATTAAAAAGAGGATGGTCAGGAATCTTTATTAGTGGACTTGCGAAAGCACTCTCATAGAGTAAGGCGTGGTTCTTGTCATTCGCCTCGTTTGTCTTCCATCGGCGCTAGAGACCTCAGCTGTTAGGCGCCGCCCAAATCCCTTTCACTCTCACGCCTGGTTTGGTCGAGGCGTCACTTGTCCGAGGTCTTTCAAGCCCCGCCTACTGTTGCTGTCATTGGTCCCCTTCCAAAAGTCGAGGCGTCTCCCCTGGCCCGCCTTCTATGCGTTACCCAACAGTTAGCTGTTAGTGGGCTACACATGGGCCGATCCGATTCAACTGATCCGATCCAATCAGCCAACGAATTGCAAGGG
>NQII01004181.1:167724-213969 GCA_002778355.1 Clitarchus hookeri
GGGGAGCTCCACAGACTATCCGATCCAATTCAAACCGTGACTTGTAGCCTTCGTTCCGGCAGTCCTTGTCCTTGTTGTGGTACAACACACAACACATTGGAGACATCCCAAAGATACCTGTAGCTCTTTCAGCATCCCATAACTTGAACCATATCATATTGTTTGCCTCTTTTTCGGATTGAGAATCCATCCGAAATTCTTGATCAGTAAAGTTAGAAAATTTTCAATCAGTAAAACGAATTTGTTTGAGATGGGTAATGTCTGCTTACTGCATAACAAAAAACATGATCTGATCTCGCACTCTGAAAACAAAGATATGTAATCTTTAAATAGTATAAAGCAAAGTCGCTTATCCACGTCTAAACTACTTGATGGATTTTGATGTGGTTTTCAACATCATTTAGAGAATTTCTTGAGGTGTTTTGGTGTATAATACATTTATATTTAATGTAAGGATAGTAGAGAAATGTTGAACCGTTTGTAATCAAGTCGCAAAACCCCGCTTTTAGGGCGCTTAGATGGCTTGCGCTGACTAAACTATAAGATATACATCAAATCAATGTACTACATAATTGTAGCTCTCAAAAAGGTCTATAGAAAAGTCCGCAAAAGCATATATTTATCTTTTAAGGATGACCCATAGTAACCATTTTTGCCTTTCAAAGTATCACTGTAAAAACTAAATTGTTACCGGACGAAGCCGGGCCGATTCACTAGTTTATTAATAAAGAAGGTGGTTGCACTCGCGGTTAGGGAATCGTGCCTATAGTACTAACACGAGCCAATCGATAAGGAAAAAGGCGGGTAGTTAAAAAAATTGGAAATTCCAGACCTCCGTAGTTTCCAATCGGATTGACACAGCACACACGTAGACTTTATTCTATTATTTAATTGTATCAGGTTGGACTAATACTTTCTTCCATGTCCCGTTTCTTTGTGGTAAAATCCCGTGTTATCAGTTTTTCTCGTGATCCTAGTTTCTTAGGAATCGAGGAATCGTGTCTCTTTTGTGCTTCACCGAAGACTATACTCATAACATCTCGCTTACTACGTACTACGAAAAATGAAGCACCCGGTTCACAAAGTTTTGCAAGTGCAGAATACAGAGCGGTAATTCGTACAGTTTCTGTAAAAGACTAAGTGTTTTTTAAGAAACGAGCTATTTTATTACCCTAATTCTGTATTTTTGTTTCCAGTCAGAGATTCACACACTATCGGAAAAACCAAAGAGACCGGTTGGCAGAAATGTCGCTGGATTCAGCAGACAGTTTCAAGTGTTGGAAACGCCAGACGGGAAATCTGCTGTTTATAACTTTGCCTTGCCTAAAGTTTCCATAATTATCCATTCCTGTAACTTTGTCGGACTGCAAAGACCGGTAATCGAACCGTTTTGTCATATTAATTGAAAAAAAAACATATTATGCATTAGACTCGCGTGTAACGGGCCATCGCGGGCAAAAATTTGTCTCTTGCAGCATGCTGACCTTCAAGAATCAGTTGCTGGAAGATCTGCATATAGTGCGAGGAGTTCTTGGCTCAAATCTCTCAGAAGGCACACGCATAAGCGTTGTAGAGTTCAGTTTATAATTTTTGGCCACTATCTGACTTGAAATACTGCACAAAGACGAGCGTAGATATGAAACAATCGAAAAAGAAAATCTGGCAGCAGTAACTATTTGCTATTGCATTCATCAAAAATAGTTCACAATTATTTTTCAAATCAGGAAACGTTGCTAAGTTTACGATTTTTATCCTGAATACAATCTGCCTGGAAAGGTAAATGTACTCTGCTTGATATGTATACATAATATTCCTATATCTTACCTAGGTAGGATACATCAAACCTCTTGAAAACACGTATCATAACACAACAAAGAACACCTCCATTTCACAAAGTTACAAATGAATTAATTGCCTTAGAAAGTCATTAGTGCGTTTTCAGACAAATGTCGCCTTTTTACACAATATGCTAGATCTGGCTGTGGTCCGAATAATACGCTGGTTCAACAGGTTGTGTAAAGGCGTCAAATCAAAGGGTAATACTTCGAGAACTCAAGAAACAAAGTGTCATATTCATACTGCCTTATAAATTTGGCTTATTTTGCCCATCTGTACAGGATGACTAATAAGCAGAGGACTGTCAAATTTGCATTATTATTTGAAGACAAAATAATATTACATTACACGTACGTTTGTATTTATTTTATCACTGAGTTCCAGTATTATTGATACATTGTAGGCGGCTTTGAGGCAATCGGATACGACAAACTTTAAGATGGCGTAATCGCATTCAACCAAGTGAAAATGTGTCCTCACATTCGCAGAAGCAAATAAAGAAATGGCAACACTCAGATATGTAGGCTGTTCAAGTTTAATTTAGCACATTTGAATTAAATCTTTGCTAAATGCCACTGGCCCTACCTGCACGTATTTTAACGGCGCACTGGGTGGCATGCGCTCAGTAAAGTTGGCAACGACGGAGGGAAATTATCTCCGTGTCATAACGTTGAATTAAAAATGTTAAGTACACATTTGTCAATACTGAAACTATTTCCTTTGCTTTCTGTTGTTTTAATGGACACTAATGCAAGAATTAGAAAATGTGTAACACATAAAATTTTCTAATAATTTCACAGTTTCACTTGACCGGCACTTGAATAAAGTGATGAGGCCCATGACAATGTTAATTTTACTTATGGTGGAAGAAAATANTCGGCGTACATTCCAGCTTTTATCTAACTTCTTGGCATAATTGCAACATTCATATCATTATTATTTATTGTGGCTCCATCGGGTATTTTATATACATATATATATATATATATATATATATATATATATAAGACGGTGAACGTATAGAGTGAAATTCGCAGCCCACTGCTAATCACAGACACGCTTACATGTAGTATTTACCTACAATTACATTTATATAACTATAAATTCCCCGTGTGTTGTCTGAGATTTGAACCAAGGGTCCCTCAAAACATTGGGTAGCTTCTCAAAGTAAGACGCCTTGAAGGTCAGCAATTCACTTCTGAGGGGACGTTGAAACAGAAGTAGAAGTAAATCCACACCGCAGAACACACAGAATACTTTAGGATACAGGAACTGAACAGCTACTTCTAACTGCCAATTTCAGCCTCTCACGCCAGCAAAATAGTTTTACTGGGTGGCGTTCCAATATGTTACTCCGAGAATAGAGTAAAATAACAGAGAGTAACAGTGGAGGAAAGCAAATGTTAACATCGTTTTGGAATGAGCATGATGTAAATAGCATTCTGTGTCTACAAATATGTAATGACGAGCAAACCGGACCGGCTTCGCCCGGGTACAATTGAGTTCTACAGTGATACACTAATAAATAAATTCGGAAAAGACAATTTATTTATGTGAAAACAGAATTATAAAATTATACTATGTTGGTCTAGGTTTTTAATTGATTACGGCAATCCAAAAGGAAGGAAATATTTTTTTACCTGATAGCCAAGAAGTAGGGTATTATTTTTGGAGTGTACCTGTGAAACTATCGCGTAGTTACCACATTCCCGCTTTCCAGCGTCGATGTGTGAAAATAAAAACCGTGAGCTTCATCAAGTTATAGCTTAAAAAATAAGTGTACCTGGGTACTACTTTTTGCGCTTGGCTGAGGGATCTTAATCGATCACCAAAGTTAAGCAACGTTTCCAGGGGCACACATTTGGATGGGTGACCGTTTAGTGGCATAACATCTAAGCGCTTCCGGGCTTCGGAGGGCACGTTAAATATTAGGCCCCAGTCGTTATCAATTGATAGCAGTCGTTCAGCCTTTTCAGAGGTCCTTGGGTGGCCTGATAGACTCTGACACAAGAGGAAGAAAATATTTCGGTCACGTTCCCAGCCATTGCATAATTACGTTTTGTTGTTATTCCACAGGAACCGTAAATTTTTCCGGGATAAAAAATATCCTATGTTCTATTCCAGGATCTATAGTACCGACATATCAAATTTCATCAAAATCCGTTCCGCCGTTATGAAGCTGAGTGGCAACAAACACACACACACACACACACACACACACAGGCTTTCGCATTTATAATATTAGTATGATTAAACCACCAATGTAAACTCCAAAATTATTTCTTTTTCAAAATATTGGTTACACACATAAACAGCTTTACGGGCAAAAAATTAACCATAAACAATAAATCTAAAAATATAACCAGCAACCCCCAGCGCAGTGAGAGGCCGGAGTATTGACACCACGGAATCAAAATGGGGTCCCCGTTGAGACAGGAGAATTCTTCGTAATTTTTTACAGACATATTGTAAATTGTAAATACGCCAGTCGGCTTTTACCCGTGTGAAACACACATAAGTACAGAGATGTGACGTGTTGGCTATTCACGGCAAAGTGAGCACTTTTTAAAACACCCTCATTTGAGATAATAGTCAATAGATATATATTATTTTAGCCTTAGACATTAACTTCCGAGTGCAGTAACATATACACACTGTGTTTATTACATAAACGGCGACATTTATTTTAAAATGTGGTTATAGAATTTTAAAAAAATGACTGAAGGGAAAAAAATAACTAGGGCATCAAAAGTGCTCACTTTACCGTGAAGCAGCCTATGCCCGTTCTCCGATTGGCTGCGTGAGGCTCTGGGAACGGCTTGCGTCTGATTAGTCACTGTGTGCTGCGAGAAATTATCTATTGCCTGGGCTGTCGGCTGACGTATAGCTTACCCAGGCGCTGATTTGCGAGTGACGTTCCGACTAAGTATACGTTACTGGCGTTTACGGCTATAGTTCGTGATATAAGATGTGTTTCCCCCTTCGCATAGCATGTTAATGGTAAACTGACAACTTCTGAAAGTCGTAGATAAGGTTTTCTTGTATTAACATACTGTATTTTTTCACAGCATGTAAAATTAATATTGGCATGGGCCTCATCACTTTAATCATGCGTCGGTCAATTAAAGCTGTGAAATTATTAGAAAAGTTAATATTTCACATATTAACTGATTCTAACACATATATGCACCAAAAACAGAAATAAAAATAAGTTATGTAAGTATTTATTAATTAATTCAACATCCGGAGATGGAACTAATTTGTGTTTGCCTTTGCCAACATTACTGGGTTTATGCCAGTGAGTCCCATATGCATAAGTACTCTGTGGTTTAACGCCAACACTCTGACGACTACGCTCAAGAGTAGCTCGAGAAACTCTAGGATAATTTTTTTTTTCAAGTTGGAAATAAATTCTTTGTTGCCGACCTTTCGTGGCGCAGTCGGTTGGTGCGCCGTCGGTCTGGGGTGTGGGAGGTTCTGGGTTCGAATCCTAGGTAAGGCATTGGTGTTAGTTTAACTAAGGTAATAAGTTAGTTTATAAGTCGTCCCCTGATAGGCCTCCAGGCATAACACCGGGGACGATAATAAGCCCTTTTCAATTTAGGCCAATACAATTATTTGTTGAAGTTATATTCCGTTATCACTTAAAGAACCGTTTTCAATAACAGTAAATACAAATACGTTTCTATTGTTCCCGACATATGAAAGAGCACTATACAGTAATGTTTTNAGGTGTTAGACTGCTAACCTGCCACCAAGGCGAATCGGGTTCAATCCCCAACCGGTAAACTCCAGATTTTCGCAAGTGGGAATCGTGCCAGTCTATGAAGTTGGTCAGCGGGTTTTCTCGGCGATCTCCCGTTTCGCCCACCCTTTCATTCTGACGCTGCTCCATACTCACCTCGCTTCACCCTCATCGGGTCTCAAGATCTCGATGTTAAAAGTCGCGCAAATCTGTTCTTCACTAGTGATATGGGCATGTGGGTTTCGCCAATTCCTTTGGCAGCGGTATGTAGTTCTTAGTCGTGTACACACTCGGGCAAAAACCGTTTATTCATTGTACGCTGCCATGACGCGTCCGCCTTTGACGTTGATGGGCACCAATGAATAGCCCCTCTCTATATTTGGAGCGGAGAGTTTTGGGCGGCTGTTAATATCAGTGTCTTGAAAGCGGATAAGGATGAAGCGAGGCGAGAGTGAACCAGCGCCGGAATGCAAGGCAAATTTCCGAAAGAAAAAAAAACCGCCGACCAGAGGCTTCGTCCAGCATGATTCTCACGTGCCGGGAATCGAAACAAGTTCGCCTTGGTGGGAGGTGAGTGCTCTACCCTCTGCGCCACTGCAGTAATACTAGATAGGCTAATGACGAAAATCTTGAACGGACAGGTGGAGGGACGAGGTTGAGGCAGGTCATCGGATCTCCCATGCGCGACAGAGCTGAACAATAATTGCGTGAGGTCATCGCTTCCCTGACCCACACAGCCCTCGCCTTCTCAGGTAGGCAGCCCGATATTTGGAAAATAATGACAAACTTCACGTTTTTTGTCCCCCGTTTTAGGCAGGGTCGGCATGTGTGAGAAGACGCGTGGATTGCGATGTGTATAATCCCCTAGGAAAAACTTCTTGATGTAATCCAACATATATTCTAAACAAAATTCTTTCATCCCCTCTAGAATGGTATGGTTTCAGGAGTTTCAAACCAGAAATTTGGTTATGCGTGCTGTTCTTAAGGGTCGATCTCATGTCAATGTTGAATTTTCAATTTATATTACATAACATGATTTTCAATGAAATAACAAAATATTTATTTTCATATTATTTTTACATTTTACAAATTACTTCAACTTCAGTTGGCAAATTTTATCCGTGTCTCATCTGGTAGTTGTGAAATTTGAATAATATATTGATAATTTAAAAATTATGCTGTAATGTCATAAAATTGCCATTAATACAACATATTCATCGTGTTAGATTTCATGACGTCCAACCACAACGGAGTATACAAGATTACTGGTTCTCACGATAGGTGGCAGCACATACAAAGATGGCAGCTCAGTACTGCACCAGGTACCAAATTCAAAAAGTACACGGGACTCAATCCTTAGCATACCACTCACCAAAATTCATAATTTTCCAAATAAGTCAAACGAAATTCACAGCCACGCTAATCAATAATATTTGGTCACAACGAATACTGCAGTATGAATACTACTATTCTCTGTTTCGTGTACCTTCAGTAAAATTTGACAGACGTGACCAACCTACACAGCATGTAAACAGTAAACGCACCCATTTACAAAGTACTCTGTCAGCTCATGGTTGTTCCGGGATACGTTTTATTATGTTGGTGGTCTTTGCGATAATTATAGAAGCAAATAGTTCACATCATTAAAAATTATAATCTAGAAATGTAATGATAATTACAACATGTATGGTTTAAATTATGCTCATAAAATAATGTACAAATTTTTTTAGCTATAGAGCTTTAAAAACATTTAGACATATAATGGTAGAGCGTGTGAAAATTGCAGTTATGTGAAAGGTATCCGCTCGCCCGATGACATGCTATTGCCAGATAGAGCACACTTCCGTCATCATTAATCTATATGTCCGAAATTTCTTTGCTGGTTGTTCCGGAATATTATATATGAAGTAATTAATTTTTGTATTTGCGTATTTCATCAAATGTAGTTCGCCCTTGGTGGCTTTTAGCATAGTCTCCTCAGTGAAATAAATTATCCACACGTATCTGCCGCTTTGTAAAAGGGTTTGTTGTGTGCTTTGGTCCGCCATTTTCCTTGACAATCATGAAGCGCGAGCGACGAAGTATTTACGTTGGGAATTTTAAATTTGTTGGTTTCAAGGAATAGCTCATGTGTTTTGTTAATCGAATAAGTCAAAAAATAAATTATTTCTCATCAGAGGCCGACAAAAGTGATTTTAGTGAAGTAATCATACGAACCTCGTCACTTGTTTAGGAATTAGTAAGTAAAAAATATCTTTGTTTTTTTTTGTAAATGTTTTTTTAAATTATTGTTAAAATATTTGAAATGTATTTGGCCTTCAACCAAACTTTTCAACCTAATTTATTTTATTTAAACTAACGATATTTACTTGTAAAGTTAAATTTACTGAAAATATCTACATTATGCATTACGCACATAGGTATTAATAGTGACGTAATAATTACGTTTGGTTCTTGTGGGAGGTTTTGTAATGTACGTGGTCTAAATAAACGCCCTTTTAGTGTATTTCGATATATAAAAACAAATCCAACAATTGTTATGTGTGGAGTATTTCTCGCATCGGTACGAACAGTGACACATGTATCGCATTTGGTGCATTCAATGACGTTATAACTTTAGAGCAATAGCAAATTGAATGCTAGTTCCGTACAAACAAAATTTTCCACTGCATCATTAAAACAATGCTAGTTCCAATCGCCACTCTCTCATAAGAATAACCGTAAAATAATCACGTCTCACGAAATACGATAAACTAGAGTTCCCCACCCCACCAATAAAATAAACAGAAGTCTAACTAGTATACAGGCTGAGTAAAAAAGAATATCCCAACTTTGAAGGTATATAATATCAAAACCAAAAAACCAACAACCTTGATTGACCAATCAAATGAAACGTGGAACCATGAAGTTTGTTTACCACACATTCATAAATGTTCAATGTGACCACCATGACCGGTCCGAACGACATCTACGCTATTATCAAACTCATTCCACACTCTTGTCAGCATGTCCGGTGTTACGGTTTGGATGGCGTTCGTAACTCTCAGTCTGAGGTGGTGAGGGGGAAGCGAGCTCTCATTCGGCATGTCAATGTGAAGGGGACGGTCTGATGTTTCCTTTGTGTGCCCAGAACGAGGTAGACGATGCCTTCATGTCTAAGCTGGTTTTTAACGATGAAGCGACGTTCCATACAAATGGCAAGGTGAACCGGCACAACGTGCGGATATGGGGTCAGGAGCATCTACATGAAACCACCGAACACGAAAGCGCTTCCTTAAAAGTGAACGTGTTTTGCGCTGTATCCAAAGTCACTGTTTTCGGCCCTTTCTTTTTTCACGAGCCGACTGTTACTGGAATCCCTTATTTGAACATGCTTACAGGGTGGTTGATTCCTCAGTTAGAAGAGGCGGTGTGGGACTTCATTTTCCAGCAGGATGGTGAACCACCCCATTGTCACCTAGCTGTTCGCGGATACCTGAGCAAGACGTTGCCGCAACGCTGGATTGGTCGAGGAGCAGCTTGTGACCCGGCTCTTTATCACTGGCCCCCAAGAAGCCCGGATCTTACCCCGTGCGTTTTTTTTCTGTGTGGGTACATAAAAGATCAAGTGTTTCGTCCACCATTGCTGGCTAACATTGACGACCTCAAAACGAGAATTACGGACGCCATCTAAACCGTAACACCAGACATGCTGACAAGAGTGTGGAACGAGTTTGTGTATCGCGTAGATGTCGTTCGGTCGCTCGTGGTGGTCACATTAAACATTTATGAATGTTTACTAAACAAACTTCACTGTTCCACGGTTACTTTGATTGGTCAACCAAAGTTGTAGGTTGTTTGGTTTTGATATTATAGATCTTAAAATTTGGGGTAATCTTTTATACTCAGCCTGTATTAAGCAGTCATAACAAAAATAAAACTGTTGGGAATGGCCACTAGCTGTTGTAGTCTAAGAATGGGAATTAAATTGTCTGTCTTTCAATTCCTGCTATTGGATTCGTAGTTTGTTTACAAAGATCGTTTTCTTCACACGCAGAACAGCTGAAGTGGAGGGATACATCATGGCCGCTCTTCTTTTTAATAAATTTTTAATAAATGTCAAAATTTACTGACGTTATATGAAACGGATAATATTGAACGGGAAGTGCATAGCTTCACGAGAGGTCTCTATAGCTGTCCATGCTCAACCTTTACAGCAGCAACTCTGGTGACACCATCTCTTCCTGCATGCAAACTCTCCACTCGCCCGAGGAGTCACTGAAAGGAATGCAAGTAGTCTTCCTTGATTAACACGAGAATGCCTATGTGTAGCTCACTGTGGCTTCTGGTCCATTTGGTGTGTGGCTGGAGTGTGTTTACGTACTCTTTATACCAGCGCCGTTAGAAATGTTGTGTGGTTTGCTGCAACAACTGCCATCTATCCAGCCAATTCTTTGCGGTATCGCACAGGTTTGGTGATGAAATTGCTGTAAGTGGGGAGTCCTACCTGAAAATTTACTTGAGTGAGTGTCTCAAGGTCTTTCGAATCAGATTAAGTCCCACAAGAAGAACCTGCACTCAGAATTACTTCAATCTAGTCGAAAACTGTGGCAAGCTTAGGTGATATTTTGCTGAATTTATTCCAGTCTCCAAAAGACCACCAAAGTGAGTTGCTGGCAGCAAATTAAAGTGCCAATGAATTCCCTTCGTCGAGAGACTATTAACCACCTTAGATGCATTTGACGGGATGTTTCAAGTGCTTCTGGAGTTGTATTAGTTTGAACTTTTCCCCAACAAAATTAGTGCCAGAATCTCAATACTCATCGCTACGCATGCCTCGCCGAGATGTGAACCGAGAAAAGGCATTCAACAATGTATTTGTACTCAACGTGGAGACTACTTACAGGTGAACTGCTTTAGTAGTTAGCACACAAACAGACATAATTAAGTTTCTTTATGGCCTTATTACATAAGGTGTAGTGTTTTATCTGTAAAGAGTCACCATTGTTAACACCTACCCTCACGAATGGTCTAGAACGTTTTACTCTGCTAATAGGAAGTTTTTCTTTAATTTTAGCCAAAATTACCAAAGAGCGGATGACTAGGCGTGAGCTAAGAATGGCCGAAAATGGTGCGGAGACGGCTAAACGTAAGAAATTGGCAGAAATACAAAATGTTCCTTGTAGTCTGTCGGCAGAATAAGCTCTAAGTTTTTTTTTCTTCTGCCATTGGTCCACGGTTTGTATAGCACGTTGTTAAGAACATTTCAGCCAGTAATGAAAGTTTAAATAGGGTGACATGATAATAAAAATGATTACGCGAATTTAGCACGTTTTAGAAACCATTTAATACAAAAGTGATTTGACTACTTGCTGGATAAATCGTACGACATTTTCCAAGCTGTACTGAAAATAAAGTGGGAAACAGTGTAATTAGTAGTTGAGGTGGCTCCTAGCTAAACTATCGCAGATTATGCCTTTTTTCTGGCTAGTATTTATGTAGTTCGGTACAAACTCGATAAGAATAAAAAATAATTCTGAAGATAATCTACAAAAATGGTTTCATGATGCACTTCAGGACGTACGGTGAAATTTTACATTGCATTAAAATAATTATTTAGCTGTTGTCAAGAAAATTTTACATTTAAAGTTACTGAGTATTTAATGTTGAACACAACAAACTTCGGCGTTCTGCGAATTGGTGTCATATTAAAATAGTAAAAGTAAAATAACTCGTCAGTTTTATTTAACGCGTCTCCCCAAAAAAGCTAGAGTTAAGTTATTTTTTTAATTTTAGTTACCTGAAAATGCGGGTTAACTATATAATTAATTTACTACTACTTAGTCTACTCCTTCAAAGTACACAGATAATTTTTGTTTGCAGGAGATGATGTGAAAGGTAGCTGAGGCACGCCTAAATTCATCTAAAATGTAAAACCCTGTGCTTTTGCATGGACGGTCCGAAATATTACGACGAAGATTCCTTACTGCGGAAATATTGAAGCTTATATTCTGATTAACTACATCAGCAGCCTCGTTTATTCGTGATAAATCCAGGCCTCGCTGTAAAATGTAATAAAAGAAATACTAAATGATCTAAGCTCGCAGACAGAATTCATCAGGCACATGGTATAGTTAAACGTGAAGCAACTAAAGCATTAGCTGCTTCAAACAAAAACACCTTCAATGCAACTTACAATCGTAAAAAAATAAATTATTTTTTTAGCAAAACGTAAAATTCAAAATAAAATTTAAAAAAAAATAAACATAAAAATTTGTTAAAAAAAAAATTCTACGCGTCAGTGTTCCTCAAGAAATTTCACGTAGAATAATTTTTGTCTGAAACTGTTACCTTTAAAACTGGTGTCTTAAGAAGGAATTTCTTTAACATTGAACCCCTATTTAAACTCTGTAGCTGTAGGCTGAGCCCTTTTAAGTTTTCCTACTGAAGTCACTTATCTTTGAGGGATTCGGGAGGCTCTTAATCGATGTCTTGAGAGCCAATGAGGGTGAAGGGAGGTGAGTATGGAGAACCGCAGGAATGTTTTGGCTGGGGAAACGGGAGATCCCNACTTATCTTAGGAATTGAGGGATTCGGGAGGCTCTTAATCGATGTGTTGAGAGCCAATGAGGGTGAAGGGAGGTGAGTATGGAGAACCGCAGGAATGTTTTGGCTGGGGAAACGGGAGATCCCCGAGAAAACCCGCCAAACAGCGACATAGTCCAGCAAGATTCGGACGTGCGAAAAACTTATTTTAAGCAACTGCCATTTTGTGCGTTTGGGTGTTAAAGTTTTCACCGCTCGCCGATATTTTTTTGCCTCGTTTCTTTTAAATTTGTTTCAAGAATTATGAAGTGAAATTCNAAAGTTTTCACCGCTCGCCGATATTTTTTTGCCTCGTTTCTTTTAAATTTGTTTCAAGAATTATGAAGTGAAATTCTCCTTATAAATTCTGAATGAAACAAGCCTTGGTGTATCAGAATTTGGTACCTTTTTAAGAGAAATATTTCAAGAAAGAATTTTAGGCTACACTCATGTATCAATAATTGAATCTGTTAATTTTCTGAAATGTANAGAGAAATATTTCAAGAAAGAATTTTAGGCTACACTCATGTATCAATAATTGAATCTGTTAATTTTCTGAAATGTATTCTTTTTCTTTTTGACAATATATTTTTAAGGACACGTGAGTTTTGAAAACATAATACCGTTAGGGGTGATCGTTGCAGAACTGTCTGACGATGATTGACCTTCTACGCTCTCCAAAGTGGAAATAAATTACCAATATTATTCGTAAAAAAATCTTTAATTTTCTGACGAGTATTCCTACATCATATGTGGCTAAGTTTTAATTGATGATACCAATAATCTCTTCCCTCGAATATTCTCCATCCCCTCAAAACTTACAAGAGAAACAAATAAATTATAAAAATTTGAGCCACGCGTGTTTGAGCCAAAACAGTTNCCATCCCCTCAAAACTTACAAGAGAAACAAATAAATTATAAAAATTTGAGCCACGCGTGTTTGAGCCAAAACAGTTGTAACGCAGCGTTAGATAGGGAATGTGAACTGCTATGCATCATTCTCAAACGCGTAGTTGACATAATTTCTCAAATTTGCCTGATATCTTTCTTGTGTACATGAGGATGGGTCTCAAACGTACTCTTGCCAAGAAAGATTTTAAAATATAATAATATTTGGTAGGCGAAACTTATCGTAATAATAGCGGAATCGAGGAAGAATAAAATTTCGAATCCTAATCAAAGAAGGGGTGGTGGTAGGGGAAATAGAAAAAAAAAGGGAAGGAGGATTCTGTGTATCTGCCCACACAGATCTTGAACCTTCTTTCTTCCCCTTCAGGCCCATGNCCATCCCCTCAAAACTTACAAGAGAAACAAATAAATTATAAAAATTTGAGCCACGCGTGTTTGAGCCAAAACAGTGGTAACGCAGCGTTAGATAGGGAATGTGAACTGTTATGCATCATTCTCAAACGCGTAGTTGACATAATTTCTCAAATTTGCCTGATATCTTTCTAGTGTACATGAGGATGGGTCTCAAACGTACTCTTGCCAAGAAAGATTTTAAAATATAATAATATTTGGTAGGCGAAACTTATCGTAATAATAGCGGAATCGAGGAAGAATAAAATTTCGATTCCAAATCAAAGAAGGGGTGGTGGTAGGGGAAACAGAAAAAAAAGGGAAGGAGGATTCTGTGTATCTGCCCACACAGATCTTGAACCTTCTTTCTTCCCCTTCAGGCCCATGNAAAAAAAAGGGAAGGAGGATTCTGTGTATCTGCCCACACAGATCTTGAACCTTCTTTCTTCCCCTTCAGGCCCATGGCACGGGCGTTGTTCTGCCACGTCCTCTTTCTTTTTATTTTCTTCCTTCTGCTGCCCACTCTCAGGGAACTCGGGGTGTGCTAAGTGTAAAGGTTGACTTGTTTGCAGAGATCTCGAACAACAGGAGGCGAGGTGCGGTAGAGAGCGAGTAAAGGTTGGGAGGGGTGTGGGTGGAGGGAATGCGAGTCTTGGTGAAATAGTTCAATAGTCCGGCTCCTCTCCCCTGCGGCGTGTTAATTGCCAGCGTCAACAGCCGAGGCCTCCATTGTGCTCCGCGGCACACAAGAACCTTCTTCCCCTCCCTTCACGGTTCGACCACCTTCACGAAAATCCCTGCCACAACACACAGTGGAGGAGACTGTGACGTCATCCGGAACTCACACCGAGAGCCGGACATTTACGACTTCAAGTGGACCGACTACTTTTTTTTTTATTCCCCACTCCGTCACGTTCAACACAGGACAAAATAATGCTGTTAAAAAAAAACACAGTTGCCCGTGTTATTGTAAGGAAAATTATATGCAGCATTACTTGTGAAAACCTTCCTCTCAAGGACGTTAAGTGGAAGGCTTAAATTTCAACATTTATTAAACACNATGCAGCATTACTTGTGAAAACCTTCCTCTCAAGGACGTTAAGTGGAAGGCTTAAATTTCAACATTTATTAAACACGCACAGGACGACACCATTTGGAAAAACAGCGACCAACGCTACAATTGATATTCTAAAACGTGCTACAGATGGTTATNGCACAGGACGACACCATTTGGAAAAACAGCGACCAACGCTACAATTGATATTCTAAAACGTGCTACAGATGGTTAATAGTAAACTAAGCAGTTTTGAAATCAACATAAAACACTGTTCTCTAACAGCATGTGTTTTAGCGAACACTTTGGCTCGCATTGTTTCCAGTTAACTTGGCAGTAAAATACAAAAACTTGTCGCATATCTCATCATTGTATTCAAAGTGCCACTTTTAGATTTACGGTCACTGAATTTATTAAAAATATTTTCTCTATATTTTACACACATTGGAGTTATAATCGCCACTATTGTCTGCTTACATTCTCAAAAAATGCACAGATTACGTAGTTACACTTGATTGGCGCGTGAATAAAGTGAGAGGTCAGCGGCAATGCTAATTTTACATGTGATGGACGGATACAAAATGACCAGAGAAAGATCTTAGGCAGGGCTTTCAGGAATACTCAATTAACAGTGAACAGATTTTATCTGGTCAGATTACTTCCACGTTGCTTTTTAGTTTAAGCCCTATGTACTCTCTGTATCATGTAACTTGGCAAGATTTCGACAGTTCGACGAAAGTAGCGCCAATGTTTACTTTTCGTTTATGTATACTTTCGCCATGAGCTGGTGCGTCAAGTGGCGGCTGTATATTATACTAACGCGCTCTCAGATAATCCACTTGTCACTGTAATGCTAAACAAATTTTACGGTATTTATAGACTGACATCTGTCTAAAAAATTCTTAGGTTACAAAAGTAAAAAAGAATACCTTGCAAAAAAAAAATTAAAATATTTTTTTATTTTTTAAAGACAGCGAATTTGAGTTCACATTTGCGAAACGGTCGTTGTAGTTGTTATCATACTTTCGACGTTACAGCTCATATGTTAAGACTGCAAATAAAAGTAATTCGGGGAACTGGCTTTGGTAACACCCTATCACTTTCATTCGCAAACAAACATCTCACCAACGACTTTTGCAAAGTAGTTATTCTGTTATTACTGATAATAAACAGCTCAAGTAGGAAATATGTGGCGTGGAATAACGTAATAATTACTTTAAAAACTATCAACGCGCGTTCCACTTTCTTCTTCTTATTTATACAGTACTACAACACACGAAAAGAACACAGAAAATTTGTTATTTTACACAAGAAAGCTTTTTTTTTCTGACTAGTAGTTTTCGGGAGCTCACTGACAGATGGCGTGGCAGGGCGCGTTGTGAGCCGAGCGTTTTGCTCAACAGGTAGCAGCACGTTGCCCCGCCTCTTGATCCCGTCTGTCTAAAGGTTCACTTTTCACTGCTTCGAAATGACACGAGTTTGAAATACATTTCGTCAAATTATTAAAATAATTCAACAATACTTTCTGTAGGCTTTTAGGATTAATATCAAGCATGTATGGATGGGATGGCGACTGGGGGATTCGACGTACTCCCTATGCTTGAAGATGCGTTTCATTTGAATACGAACCATTTTAACTTGCATTTCAATTTGAACACTTCTACAATACAACTTCAGCACGAAATTTAGTTTGCAACACTAACAACCGCTGCTTTGTGACCACATAAAATAAAATGTACTAATTAATCTAGGAACTCTTTCTTATCCGCGTATTTTCTGCTTGTCTGATTTGCGTCGGCAGTGGAGTCAGAATAGCAGAAGTAATTTCAAATTTCATTCGTTCATGCATCAGCGGATACAGGATTTTGTAAATGACACGTTGTTTGTTTCGTATAATTCAAGTTGCCACTCACTGACTGTCATGATCTTGTAAGTTATATGAGACGGTGAGTACCTGGAGCTGTTTTGGCCGCTCGAGATACAGAAGCAAGGGAGCAATAATGGCAGCACTGGTACCCGCGTACCTGTAGCTCCGATCCTTCTACACGCCCAGTTCTGAAATGGCGTGCTGTGTTGCGGTTGTACCGCTGGAACTATGAGACTTGAGATGGCGACCCTATCATTTTATTATGTCAAACTCTGTAGCAAAGTTCAGTACATGTCCCTATACTAGTTTTGAGTGTTTCTGATGAATAAGGCAGTGTTTTGCTATGTCGGATAGCTCAGAAATAGTATCGGTAATGTACGTGGTGTCTTTGAGGTAGTATTCGTACCTCGCTTTAAGTTTATTTTCGTTTCGTAGATCAGTGTATACGATGCATGTAAAGAAGTTGAGTTTAAAAAACGTGTATTTCAAACACTTGGCAACATAGTTAAATCTTCAGGTATTGTGCTACCAAATTAACACACGATCCCGAGAGGAGAAGGTGCAGCTCTCCCACTCCTCGCGCGAAACGCGGTGGGGAAGACAGGTACACTCAGTGCAAACTACTACGGACCGTCTTTGACACATTCGGGAATGTCAAAAGTAGTAGTGTGGTTTCCTTATAATTCCACATATGGTATGGTTTCAAATGTTTAATGCTCCCAGAGTACACAGATACTTCACAGTGACATTCGTTACAATGTGCATTTGAGGCGAAAGAGAACATTATATCAAAATAACGTTTTAAATTTTCAGAGAATAGAGATAGATTTGTTGGACTGACATGAAAATATCGGCCTTGTGTTAAGCATTAAGTAGGGGAGAGGACAAGCTGCAAATNTAAGTAGGGGAGATGACAAGCTGCAAATCTACAGCATTATTAATAATATGCCCAGTAAACATTATTTTGAATTCATTTGATGGCCCTACAAAAATTATTCACCGTAAAAATGATCTTGTATTAATAATAATTTGCGTCCAAAATAGACACAATCTCTATTTTTAAACCCATATAATGTTTTATTAATAAATTATGCTATTTTAAAAGCAAACTGCCATGCACGCAAATACGATTTAAAACATTTTCTGAAAATGGCACAAACATTTTATTAATGCTAAAATAATCGATAGGAGCAAAACTGGAACCACAGGAACATGATTGAAACTGTTAGTACAAAGAAGGTGATATTAATAAAGGTATGGCTGTACAGAAACGTTGCTTGGAATCCGTCTGCAAACAAGAAGTTATTGACTACTAATGAGCTTACTTTCCTCTAAATGGGTGGAAAGCAATTTTAGTAAAGTTCTTAACAGCTTAAATGGTAGGATGGATTTTACTTCTCATTGACAGCAATATAATTATAGATGAAACCAGAAAAATGTGAAACCGTACAAAGACAATTAAAATACACGAGTGACTTACCCGGGATTCCAATTCAGAAAAACTCGTAAAATTAAGCTAACTTGCAATCAACTGCATTACGGAGGTAGGATTCGGAACATCAACTTCGGATAATGCAGTGTAATATTTTTAATGATTGAGTTCACAAACCTGAAATATTTACTTGGCCATCATTTTGAAAATAATTATCTGAACCACTAAAAAACATAAATTTGCATGGCCTACCATAACGCTACTTGTGTGAAAAATTTGATTGAATTCGGTTTATTGGGCCGAGATATATTATAAAAACCTTATTTTCTTAAATTTGTACAATTTCGATGTATAAAACTGATACTCTCAGCATACAAAGTTAAGTTGAAATCTGTTTTGCAGTTCCGTAGATAAAAAAATTTGGAGCTTAAATGTTTACATGGCCGCCATTTTGAAAATATGTATGTTTTATTAATTAAGATTTTACCAGTGTGTAAAGCCTGCCATTGTGCTAATTGTTAGCCAAATTTGGTAGAAATCGGTAGTTTTTTTAGAGATCACATAATTTTAATTTGTTAAGTGATACTACCTTAAAAAATTGCTGAAAAAAAAAGATTTTGTGTGTATACATTTGATTGTTGTAAAATATACAGCCATCATACAAAGTTTCGTTGGAATTAANTGCAGCATTACTTGTGAAAACCTTCCTCTCAAGGACGTTAAGTGGAAGGCTTAAATTTCAACATTTATTAAACACAGGACGACACCATTTGGAAAAACAGCGACCAACGCTACAATTGATATTCTAAAACGTGCTACAGATGGTTATANCACAGGACGACACCATTTGGAAAAACAGCGACCAACGCTACAATTGATATTCTAAAACGTGCTACAGATGGTTATAAGCAGTTTTGAAATCAACCTATGAAAAAAAAAACACTGCTCTCTAACCGCATGTGTTTTAGCGAACACACTGGCTCGCATTGTTTCCAGTTAAGTTGGCAGTGAAATACGAAAACTTGTCGAATATCTCATAATTGTATCCAAAGTGCCAGTTTTAGATTTATGGTCACTGAATTTATTAAAAATATTTCATCTATAATTTACACACTTCGGAGTTATAACTGCCACTATTGTCTTCTTACATTCTCAAAAAATTCACAGATTTCGTAGTTACACTTGATTGGCGCGTGAATAAAGTGAGAGGTCAGCGGCAATGCTAATTTTACATGTGATGGACGTATACAAAATGACCAGAGAAAGATCTTAGGCAGGGCTTTCAGGAATACTCAATTAACAGTGAACAGATTTTATCTGGTCGGATTACTTGCACGTAGCTTTTTAGTTTAAGTCCTATGTACTCTCTGTCTCATGTAACTTGGCAAGATTTCGACAGGTCGACGAAAGTAGCGCCAATGTTTACTTTTCGTTTATGTATACTTTCGCCATCAGCTGGTGCGTCAAGCGGCGGCTGTATATTATACTAACGCGCTCTCAGCTAATCCACTTGTCACTGTAATGCTAAACAAATTTTACGGTATTTATAGACTGACATCTGTCTAAAAAATTCTTAGGTTACAAAAGTAAAAAAGAATACCTTGCAAAAAAAAAAAAATTAAAATATTTTTTAATTTTTTAAAGACAGCGAATTTGAGTTCACATTTGCGAAACGGTCGTTGTAGTTGTTATCATACTTTCGACGTTACAGCTCATATGTTAAGACTGCAAATAAAAGTAATTCGGGGAACTGGCTTTGGTAACACCCTATCAGTTTCATTCGCAAACAAACATCTCACCAACGACTTTTGCAAAGTAGTTATTCTGTTATTACTGATAATAAACAGCTCAAGTTGGAAATATGTGGCGTGGAATAACGTAATAATTACTTTAAAAACTATCAACGCGCGTTCCACTTTCTTCTTCTTATTAATACAGTACTACAACACACGAAAAGAACACAAAAAATTTGTTATTTTACACAAGAAAGCTTTTTTTTCCTGACTAGTAGTTTTCGGGAGCTCACTGACAGTTGGCGTGGCAGGGCGCGTTGTGAGCCGAGCGTTTTGCTCAACAGGTAGCAGCACGTTGCCCCGCCTCTTGATCCCGTCTGTCTATGCCACTCACTGACTGTCATGATCTTGTAAGTTATATGAGACGGTGAGTACCTGGAGCTGTTTTGGCCGCTCGAGATACAGAAGCAAGGGAGCAATAATGGCAGCACTGGTACCCGCGTACCTGTAGCTCCGATCCTTCTACAAGTCCAGTTCTGAAATGGCGTGCTGTGTTGCGGTTGTACCGCTGGAACTATGAGACTTGAGATGGCGACCCTATCATTTTATTAGGTCAAACTCTGTAGCAAAGTTCAGTACATGTCCCTATACTAATTTTGAGTGTTTCTGATGAATAAGGCAGTGTTTTGCTATGTCGGATAGCTCAGAAATAGTATCGGTAATGTACGTGGTGTCTTTGAGGTAGTCTTCGTACCTCGCTTTAAGTGTATTTTCGTTTCGTAGATCAGTGTATACGATGCATGTAAAGAAGTTGAGTTTAAAAAAACGTGTATTTCAAACACTTGGCAACATAGTTAAATCTTCAGGTATTATGCTACCAAATTAACAAACGATCCCGAGAGGAGAAGGTGCAGCTCTCCCACTCCTCGCGCGAAACGCGGTGGGGAAGACAGGTACACTCAGTGCAAACTACTACGGACCGTCTTTGACACATTCGGGAATGTCAAAAGTAGTAGTGTGGTTTCCTTATAATTCCACATATGGTATGCGAGGTTTCAAATGTTTAATGCTCCCAGAGTATACAGATACTTCACAGTGACATTCGTTACAATGTGCATTTGAGGCGAAAGAGAACATTATATCAAAATAACGTTTTAAATTTTCAGAGAATAGAGATAGATTTGTTGGACTGACATGAAAATATCGGCCTTGTGTTAAGCATTAAGTAGGGGAGATGACAAGCTGCAAATCTACAGCATTATTAATAATATGCCCAGTAAACATTATTTTGAATTCATTTGATGGCCCTACAAAAATTATTCACAGTAAAAATGATCTTGTATTAATAATAATTTGCGTCCAAAATAGACACAATCTCTATTTTTAAACCCATATAATGTTTTATTAATAAATTATGCAATTTTAAAAGCAAACTGCCATGCACGCAAATACGATTTGAAACATTTTCTGAAAATGGCACAAACATTTTATTAATGCTAAAATAATCGATAGGAGCAAAACTGGAACCACAGGAACATGATTGAAACTGTTAGTACAAAGAAGGTGATATTAATAAAGGTATGGCTGTACAGAAACGTTGCTTGGAATCCGTCTGCAAACAAGAAGTTATTGACTACTAATGAGCTTACTTTCCTCTAAATGGGTGGAAAGCAATTTTAGTAAAGTTCTTAACAGCTTAAATGGTAGGATGGATTTTACTTCTCATTGACAGCAATATAATTATAGATGAAACCAGAAAAATGTGAAACAGTACAAAGACAATTAAAATACACGAGTGACTTACCCGGGATTCCAATTCAGAAAAACTCGTAAAATTAAGCTAACTTGCAATCAACTGCATTACGGAGGTAGGATTCGGAACATCAACTTCGGATAATGCAGTGTAATATTTTTAATGATTGAGTTCACAAACCTGAAATATTTACTTGGCCATCATTTTGAAAATAATTATCTGAACCACTAAAAAACATAAATTTGCATGGCCTACCATAACGCTACTTGTGTGAAAAATTTGATTGAATTCGGTTTATTGGGCCGAGATATATTATAAAAACCTTATTTTTTAAATTTGTACAATTTCGATGTATAAAACTGATACTCTCAGCATACAAAGTTAAGTTGAAATCTGTTTTGCAGTTCCGTAGATAAAAAAATTTGGAGCTTAAATGTTTACATGGCCGCCATTTTGAAAATATGTATGTTTGATTAATTAAGATTTTACCAGTGTTTAAAGCCTGCCATTGTGCTAATTGTTAGCCAAATTTGTTAGAAATCGGTAGTTTTTTTAGAGATCACATAATTTTAATTTGTCAAGTGATACTATCTTAAAAAATTGCTGAAAAAAAAGATTTTGTGTGTATACATTTGATTGTTGTAAAATATACAGCCATCATACAAAGTTTCGTTGGAATTAANAAAAAAAAGATTTTGTGTGTATACATTTGATTGTTGTAAAATATACAGCCATCATACAAAGTTTCGTTGGAATTAAATACATAGCTTCAACGAAATAACAAACAAAACATAAAAAAATCTATATGGCCACAATTGTGAAAGTAAGTGTTTACATACCCAAAACATATCAGTTAACATTACCTACCGCAGTACTAATTGTTTGAAATATTTGGTAGGAATCGGAAAATGGTTTCCCGAAGTATGTCATAAAATTTATTTTATTCGTGTGGCACTGTATTACAAAATGGAGGACAAAAGAGGCTCTGTGTAAACACATTTGATGTTTGTTAAATATCCTTCCTGCATAAAATTTTAAGTTTGAATTTATTAAATGATTTCGAAGATATAACATAATTTGCTGAAATATATGGCAGCCATTTTGAAAACAAGTGTTCGACATACTTGAAACGTATTTGTACACATCAATTGCGGCAGTACTACATGATTGCCAAATTTGGTAGGAATCGGTCAATTGTCTCCCGAGAAATTACACAAACACTTGATTAATTAATGTAGCACTATCTTACACAATTGTGAGAAAAATATATATTTCAAATTTTTCTATTTATTCTATAGTGCAACGATCGTTTAGCCAATATTCTGCGTCCCCTCTATTTACATGACACAGATTATTTTATTTTTTTATATACTGTTTATAGCCTCGTCTGTAAATATTTCTGTCTGGCCAGCTCTTTGGGATACATTTATATCAGCTACGTGAGACCTGACAGTGTTCCAGATATGTTCTGTGTTATACAAGTTAAAATGAAATGGCATCAGACCGACCACTTTGTTGCTACATGCTTCAAGAAGTACGTCCACACAATACTTGCGAGCTAAGCATAGGCGTTTAACAGCGCAAAGTAGTTCTGCTTTAGAAATGTGTTCTTTATTAGCAATAATGTTCAACTTGAGCTATTGTATTTTCGTCGTACAGACAGTAGCTTTTTTTAAAGTACTGTGAGTACTTGTTTTGTGTTAGCACAAAAGTTTTGAATTGTACGTCGAAAAACGCACTAACCAAAGTCATTCCAAATATTTTATACTACTCGTCCTTCGTTTTTCCCCGGGTGCAAATAATTTTTTATCTGTTAGTTTCAATATACTAATTTCCTTAAGTATTTTACATATTCTCGCCACCAATTTCCCTGTCGCAGCTGCTACTTGTTTCGTGGGAATTTCAATAGGATAAGTATATCTTCCAGAAAACATGCTCGTTATCAAAAAAACGCAATTACATTACCAATAAAATCTCGGACTTCACTGTGAATGGTATTACTTTTTTTACTCGAACATGCCACGACTTACCCTTTGGTGAATACCTCCCGCAAGACTGACGTTTTTACTTGACTTGCGCGCAGACCATACAGTACACATCGGTAACACTGTTACTTCCCTGTGATTGGCTCGCTAGACCATCCCCACCTCCACCCCTATCTCCTTGAGCAAGGTTAAAACCCGCGACTGCATTCTTTCCAGATATTTCCTTGACGTTGCCGAGTTATACTGAGTCCTATTAAGGTCTTGCAAATAAGGTTTATTACGTAGATAGTATTTATGAATTACTGGTGGAAGGTAGCTTCAGACCCTGCGTAGTATCGACCACGACCTTACTTTTCCTGAAACACGTCACACGTAAACGATTATACACGGAACAATATGTAAACCCCTATTCACAAAAAAAAATAGTTTTAAGCGTTACAAACTACCAAATTTTCGTTCGGGACTGTACAAGTATTAGTATAATGCTATGCACTCTAAATTCAATTCAGTGGAAAACCACAGAATTGTAATCAAGTTCAACTACTCGAATCAGTGAAAATGGCTTTACTTAGAATTGGTGGAAATCCACTTGTTTCCATGAAACTATTAGACTGATTGACTAAGTGGCAGCCAACCGCATGCGGCGAATGAAAAATTGTTTTAATTGAATTAAGCCACATAATCACGATTCGATAGCCACTGATTATAATTTGCAATTTAAAGCCAATTAAAAAAGTAAATAAGTTCGTGGTTCACACAATTTGAACCAACAGTTTCTCACTTTCTCACCGTTAATTTATCAATTAAGCTACCGAGACAAAGTTCACTGAAAAAGGGGAAAGATATGTACTGAGATATTTATCGAAAATGTGAAGCATTTAATTGTGTGCTCTTTCTATTGATTTTTAACATTAAGACTGTAAACACTAATAATAAGTATTAATGCACTCATTTCACAGCACGTAATGCTGTTTAAACCTTCAAACTGAGTGCCATGACGATTACGTGAAAACGAAAAGAAATACGGAAAACAGAAATGAAAGACTCAATGTTCATGTTACTTCATATATTGGTTGCTATTTTCAAAGTAGAAACACACATTCTATGAAATACATTTTACGGATATTATTAGTTTGTGTGATATTTCATTCGGTGCAGCTTGTTTAATTGATCTGTCAGTAAAAAAAAAATCATTGAAAAACAGAGAATGAAATGGTTGATAAATCAGTGGAAAATTTCGCTGAATCAAAAACCACAGAAATCTGGTTTTTTTAAATACTAATTTAACAGTTGGATATACTGTAGTGACTGTTGAATAAGTCAGACTCTGTTAACTGATTTGAAGGGGTGAAATTCTCATTGATTCTCATTGATTTAATGTGTGCCTCACCTCGGGACCAATAAACATGTGTTTGCGCTTCGTGATATCGGCAGCAGCTGTTGACGATAGTACACAATGTGGAACCAGCAACTTATGCTACTTACACCCACAGACTGTAGTCATTGGATAGTTTTATGTATACAGCACGGCCCATCAAAGCGCTTCCTACGCAACGTCTCAGATATAGAACAAAGTGACTATAATTCATTCACGGTTACTTCCAACTTTCCTGAAGCCCTGCTAAAGTTCTACTTCGAGGAAATTCCTCCGCCTCATATATATTAAGTTTAGAAAATTACACCAGGGGACCATCGCACCGTATTCGTACGCAAGCAATATTTCTTACTAGGCATTATCAACACACCAATTTGGCATTGTCTTTATTCATATTAGTTACGAATGAAGAAATTCTATCTTCTAGATAAAATGTAATAAAAGTTGAATTCAACCAAATAAAAGGTACTTTTATGTTAATACAAGAATAAAACGCTTGTGATATATGGCATGCATATAGAAACAACCAAACACGTCAAAGGTTTCATTCAAAAAGTGTGAAGAAACCAGCAAATAGACTATAAAAGGGTTAAAGAATTAAGTCTCATTTTCAATACGGAGGAAGTTGCACAGGAAGATGGATAATGATCTTGAGTGCACGAAATACGAAAATAGTTTCAGGCAAGGCATTTCCTTTGAATGTGGGCGTTGAAAATTAAGGAAAAATTCGTAAATTGATTTGCCGACAGGATAATTTTTAAACCAACCTATGTTTTTGCTTGTTGTGGAATTGTAAAAACGTTCCTTTGAAACTTCCTGTTGGCCAATATAAAGGGACGACAAAATTACTCCAAAGGGACAGCAAACGGTTTCGTGTTGTGGTAACAGTCAAATATCAAAAAAATTTTATGTTCCGTGAGCATTCAACTTATTGAACTCGTGACTTGTTTCTGTCTTTATCAATGTCGATTTATAAATGGCGTATCGTTTTCACTCCATAATCTTATTTCCACGCTTGTCATCGAAGTCATCTGCGTAGTAGAGCTGTTCGGTAGCTACTGCCTTGGCAAGAAACTGCGCGCACTTCTATTGGCTAATTATTTCACCATTTAATGTTTCCTTTGTTGTAATTTTTTCATACGTAGAAGTAGTGTGTTACTGCCGGTATGTATTTATAAAATGTGGAGNGAAAGATATGTACTGAGATATTTATCGAAAATGTGAAGCATTTAATTGTGTGCTCTTTCTATTGATTTTTAACATAAAGACTGTAAACACTAATAATAAGTATTAATGCACTCATATCACAGCATGTAACGCTGTTCAAACCTTCGAACTGAGTGCCATGGCGATTACGTGAAAACGAAAATAAATACGGAAAACAGAAATGAAAGACTCAATGTTCATGTTACTTCATATATTAGTTGCTATTTTAAAAGTAGAAACACACATTCTATGAAATACATTTTACGGATATTATTAGTTTGTGTGATATTTCATTCGATGCAGCTTGTTTAACTGATCTGTCAGTAAAAAAAAAAATTGAAAAACAGAGAATGAAATGGTTGATAAATCAGTGGAAAATTTCGCTGAATCAAAAACCACAGAAATCTGGTTTTTTTTAAATACTAATTTAACAGTTGGATATACTGTAGTGACTGTTGAATAAGTCAGACTCTGTTAACTGATTTGNTTTTTTTAAATACTAATTTAACAGTTGGATATACTGTAGTGACTGTTGAATAAGTCAGACTCTGTTAACTGATTTGAAGGGGTGAAATTCTCATTGATTCTCATTGATTTAATGTGTGCCTCACCTCGGGACCAATAAACATGTGTTTGCGCTTCGTGATATCGGCAGCAGCTGTTGACGATAGTACACAATGTGGAACCAGCAACTTATGCTACTTACACCCACAGACTGTAGTCATTGGATAGTTTTATGTATACAGCACGGCCCATCAAAGCGCTTCCTACGCAACGTCTCAGATATAGAACAAAGTGACTATAATTCATTCACGGTTACTTCCAACTTTCCTGAAGCCCTGCTAAAGTTCTACTTCGAGGAAATTCCTCCGCCTCATATATATTAAGTTTAGAAAATTACACCAGGGGACCATCGCACCGTATTCGTACGCAAGCAATATTTCTTACTAGGCATTANTATTAAGTTTAGAAAATTACACCAGGGGACCATCGCACCGTATTCGTACGCAAGCAATATTTCTTACTAGGCATTACCAACCCACCGATTTGGCATTGTTTTTATTCATATTAGTTACGAATGAAGAAATTCTATCTTCTAGATAAAATGTAATAAAAGTTGAATTCAACCAAATAAAAGGTACTTTTATGTTAACACAAGAATAAAACGCTTGTGATATATGGCATACATATAGAAACAACCAAACACGTCAAAGGTTTCATTCAAAAAGTGTGAAGAAACCAGCAAATAGACTATAAAAGGGTTAAAGAATTAAGTCTCATTTTCAATACGGAGGAAGTTGCACAGGAAGATGGATAATGATCTTGAGTGCACGAAATACGAAAATAGTTTCTGGTAAGGCATTTCCTTTGAATGTGGGCGTTGAAAATTAAGGAAAAATTCGTAAATTGATTTGCCGACAGGATAATTTTTAAACCAACCTATGTTTTTGCTTGTTGTGGAATTGTAAAAACGTTCCTTTGAAACTTCCTGTTGGCCAATATAAAGGGACGACAAAATTACTCCAAAGGGACAGCAAACGGTTTCGTGTTGTGGTAACAGTCAAATATCAAAAAAATTTTATGTTCCGTGAGCATTCAACTTATTGAACTCGTGACTTGTTTCTGTCTTTATCAATGTCGATATATAAAAGGCGTATCGTTTTCACTCCATAATCTTATTTGCACGCTTGTCATTGCAGTCATCTGCGTACGAGAGCTGTTCGGTAGCTACTGCCTTGGCAAGAAACTGCGCGCACTTCTATTGGCTAATTATTTCACCATTAAATGTTTCCTTTGTTGTAATTTTTTCATACGTAGAAGTAGTGTGTTACTGCCGGTATGTATTTATAAAATGTGGAGNAATGTTTCCTTTGTTGTAATTTTTTCATACGTAGAAGTAGTGTGTTACTGCCGGTATGTATTTATAAAATGTGGAGTCTGAAATGGGCACCAAGTAATTCATCGTAATTTTGGTTCTGCATTTTTCTTTACATTCTACTTCACGCAAAACGCGCATTTCTTTGGATACACGCCTAACTCGACGATCATACGTACGGTCACGGCAATGCTATAAATTTTTCATTTTGCTAAAACTCGGTGATTTAGTATTGTTTTGTTGTTGACAGCTTTTATTGTTTGTGTGTGAATGGGCCATCTTCAATATAATAAATGGTGAGATTGTATGGCACCACTAGCAGACACTCGTAATGTCGAAATTTCACATGGCCATTAAGTCAAATGCCTTTCAACGGAATCAGTAACCAACGAACGGTTGACCTGTTCTTCAAACGTTTGTAGTGAGAGATGCGTGTGTTTCTTTCCACAAGGTTGGACACAATCAATTTTTTTTTTCATAGTTGCAGTTCGGAAGTATTCCACTCTCAAATCACAAACGTAATAATATTTGCAATTGACTCAAGTCAGACTAGACGACGGACACCCTCGCTGCACTCAACAATAATATGAGTTGATTTGTCCAACTCCCCCTTGCTCATCACTTCACGTCCTGAAACCCTGGCCTTGTGAGCATTACGTATCTTGGCACTTGACGTCAGAAAGTAAACAATTTCTTTTCTTCGTGGACGGTGTAAAAAAATCTGTTTTCGAACGAGAGAACGTCTGAGCTCTTTCGGCGTATTTGACCGCGGACCCATTAGTGTCGATGGCCGGTAGATATAAGGCTGAATCATCTTCACTCNTCTTTCGGCGTATTTGACCGCGGACCCATTAGTGTCGATGGCCGGTAGATATAAGGCTGAATCATCTTCACTCTTGCTCACGGCGGCCTGATCCATGTGGTAGCGCCCGAGAGGTGAGAGAACCTGCCCCGTCGTATCGACACGCAGCGTCTGCGATTAGCATACATCGTCGTTCACTGCGCGGAGCTTGAAAACGTGCCAGAGCAAACAACTGCACAAACAAAAAAACCGAACCGTTCGTAGCGGGGTAGAAAGCATTTTAAATTAATTCCGAGCAGCGGCCTGCTTCATTTTCATTTATTTTTGCTTTCAATTACTGCACATAATCCTTCCGCCACTGAAAAAACATCGTGCAGGCAAACAATAATGTTTTATTCATTTGAACGCTAAGCATATTTGGTTGCTGACTGTGTGATAATATGCAGATGGGATTCATTGCAACTTTTTTTCCCCGATCGGTTGCAGTATTCTTCCGAAAGTACCCCATTCCGTTGACTATCACACGAAAAAAATATTTGCCTAGGCGATTATTGAAGAACAACGTCCTGCCACAGACAAGGTAGTCACGCAGAACTGAAATAGAGTGGTAATGCGGTTTATGTATGTGTGCTCCGTCGTTTGTTGGCTGCGTTCGAATGAAGGGAATAGTTTTCAACCTGATCGGGTATTCCCGGCCGTTAAAGGTCCTTCATTTGTTGGAGCAACAAGTGGGAAGTTTTTGTATCTACACACCGATTGGCGACTTGTGATCTACAATTTTACTGGCAATTGAAGCCATTACTGTTGTGAATACTGTAGTCTATTCACGGTTTCTTCGCACTTTATGAAGCATACATTTGAAATATCAACCCATGTATTACGTGTTTGGTTGTTTCCTAAACATGCCACGTATCACAAGCGTTTTATAGTATTTTTGACATAAATATACGTTATTTTTGGTTAAATTTAACTCTTCCTTACTCTATCGATAAATTGTAATATTTCATTTATAATAATATGAATAAAAATAGCTGATGTGTTGGTAATGCCTATTAAGTAATAGTTCTCATGTAAAATATAAATTGTCTACACAAGAAGTTGTCGCTTGTTAGATCTATGCAGACTTGTTGAAAAGCCATATTTATTGTTAACTCAGTTGTATAATATTAAAGCGTTTTTTTGTATAAACCGTAAAATAAACTGTGGTATATTAATTTACATTTCAATGCGAATACAAACAAAATTATTTGGCCTAGTATAAAATTCATTACGAAATGACAAGGTTGCTGAACTTCGTCTAGCCAATCACCTCACGTTGTATATACGTTGTTTCTTTTTTGTGGCGTCACGAGCAATATTCTTTCAGTGAACCTCGCTGTTTATAGCTCCCGCCATTCCACACATCTCCAAGAAAGAAACACTAACTACGTTGGCTGTCTCAGGTAATTGCTATCGCCGAAGACGCATCGGGAAGGTGTCACATATAACGCCCGTTGATGTATGTTCCGTGCGTACGCGTACTCACCTCTCTCACTCCTTTACCTTTGCCTTCTCTGTCTTACGCCCTGTGAGCGAGAGGATAAACAATACTTCCTTATTAAAGGGGTGGCGTCAAGGAAGCTTGGATCTTTGAGACAAATGCGTTGGGAAGTCTGTTGTAGCACAATGTTCAAAGTTATCAAGGGAGCGCAAAACTTAAAAAAAATTTTATCGACAAAATTTACAGGAAAACCAGAAAAAATCTATACGCGCGAAAAAAAAACACATCTCACTAAGTAATGGGCCATGGATAGCAGCATACTTCAATATGATTACACTCAAAGGCTGTTCGAAAAAAAACCTGTTCATTATATCAGTTATTAATACACGTGCAATCTGTAACTTCGTTATGTTTAAAATATAAAAAAAAAAAAATCCCAAACCACTTATAGAAGAGGTTTTATTGTGAATAGTATTTTACTCAATAAATTAAGTACATAAATACGTCAGGAGAAATAATAAAGTCTTGGACTAAAAATATTTTGTTTTCTCTCCAGTTTCTGCACCATAATCAGACGGTTAATTATTTTAATTGCTTTCACTTTTTTAAGCATGCTGTGACACCTGCATTATGGATAAAAAGATATTTTCGTGATTCCCTTAGAGACAGCAGATAAAATAATAAAATACGATAAATAGACATTTTATGAAAAGGTCCGTAAACTCGCACATGTTTCTTTAAAATTAAGGAAAGTTTGTTAGTGATAAGACGAAGAACACGTTAATCGACAGTTTTATTGTTGATATTGTTGTTTTAACAGAAAACATGTATATTATTCCAGGAAATTGGTTTATAACCGTGCAGTAATTGCCAGCAGTTCATCATCCGCAATTGGAAGATTCCCGGCTCACACTGTAGATGGAACACCTCTCCCCGAAGACAAAAGCATCTCGACGAGAAAAGATAGTGCCGACGGATCTATCTCCTCAACCGAAGAGCTGCCGGTAAGGCGAGATGCGATGTGAAATATTTGGGCAGCATTTAACAGTCAAGGTTTTGGAAAGTTACTTTATGGAGTGAAATGAGACGGAAATGGAGCTACGAGAGAACGCAGAAGAGGGAGATATCCGTCATGGCAACGGCAACGCCCGCCACGTTTTACCATGTGTGGAAATATCACGTGACGCAACCGGAAAATCGAACTCACATCACCTTTTCTTTCCTAGGAGCCTGTGTTTCAGTAAAGCGACAATAGCACAGAGTAGGTCAGTAGGCCCCTACACAGAGACGAAATGGCTTGGCGGTTTCTTTGGTACCAGCGTACCCTTTCTCTGATTGGCTGTGCGAGGCTTTGAGAACAGGCCTTGTATATGATAGGCTATAGTTTGCTACTTTTACGTATTAGCCTTTAAGTCAATTCATATCTGAAAGTGGCTATGGGCGTAGCTAAATAATGAGTATTGATTAGGTAGAGCACAACAGTATAAGAAGGAGTTTATTGAACATAAGGATTGTACAATAACTATTTATGTGACTATTACTCGGGGGAGCTTGGATGGAATACCAAGATGCTAACTAATTATATTAAGTATTATTACCTCACGCCACTACTACTACAATCTAATTGGAAAGTCCCCCCCTTGTTCATGTTGCCGGAGGCTGATTATAGGAGGCGGTTAACGACGCCCGGTCACACCCATCTCCACGTATTCTTGGTCCGCTGCCCCAATGACAAAAGACGCCACTCGCATTGTTACGCTGGCCTATATCGGGCGCGTTGTTTAATATTTTCGGCACCGTTTACTGGTCGGTGGAGGGCATTTCTGCAATTGTCTTTCACAAGTTGTTTTTGCAATCGCGCTCGTGCCCTGGTTCAATGTTTGAAGGTGTGATCAGGCAGGCCGTTAAGCTAGGGCCTGATCACTTCATAACATCTCCCCCAATGTTCACTAGCGAAATGCACTCATCCCACCCTAGAATCGGCGGGAAGGAGGCAGAGGAAGATAATTGTGTATTAGCGTGGTTCATCGTCTGGCTGTAGGAATATGGATCAAGGTGACGTCCTCTTCGCTACGGTAGGAAAAGTTTTGAAAGGAATTATAGTAGACAGATAACTTAGGTATAAGGGACTGCCAATTGCAATGTGGGCCGTACAAATTCTGTGCTGTGTGTTAACCGAGGCCGTGCGGGCCTTGAACTTGCATTTCCGCTGGGGTGTGCAAAGTTGTCTTCCACGCGACAGCGCTGCAGACCACTCCGGGTGGGACCCAACGCGTCAGCCTTTCTTGAGATTGTAATTCTCTAAGCACTGCGTGGAGTGGATCTTTTGATATATTAATATTTGTAAATAATGAAACAGTAATTGAATGTAAAACAATGCTAATTAAAGTAAAAAAGAATAATTTAAACTTAAAAGAATTTCAATTGTTAAAATTAACTGCTCTCCCCGTTTCAATAATTATTATGTTTGTTTGTACAGAAAATGCACTTGCTGAAAATAAATACATGTTATACCACTGATAAAAATAGTGATATGATAGGAGATGTTACATACAAAAATGGTACATGACGTCACGGTGGTAGGATACTGACGGGATGGTATCAAAACGTGGAATATAATTTAATTAATAATGGAATTTACTTCTTAATGACATAATTTTTTTCTACTATGACCATTTTTCAATGTGATATAAATGTGAGACATCTTTATGTTATGAAAGTTACATATATAATACAGTATTAAATTCGTAAAAGTAATTAAATTGGTAGTATTTGAAAAAAAAAAAAAATTTCCTCACTTATACCATATAGTGTGCAAATGTTTATACCTACTGGAGGACTCCTGTGATTTATAATATAAAATTTCTCATTTAATTGATGATTTATGTTATGTTGGAACCGTTGAGCAAAGTGAAGGTGGTCATGTATGTTACTGTTACCTACAGGGTGCAGTGTAGGTGGTGTGTAGAATGCTGGTTACTTGTAAACAATGTTTGTTACGTCTGGCTTTCGAGCTTCAGTAAACGCTAGTGCTGACGGCTGTGAGCACGGTGCTGAGATTGTTGCGCGTGACGTCAGGACAGGTGTTCTCGTGGGCGTTGTATACGCTGACCTCCGGAGGAACTTTGGATGAGCGGGGTTGTTGCGACATCACTGCTGGCTGCTATTTACATGGAACGTGCGGTGCCGTTGATCTGAAACTTACCATGGAATTTATTAACAAAATGCATTCACACCTTGTAGAAACACCTTTCATAAAATGTTTTTAAATTAAATAAGAGGGTACTAATAGTTTATGCAGATTATGGTTATTTAAAATTAAATTGCGAATTCAATACTGTTTTTATTGTATTTATGGTTATATTATATTTATGGGTGTGCCCGAGCTTGTAAGCTAATGTATTTAAACGTGAGTTAAAGCTCATTTATTTCTAAACTGTCTTTGTCAATAATTCTTTCGAGCAGTATATGAAAGCTAACAGTTACAACCATATAGTTACGTTACTGTTTTTGATCCAGTTCTTTGTTAATGTCTACAAATGAGGACGGTTATACTAGTACCTGTTTTCATAAAAAATAATTTTCTCTGAAAATAATTTATTGTAGTTATCTGTGTGCGCGGATAAAGCTCTATTATAAGAATTTTAATAAGTTCACTGAACACCAACACATAGTATAAGTATAACATAATGACATTGATTATTAAAAAGTTAAGATAGTAATAAAGAGGAAAATAACGTATAAATAAAGCGTAACTATAATAGTACTTTCACACTGAAATAAAATGTTATCAAGGCCGAGGAACATCAACACATAGCATAAATAAAACATTATGACCTTCATTATGCAAATATAAGATAGTAGAGAGGAAAGGAACACATAAATAATTAAGAAAATACTAATTACAATTCTGCTTCTACACAAAGGGGTAGCATATCGGAATTGGGGAAATCTGCCCTCAATGACTTACAACAGGGAGGTCAAAAGCGAAAGTACCCTCGTGGTATACTTTCAAGGTACTGTGTAGTATAGAAAGGACCCACAGCAAAAGNAAGTCCAACGCAACCAGATTGCACCCCTACTGCCAGTACTCTTTCAAGGCCAGTAGAGCACAGAATAAAGGCCTCTCTGGTCAGGTCACCAAAGATTGCTCTGCGTCTCACGCGAAACGAAAGGTTTGACCCCCTGAGTAAGTACTCCTGACAATTGGATGGATGTGGGTAAACAATGAGTGGACAGTCACAACCAAATTGGGCGTGTCTCGGGTAATATTCTCATTATGTTACATAACCTTGAAATTGCACACAGTTATTCCTTATCACTTCAGTTTTAGCAGTCTGCGCATCAAACAGTACAGTATGACTGGCACGGCGTGTCTGTCGCACGTCCGAAAGCCACGAGGATTGGCTAAGTCTTTGGTTCTCAGAAATGTGTGAACCCAACGCAATTAGTTCCTCCCCGTGTTCGTTTGGCAATGGATTGTGGGAAATGTATGAGAATATTGGGAGTATGAGGAACTTTAAACTAGAACAATACAAGTAACGCTTAAAGTGGGCAAGGGGAAGCATTTGCGTGGCGCGCGCTGGCACGCGTTTTCGCAACCCAGCAGGACTCGAATCGCAGGGAAGTGCTGATGCGGGAATATGTCGTCTCGGCACTTTGTAACTGGGTCGCGTCGCCTGGCATGTAGCTGCGACGTCTCGTCATTCCATATGACAACTAATAACATGATATGTACTTTCTATAAGCATACGAAATTATCATAGTTAACTGACATACCTTATTTCTATGCATTTTTCTTAAATATATGTTGACTGATGGGAGGGCATAATAAAATCCCGTACCTTTATCCATGCACAGTAATATCATACTACATGATTTTGTCTTGTATGGAATTTATTAAATTAGCATGAGTTGAAAGTTAACATAATGGAAATTGTCACGTGATTTTTAATACCATACGAGTAATAGTTTCATTTCAAATAACTACATCCAGCGCACACAGGTGATCTATATTTTAATTTAAATTACCAGAATGGTACAGCTGAGCTAAATGGTTTACAAATATGCAAACGCAACTAGGGACTTTTGGTTCATACTGAAATTCTTTAAATTTAAATAACGGTTGTTATTTAGGTTTCAAATAATTGCTTTGTAAGTTGAGATATTGGGCTGTAAAAGTTAGATTATAATCTAAAGCTAATGGATTTTAAAAGTAAATAATATTTTAATTATACTGCTACTTAAAAGCTACAAGTTTTAATGTTAAAAGTGGACGTGGCTGAAATTTTGTTATTTTTACTACGGAAGTTAGCGTGGGTGGGTGGGGANGGGAATGTATTAAAATGGGGGTGGATGGAAGAGAACATGATGTAAGGCAGCGAGAAGGTGGATAGGAACGAAGCCACCACAATTGTTATGAATTTTACTTTTAAGTCAATTCATACCTGAAAGGGGTTATTGGCGTAGCAAAATAATGAGTCATGATTAGGTAGAGCACAGCAGTATAAGATGGAGTTTATTGAATATAAAGATTATACAATAACTATTTAAGTGACTATAGATCGGAGGAGCTTAAATTGAACACCAATATGCTAATTACTTTTAATTATGTATTATTACCTCACGCCATTATAATTACAATCTAATTGGAAAGTCTTCACCTTGTTCATGTTGCCGGAGGCTGATTCTTGGCGGCGGTTAACATCGGCCGGACACACTCATCTCCACTTCTTCTGGGTCCGCTTCCCCGATGACAATAGACACCGCTCGCATTGTTACGTTGACTTATATCGGGTGCGTTGTTTAATATTTTCGGCTCTGTGTACTGGCCAGTGGAGGGGGTTTCTGCAACTGTCTTTCGCAAGGTGTTATTGCAATCTCGCTCGTGCCCTGGTTCACTGTTTGAAGGCGTGATCAGACAGGCCGTTCAGCTAAGGTTTGATAACTTCATACAACAAGGAAATGTTCCTTACAGGCTAAGCTGTCGGCTGGCAAATAGCAGATACGTGATGCTGCTACTGCAATGTAAAAATAATTTGTTAGTTATACTGAGAAACTTTTCGTAATTTTAGAAATGTTTGCAACATTGCAAAAATTTCACTTGTAAGTTAACTAGTTTGTAATACTACATGAACCGTGTTTATAATAGACCTCAATAAATGTTTATACTTTACTGGCCCGTTTCCACGAGCTCAAGGAAACTGACTGATACGCAACAACATAAACCCGTGTATAGTTGTGTGTGCAAAAAATAGGGCCTAAGTTAAGTGCAGTTGTGTACAAAAATAAATGTATTGCAAGTTTTAATAACGTAAAAAAACTTAAAACAACTTAAATAATATAATGAAAAGACAATTTTTTTTTTAACCCGTGAGGCCATTACTCATTAACTATTAAAATGAAACAATTGATTTTCTCTTAATCAAATAATTTTACAAATATTTTGTAGGTATTTACCGCTTTTTTAATTACAAAAAATATTTTAAGGTTCGTAGTTAAGTTGGTCTTGTGATTAAAGATGTGGGATAATAAAGCTATTGATGTGCGTTCAAGTCCACGTGCCGGAAAAGTGTAGTATTGTCGTCGTGAGTCACATTTTGCAATAATTTTTTTTTCCGTATTCTCTGTTATTGATTCGTCACATTTGTTTGTAGAATAAAGAAAAACTTTTATGCCCACTTCTCAATAATGTTAGTCATAATACAAGCATGTAATTTGTAATATTACAAATACATTTCGCATATATTTTACAAGAAAATTGTTTATTGTCCTACAAAGATTTTCTTGGCAACTGGGTTTCCAAAGATTCTTCGTGTAAAAGTGCAACAAAATGTTTACAGTGTGTTTGGTGGCGCCAATTTGTTGGCGAGTGCAGCTGGAGTTCGCTTTATACGTCGCTGTTTCACCTTTGTATTAGAGCCGCGGTAGCTTAGCTGCTAGACTGCTCACCTACCACCATGGTGAAACGGGTTCGATTCCCGGCCGGGTCATTCCCGGTTTTTCGCGAATGGGAATAATACCGGAATATGTCACTGGTTGGTGGGTATTCTCGGGGGTCTCCCATTTCTCCGCCCTTGCGTTCTGGCGCTGCTCCATTCTTGCCTCATTTTACCCACATCCGCTCTCAAGACCTCGTTAATTGGGCTGGAAAGTGCTTATTAAAGGTCCCCGGTTTTATGTCTGAAGGCTTATCAGGGAACAGTTTAGAAACTAACGTATGACCTAACTTAAAATAACACCAATGCCTTATCTGGGATTAGAACCAAGAACCTCCCGCACCCCAGACTGGCAGCGCACCAGCCGACTGCGCCACGAGAGGTCGGCTTCCTCGTTGTTAAGTGCCACCCAAATATCTCAACTACAATCAACTCTTGTAAAAGAACAACACAATGAATACAGTGTTTTCAGTGACGTCATGTTGCTGGCTGGCGTGTGCTGCCTGGAATTCACGGTAAAGACGGTTGCTTCTCCTCTGTATTCTCGCGTACTCTGCGACAATAGCGGCTTCGATCTTCTCGAGAAGAAAAGCGCAAGTTGTGCCAACAGGATGTCGATCGGNGCGTACTCTGCGACAATAGCGGCTTCGATCTTCTCGAGAAGAAAAGCGCAAGTTGTGCCAACAGGATGTCGATCGGCGCCCCCACGCAGGTCTCTTCATCTCCGGAATAGTTGCCGGCGACGTCGACGGCTGGGAATCGATTATTTCAGTTCGGGATGACAGGCGCGCCGTGAGTTGCCAGCTCCCGTAATCTGCCATCGCAGTCACGTCTCTGCAAGCAGCAGACGTAACAGAAATAAAAAAAAATTTCATGGAGGGATTTTGGTCTGGGAGATGGATGCTGATGGTGCAGAAGAACTAATACCGAACAATCGTTGGCTGTCTGCTCAAACTTTCAGCACACCGCCCTCGAAAAGTTGAGTGTGAGCTAGCAGAGAATATGAACGTACGCACAACTTAAATGGCGTAGCGTTAATATTGATGTGGCAGCGCGAGGACCTGGAGGTGGCCTTATGATTTTTTGAATATTCAATAATGCGAAAAATTTTCTAAGTAATCCTCACGAGTCACGATGGAAGATTCCTTGGGAGATTCCATGTAAGCTTGTATGGCCGCTTGTGTGGGGTGGAGAGATTTGGGCGGCTCTTGACATAGAGGTCTTGAGAGTCGATGAGGGAGATCCCCGAGAAAACGCACCAAGCAGCGGCATCGTTTGGCACTATTCCCACATGCGAAAATCCGGGAGCGATCCAGCCGTGAATCGAACCCGGTTTCCTAGGTGGGGGGCGAGTAGTCTAACCACTACATCAACGCAGCCCCTCACTTGTGTGGCAGCTGCTGGCTGTTTCCATGGACGTTTTCGTAATTGGCAGGGTGAAATTTTCGATATGTTTCCTACAAGGTTCAATTTTTAGCCAATCAGTGATAAAGTGGTGGTGTGTGATACTTGGGATAGTTGTCGTTTTGTTCATTTTGTTTTGAGAAACAGCGATAATACCATTAAACTAGAATAAACAGTAAATATAAAACCACGAAAATGCGTAAAAAGGTTAAAACAGTACCGTGTGAAAATTATAGCAAACAATTGTGTTTATCTAACATATAAGCTCCAGTTATCACAACAAAACAATTAGGATCTGTGCATAAAACAGATAATGCTTAAGCCGTGAGCGAAGAATGTTCCTAAACCACAGTTGCAGAAGTAAAATCATTAAAAAAAAATTGCACTCGCCTCTANAAGCCGTGAGCGAAGAATGTTCCTAAACCACAGTTGCAGAAGTAAAATCATTAAAAAAAAATTGCACTCGCCTCTACATGTGCGACAAGTATCGTGTGACAGGATGTTCTATGATAACCTCCATAACTGCTCGCATGCAGGCTCGGATAGCAGGTCTCACGGAAGCTTCCGCCCGAGCTTGTACGGAGAATTTAATCACGGCACAAAGGCTTAATTAAGATATCAGCCTCCNTCCGCCCGAGCTTGTACGGAGAATTTAATCACGGCACAAAGGCTTAATTAAGATATCAGCCTCCGATAGGTAAAGGGCATTCCGTCATGTTGCCGGACAAGGACGCCATTTTTAAAGCCGGTGCGGATGGACTTCTTTTTACGGGTGTCTTTTTCAATTTAAGGGCTTGGTAATTAACTAGATTTATTACAAAATATGGTAGCTTACACCGCACATGCATAAGTTTTCTGTTGTGGGTGGACTTCAAGGATCAGCAGAAGAACACGCTGCTTCACTTCTTGGCCGAAGAAGGGTCTGTATGAACCACACAGGTAACATGCATTGTTCCAGATGTGGGGTTAGGCCCTTCTTCAACCAAGACCTTCAAATCTGTATTGCGGCTGTTTCACTTGCATGTGTTTAAGTATTGCGTGACACTAGCTTCGTCTGTTACCGAGTTTAAAACTTGAGATTTAAATTTAGTTTAATGAAAATTACAACCAGGTTTGTAAAACAAATAATCGAAAACTTTCGAATTCTAAACGAATTAGATTCACATATAAACAATTTTCCATGTACCCATTGGCAATATTACAAAATTCAGTGCTGCCAGTTGAAAATGTTTTTAAAATGTGTGCTCTTTACATGACTGTATAACGAATGAATTTTGTAAACGTTTTATTTCGTAGACGTACCATCATATTAACTCAGCTCTTTTAAATACACAACCTGGCCTGACGACGGACTGAAACCTAAGTCTTCTACACTGCAGTGACCAATAATATAATTACTGTGCCATTTAAGAGCGACCTTATTGGTCCAGAGAGTAGCATTTAATAACTTCATGTATAAATTAAACTCATATATATACTGTCCCAGCCGCTAATCGACTACACCTGTGGTTCTATTCAAAAGGAGTGAAATTTGAATTTGCAAAGCACTTGTGACACTCCCCCCCCCCTCTATGATTGGATNAGTAAAAATTACGCAAACAGAAAGTCGTAATCGGTTTTTGTAGTTGACTGTGAAATTTTGTGTTACTCTGGTAAGCGGTCTGCCAAGAACGAACAGAACAGGTCCATTCACAAACTGCCTGCATTTTGGCATGTAGTTCAGATTGAAATATTCTTTTTACTTTTACCCTAAATATAAATCTTTTCCACGAATATTCATTTTACTTTGCTACTCTTAATTTTTATACGTCCTTCACCCAGTGGTATTTCCAACTGTATATGTTAACGTACTTCGGAATGATACGATTAAATGTTTGCTGAATCACGGTTTGTTAAAGACAAATGCGTTATGTCCACGCTTGTCCATGCAGAGACAAGCGATTCATTATTCGCTGTCATTTCCAGACACTATCTATCTATTATATCTGACCACACGCAACTTACCTGTTCCACTGGTCATTAGAAAACTGTGTTCTTATCGCGCTTGCAATTCGAGACAGCGCCTCTCTTGACAAGATTCATATTACTCAAACTCGTGATTAGTCAGCTATTTTAGAAATGCAAATATTTAAAGGCTATTTCTGGCGAACAGGATTCACTTCTTTCCAAGCGGAAGTTGCATTTTCCGGTCAGCATGGGAATCAGTATCAAATATTCCTTGGAATTAAAAACCTTGCTAAGTTCAAACGAAATTCTGAACCGAAAAATGGGAATTGTTGTCAAGGTATTGCGAGGAAGAAAACTTTAACAATGAAAACAAAATTATTTCACTGACGTTTTACAGAAGCTACCGTAAACTGTCAAGAAAATTATGCATTCTTAGTTTATTTCCAATGTGATTTTCTAGCTACAAATTTCCTTGTAACATTAATTGAAAGTAGACCAAAATCTAAAGGACACGATAAATATTTAAAAACTCGGCACGAACATGGAAAACAACAGTAGATTTCTAAAGTTATTTTCATTGTTCTAAAAAAAATTTTTTTTTCTAATTTAATGGACAATAACTGGCGTGCAGTTTAATTCACTATTATACTGGCGTTGGGCAATTTTATTATTAATTTAAAATGCTCTCTCTGCGCCATTACATTGAGTGAGAAACACAACTACAATGCAGAAAGAAATTGAAGATATTTAGTTTGCTCTGCAGTCCACTGACGAAAAAAAATAATTTTTTTGTAGTACTTCTGATATTGCTTAAAGTTCCAAAATGTTATAAAAATATAAAATAGGCTATGAATAAAAAAAAAAAAAAAAAAAAAAACAGAAAATATTTAAAACGATTCCAACACTGAAGTAAAGTAAATTGTAGCATTTGAAGACATATCATTCTCTAGAGTAATTTTTCATTTGTTCTGGAAGAAAAATATTTTTAAGATATGCCAGGGGCGTATTTGAGTCCGTTAGAGATGGAGTACTCAATAAAAATAAAAGATCTACATTTAATTTTTTTTTACAATGTTATCAAACGTCACACAACCTTTATTTACATCATTAATCGACCTATCTCCATATGTAACATTTATTTACATTAGAAGTGCGCGCAATATTCAAAGCCAGTTTCTATTATAATTCATTTCTTTATCGTTTTCGTTGTAATAATTAATCACTTGATCTATAGTTATTACTAACACATACACGATCAAAATATCTATTGAGTTTATTGGGGGGATGAAGCTGATACTGCAAATGGACGTACACATTTTGCAGTACAGACCATTCACTGTAGGTGCTTCTAACACAAAGCTACTTAATTTCATTGCGAGCAAGGAAACTTGCATTAAGTTGAATGCACAACATATGAATGTTTCCTCTATGCAATAGTGGCAGGTTTGCTTCTTGCCAGAAACAATGCCGTGAAATCCTACTCATACCCAGAACCTCGTTGAGTTCTGATTACGAGCGGGTTATTGACTACGGTCATGTTACACGAAATCAAATATTTCGAGGAGCTCAATAATGTTACTGTTAATGTCTACTCAGTGGTAGACAAGGACGGGAATATTGTTGACGAGACGTTTGATAATGCTAGGGAAGGGCGTATCGTACCCTTTCGCATTTCTCCTGCGCGGTGTGAGTGACATGTGAATATGTTGGCTATTCAGGCTAGTGGTAATACCGCTCATTTGCATTTTGTTTTTATTTGGGTTTGGTTCACAGTCAGTTAACTAAGAAGTGTAGGACAATTTTTGTTTGCGAGCACTGCCTTCAATATTTTTAAAGTATGGAGAAACTCACAAACCATAGTGATTTATGCCAACAACACGATGCTGTTCGACGTACTTTCCCAACTGAAGAAAAAAAGTACATTCAGTTCAGTAATTTTACCAAAAACCAGAGAATGAGTTTTATTGCGTACTGTGAAACTGAAGCTTATAAAAAACCTATGTCCACATGCTTGCCCCAAAATAATGTCAGTGGCACAACAACGATCAATAAACATGTTCCATTTGCTTGTAGAATTTTGCTCGTGTGTGCTTACGATCCCCCTTTAACACAGTACCACAAGTTTGTGGGTGAAGATTGTGTGTATAAGATGATTGACAAATTAGTTTAGATGACATAGTGGGTTGCCGATGTATACAGCGCAACGTTTCCACTGAAGCCATTGACAATAGCTGACAGGATTAGACTAACGTCTCAAACAAGTTGTCATATTTGCAATAAGTCGCTCGGAAAAGTCCTTGTGATCAACCATGACCATTTGACGGGTGGAACAAGAGGCCGATCACATAATCTATGTAATATACTATTCAGACTGATAAACAATAAACTTGTCACTGTATTTCATAATCTGCAGAATTATGGTGCATACTTTTTAATGAAATCATTAGCTCCCCGACACATCAAACAGCCCGATGGAAGCGTGTTAATCGAAAATCCGGTCGCGATAAAGGTGATGGGAACCACCTAAGAAAATTAAAAATGCATCACAAAAAATTCCCTATGGGAGAAACTCGCAGGGAGGTACGCGAGTTGCGCAATTACGTTTCATTGGCTCGTTAAATTTCATGAACGCGCCACAGGAAACATTGGCAGATAATGTGTCTTTTGCACAGATGGCTATCATCCGGTCGCAGTTTCTAGACAACACCCAATTTGAATTGGCACAGGAATGGGAGTATTTCCTTACGACTTTGTTAAGTCCATTGACAGTCTGAACTGTACCTCGCTCCCACAAAAGGATGTATTTCATAATTTAATTAAAGGCGAGAGCATATGTGATGAAGAATATGCTCATGCTCAATCTGCTTTAACTGTCAAAAATTTAATGGAGTACGCGATGCAGTATTTACATGTGGATACGTGTTTGTGGGCAGATTTTTTAAGAACTTCAGGACCATATGTTTTGCAGAATAGGGTCTGCACCCCACAATATATGCCACGGCTCCTTCCCTCTCTTGGGTAGCTCTTTTATTAAATCTGGTGTGCGGCTCGAGCTGTTAACGGACATGGATATTTATCTCNCTCTCTTGGGTAGCTCTTTTATTAAATCTGGTGTGCGGCTCGAGCTGTTAACGGACATGGATATTTATCTCTTTGTAGAGCGCGGGGTCAGGAGTAGTATTACTCAGGTTTCCAGAAGGCGCGTGTTAGCTAATAATATTTACATGGGTGATATGTACGAACCTGGTATGGAAGAAAAATAAATTTGTTACTTCAATGTAAATGGATTGTACAGCCACACGATGAAGTGCAAGTTACCTATTGGTAGTTTCGAGTGGGTTCAGGCAGACGAATTTTCAACGTGGGATTTTGTCAACATAGATAATGCCGGGATACCAGTTTTTTTTTCACAGAAGTTGATGTGTCTTTCCTGGTTGAAAGTCATGATGCCCTAGCTGATCTGCCTCTTGCTCCAGTCAGTGCCATAGCATCGAACGGCAAGACTGAGAAATTATGTTGTTCGTGGGGAAACACTGAAGCAATATTTCATGTATGGAGCCAAACTCGATGCTGTTCACCGCGTTCTGCGCTCTAGGCAAAATTCATGGATGGCTTCGTTCGTTACTTTCAATATTGAAACACGTGCTCAGGCAGCAAACGTATTCAAGAAATCGTTTTTTAAATTAATGAGTAATTTCGTATTTCGAAAGACGTTTAAAATGTCAGCCGGGAAAGGGACATCAGAGTCGTATCGATGTATACTACGATATATGAGGAGGCAAAATAGATTGTGCATCTGACATTCAAGGCAAAGCAGATACTCGGTTAGAAATTAGTCTTAATTGAAATTAACAAGGTATATGTTATGTTAAACAAGCCCTTGTATACCGATTTTGCTGTTCCCGNCTCTCTTGGGTAGCTCTTTTATTAAATCTGGTGTGCGGCTCGAGCTGTTAACGGACATGGATATTTATCTCTTTGAAGAGCGCGGGGTCAGGAGTAGTATTACTCAGGTTTCCAGAAGGCGCGTGTAAGCTAATAATATTTACATGGATGATATGTACGAACCTGGCATGGGAGAAAAATATATTTGTTACTTCGATGTAAATGGATTGTACAGCCACACGATGAAGTGCAAGTTACCTATTGGTAGTTTCGAGTGGGTTCAGGCAGACGAATTTTCAAAGTGGGATTTTGTCAACATAGATAATGCCGGGATACCAGTTTTTTTTCCACAGAAGTTGATGTGTCTTTCCTGGTTGAAAGTCATGATGCCCTAGCTTATCTGCCTCTTGCTACAGTCAGTGCCATACCACCGAACGGCAAGACTGAGAAATTATGTTGTTCATGGGGAAACACTGAAGCAATATTTCATGTATGGAGCCAAACTCGACGCTGTTCACCGCGTTCTGCGCTTAAGGCAAAATGCATGGATGGCTTCGTTCGTTACTTTCAATATTGAAACACGTGCTCATGCAGCAAACGCATTCAAGAAATGGTTTTTTAAATTAATGAATAATTTCGTATTTCGAAAGACGTTTAAAATGTCAGTCGGGAAAGGGACATCAGAGTAGTATCGATGTATGCTACGATATATGAGGAGGCAAAATAGATTGGGCATCTGACATTCAAGGCAAAGCAGATACTCGGTTATAAATTAGTCTTAATTGAAATTAACAAGGTATATGTTATGTTAAACAAGCCCTTGTATACCGATTTTGCTGTTCCCGATTCGTCAAAATTGTTTTCATACGACTTTCATTACACTTACATGCAGAACAAATTTCCTCGACCAGCCTTGCACCTGCTCTACTGCGATACCGATTCACTCATATTATCAAGGAGATTGTCTTTATTTCTACGAAGCTATTTCCCCTGATTTGTCTACACGGTTCGACACTTCCAATTATGCGCCAAATAATCTGCAAAAGCTCCCCTTAATGAACGAAGGCATTACAGGAGTAATGAAGGATGAATGTGCTGGCCGCATCATCACATACTTTGTGGGNTCCCCTTAATGAACGAAGGCATTACAGGAGTAATGAAGGATGAATGTGCTGGCCGCATCATCACATACTTTGTGGGTTTAAGACCTAAACTTTACACGTATATTGTTATGAATGACCAGTGGTTGCGTAAAGCTAAGGGCATGAAAGCAAACATGTTGCAGTCACTCCTNACACGTATATTGTTATGAATGACCAGTGGTTGCGTAAAGCTAAGGGCATGAAAGCAAACATGTTGCAGTCACTCCAGCACAAGGATTATTTTGTTTACCTCATGCAAAACTCATGGGTTACGGGGGACCCAACTCCATTTACGTTCGCATGCCCACGATATCTTCACCGAACGTGTTACCAAGGTCGTCTTGTCAAGTGACTACGACAAGCGCTACATCGAGTCTGATAACATGTCGACTCTACACTGGGGCCATTACAAAATTCCGTCATAAATTAACCTGCTCAGCAATGTCGTCTCCTACCATCCACCAAGTACATGTTTTTCTGCACATGCAGTGCAGCGGGTTCGACCAGATCGTCTCCTCCTGTGCCTGAGCCCAATGGGTATTACAGGAGACAACTTTCTGAGCGATATGTATTATAGAAGAGTGCACCTCAGGTCTTTCTTACATTCTGGCTGTTCTTAAGGCCACACAGGCTGTTTATTCTTTCACATCAGTCCTTCGATGTGTGTGCACTCTCCACCAGTCTTATTTTCCAAGTCTTTGTGAGCTTGGTCAGAGCTCTAATTGACAGCAGTTGAATGCTGTCAATAGAAAGAGATTACGCCCTTTCCAATCGCAGTGGGTGGAGGTTCTCCACCCGAGGGTGGTTCCACCTCACCTGTCAACAGCAGAGTACGGAGTTCAATCCGTACGTGCCACCCTGATGGGGGCCGAGGACTGTCCACCTCTACGAAACCGCTTCGTAAACGAGTCCTCTTACTAGG